>JAUBNY010000229.1:28420-47905 GCA_032275445.1 Crypturellus soui | reverse complement strand
TCATGTAAGAAAACAAATACTGCTGATGGGTCTCAAGATGTAAGAAGCATTTTTTTGTGTAACCATTGCATATGTGTTTTCAAATGATAAAACTTGTCCTCCTAGAAGTGTTTATTACACACTTCTGTGTGGAGACATATATAGCACCCAAAAAAGAAACAAACATAGGGCACAAGTTTCAGCAATGCCCTATGATCCAGAAGCTACTGCTATTGGTTTGAAGGAATGACAACAGAACATTGTTATAAAGTAGTGGTATTTTAAAAATATTTTTATGAGTAATTGTTGAAACATTTTTTTTTGGTATTTAAATGTCCAAATATAAAGAAATAAAGGAATATTTATGCTGCACAGTAAGCAGCACTAAATTCAATAAAATAATATTTTCTGTCTGATTCTTTTCCTAGTGTTCAAAGGATACAAGAAAGAATTCGGGATCATACTATTTCGTTTCTGAATGTACTAAGAGAACTCAGCTGTGATGAGCAACATACTTTTGATTATAAATACCAACTTGATTCTGCCTCTTTCAAATTACATTTATATGGAGTTGTTGTATGTGCTAGCATTAGTAGTGATATGAGTGATTTGCTGTGCTATAAGGACCCAGTTCAGCAAATGCTTGACAAGTGCTCAGTTTTAGGCAGAAGAGCAGATCAATCAAGTTGCTCATATCTTTCTGTAGAATTTAAATATGCTAAAATGTTTTCATGAATTCCCATTCAAAAGAAAGAGTTAGGATCAAAGTTCTCTTAAAATCCTTTGCAATCATCAGCTGCATAGTTGATGAGTGTTTGTAGCTGATTGGCAAACCCTTTTTTCCTCCCCTTATAAGGAGTGCAGACAAAGGGTTTAAAAATGTTCTTTTTTTTTACCTTGAATAGTTTGAGAAGGTCTCTATTTCTGGCATCCTTTCTTGTATTAGAGATCAAAACATACATGGTTATCTCATCAGAAACAGGAGTTATAAGGGAGTTACAGGAGACTTCCTTGAATACTTAAATAAATAGTTTATTGACTTTTAGTTCTAATAGTCACATAGGCAAAGATAGAATCAAGAAGACAAAGTAACAGAAAAAGAAAGGTCCTTTATCTTATTGTTATTTTTTGAACTTGATTTCTTATCACTTCTTTTTTGTATTAATATGTTTTCCATATAAACAAATGAACATTCAAAAAGGTCTAAAAATCTTTTACAAGGTTACTTTCGACTCTGAGAGTTTTTAACAATTAAACCATATCTTATTCAGGAAATTGCTACCACAGACATTGAACATCCAATCATTTTGAGAATTATCTGCTGAAATAAGTGAGAAAACACATTGGTGGGGAACTGCCACAGCCAAACTGTTCACATTGGAGAATAATGGAAGGAAATTAATGTGCACTCACAATTCAGGTATTATTAAAAAGATGAAACTAAAATTAATTCACCAGTGCCATGCTTTCTAATGTTTCTAAAACTTCAGATCCAAACTTCCTCTATCAGTTCAGATCACTATTGTTTTATCCATAATTTAAAGACAGGATGATAGTTACCTTGTATATTGATTGATTTTCCCAATTCACTGTTCAATTTCTCCATGTTGCAACAAAATGAGGATGAACTTGAAGCCACGTTTTTGACTTTTGATGTTGCCACCTCTTTGGTAGCGTGTGTTAATTGAATGTACTGCAGCGAAGGGAACAACACTCAAGTACTATTTTTAACCCTCTTATTTGCAATATAGCTTTCTAAAAAACGTCAAGCATTATACTTGCTCTTTTATTGCTGGATGAAAGGCTTTGGAAGTCAATCATCTGAAACCAACAGTCACTCCAAAATGCTAGATTACTTCTATACCATATCTCAGGCAACAATGAGCGATAAACACTTCTCTTATTTAAATGCTTGGATCAAGTTCATTTGTATATAGATCAATAGAAAATATATGGCTCAATGGGTGAACTGGCAACAAAAGAGAATAAATTGAATCCAAGAGTTTTCATATGGCTAGAAAATATCAGATGACAATATCTCAGAGTTCTGACACTTGCCTTTAGTAGTGAGGAAATGCTTAATTTGGTTATAGGAGCAGGAAGCTTCTTACCTGAATTAAATTGACATAAATGCTTTTGTTTTTCTCGTGGAAGAGGGAGGTGAGGGAAGTGAAAGAGGGAAATTTAATCTGCCCAAATTATCTAGAGAATGGTATGCAGAAAGACATAATTTCAGAAAAGGCCATGTCAAGAAAACATCTACACACAACTGATTAGAGAAATTCTTTCCTACTGAATCTTGTTATGAATTGATTAAACATTTTTTAATAAATAATGATTTTATCTGCCTTTTTTCCCTTCTATTTTGCCCTGTTGAGAGTTTTTTCAATATATATTGTTCTATAACAATAAAACTTTTCCCATGTATGTGTATATGAATTTTATGGATGTAAGAACTGGGTGTCTTTGAAATGAGAATGTATCTAAAGAGTGTAATATACTCCCATAGAAGCTGTACAAGCTAGCTTGCAGTGTAAAGTCTAAGACAGTACAAAGAAGAAGGAGTATTTCACAGTAGCTATGGATAACTAAAACAGTTCTGTGAGATACAGAATCTGAGATGTCCTCAGATTTGTTGAAGGTCTAAGCCTAAATTAAAACAAAAAAAAAAATGACACCACCAGCAAACCAAGCTACACATATTGGAGTGTTTTTGCTCTTTATTATAAACTACAACTTTCAATGAGAATGCATGAGGAAGTTGCATTGATCGGTCACCAGTATAATGCATAAGATCTTTGTTACTCCATAGATATTTGTCTTACTAAATTTGTTCCTGTAGGTTGAATAGTGTTTAAGTGCTTACAGAAAATCTTTTCTCAACAATTTATGCTTATTTATAACCTATCGTAATATAAAGTAAAGGAATACATGAATATCTTGGCAGTTGGTATATTCAATATGCTGCAGTTCCCAGATTCAACTCAACCTACACAACTATTACATAATTCATTATTCACAGCTGATGACACTGATCAAAAGGATGCAGAAATTTTACTCCAAAATTGAGCATTGTTGCTCATCAAGCGCATTTCAATCAGAATTTAGTTTAAAATTATTGTATTTTGCAAGTTTCTATGAACATTTTCTCTATACAACCAATTAATTTACTTTTAGTTTTATTGACTGCATATTATTCAAATCTGCCTTTTCAAAGATATTTCAATTTTTTTTTTCAGTTAGGAAAAACACTTGTTTTTCCTATTTTTATCTTGCCTTTTTTCCAAATCCACAGTTCAGACATATGAATCAGAGAAGATTGCTCAGGTACAGCTTGTTCTATGAGCTGTTTTAAATTACCCCATATATTTGCAGAGAATGCACATGGTGTATGAATTTGAAGGTCTGGTTTGATAAAATTCCCATCAGTCAGATGCTTATTCGTTTCCCTGCTGAAATAAAGTGTATTGAATACTATTTGAATAATGTGATAAACTTCATGGTTCTTTTTTCTATATAATATTTGATGAATAAGTTATCAGGTGTTCATCCTGGTCTGATGTTATTTCTTAAGAAATAAAGAATCTTGAATATTGGATTGCAAATCTAATAACGTCAGATTTTCCTGTAATATTTCTATGCTCATACTTCTGACTCATAATGAAATCTGAAAGTTGTGAAAAGCTAAGAAAAAACGCAAAACCAAATAAACAAGAATTCATTTTCAAAGTCAGAAAAACTGTACTCCAGCTCCAAATCCAGTCACTGTCCAGTGTCCCACCTCTGGTACCAGTAATTTTAGTCTATGGGCTTGGAATTTGGAGATCAACAAGATTTTTTTTTTCCTGGCAGGACATCCTTTTCAGGGGAATAAGCAAGTGCAGGAAGTCCCTAACAGATGGGAAAATCCCCTGAGGTTATGGTGATTATCGTTATGGGCTGAATCTTTCAGTAAATGAGCAGATCTGAAATCCATCTCCATGTTTCTCCTCATTCAGCTCCTGGATTATGTCAGATTTTTTACAGGGTATATGTTCAACTGGACCTTCTGAATTTCTGCCTCAATCTCACCTCCTTGGTGATCTGGAAAACAAGCAATATTTTGATAAAAATCACTTAAATCACGGTGGATGTTTTGTGTCGGAAGAGATAATAAGGAAATAACATAGTAGAATGTTTATATTCCTGTATAACAACAAAGCTTTTGTTTGTGTCTTTGTTTGTAATCTTTGAGGTTAGAAATGGGCCATCCTTTGTCTATTCTTCATGAGTTTCTGCTTCTGGCCTTCATGTTCTCATTAGAAAATGTAGGAGATATATTCCTGAAAAAAAAAAATCTGTGTTTGATCTGGCTGCAAAACACAAGTGTTGACATCACTTCAGGCTGAGGATGTCTTAGGATGTAACTCTTTAAACTCTAGGATAATATCCCTTTTCATTGGGATATTTTGCCAAGTGAAAAACAGATATTTGCGTCATGAGTCAAATCTCAACACTTCATAGGCAGTATGGACCTGAGCAGTGACCTCCTGACAGTGCTTTATGTTCTGAAACATATACAGGGATAGCTACTAGCTACAGCTCTCACACAGAACTGTAATTTGATATAAAAAGGCACAGATTCATTCGTGTATATCTAATGATATTTTGAATAAGATTTGGGGCATGATTTATTATAGAATTAGCTTGGTCAAACAAAACAAACCTAAACAATGAATTTCAACCTTCATAAAATTCTGAATGGAATTACTGAGATGTGTTACCTTTCATATAAAGATCCAAATATAGATCTCTATGATAAAAAGTATTTCATTAGAATGATAGACCATTTGAGAATGTTGTAACTGAAGATAATGTTTCAGGCTATGAGTACTAGATTGTTTATACTCTTCAGTGTGTGAAAATACTAAATGGTATTCTCAGTACAAGTGTAGAAAACACAGCAAACTATCCATTAACCTTTTCAAATTTTTTCTTCTTTTAGAAATGTATCATCATTTCATGGCATTTTTCAATTTTCCTTTAAAAAAAAATCCAGGATACGTTAATGTGGATTACAAATGTATAGTATAAATATTTACAATTCATTCATAAATATAATCCTGTTTTTACTCCATATAAATCTGCTACTACAATAAATATTTTCTTACTTTCACAGTAAGGAGCCTCTATTTACTAATCAGAAAAAAAAAATAGGATTTTAGGTTTGCTAGATGGTTTTTACATTAGAAATGTTAATGGAGCCTCACTTTCATCTTCCTTTTGAAATCTTTCGGTCAATAATGTTTCAAATCTTCTCTTACTATGAAATATTTTAACTTCTTTCTATAGTAAACAATATTGAATGGATCTGAGTTAATATCCAAATGAGGGCAGGGGGAGGAGAGTAATATGTGCTTTCCTAATCCAAGGTTTCCTTGAATAATTTAATTGTTTCTTAAGGAAAATACAGGCAGGTGAGAAATGATTTTGTCAGACAAAAAACATATTTGGGTTTGCAGAAATGTTCTCGTTTTTCCTCAGAAATAAGCCCTTCTCACAAAACTATGCCTGTATTCACTGAAGATAGCCAACACCTCAACAACTCTTTGGTAAGCATTTACTTTTCTAGGGGAAAAAAAAATGCTTTTGTCTCATTCAGATCAAAAACTGACCTTTATTGCCAAGATATTACTTTGGCCACCAGGCTTTTCTGTACTGAGTATTCCACAGGCTCTGGTCTTCTGCTTCACATTGAACATGAATTTCAGTGGGGACTTCAACAATGGCTTCTTCTGTAATGCATGCTGGCAAGAGAGGGTTGGTTTCTTTTTTATTCTCATCTTTTGGAGCAATTTTATCCTACATTTTATTATATCTAACTGAGCAACATCAAGTCACTAGAGCACTTGCTAAGGATGTTGAAGATGAGGATTCAAACCATCCTTTATGTGACATAGCCTATAGCAGAATGGAAAGGGATTCCTACTAAAATAGCAAGATAGAAAGAACGATTTCTAGGGATGCTCTTTGACTGACACTTTGACTCACATGAACAGTGAGATTTGGGGTCTGAATTTGCTACTTACACATGTTAAGCTAGAACTTACAGAATCAGCGTTTCCACAAATTCTCAGTGGGAATGCTGCCTGCACAATGATCTGTATGCACAGGGCTGAATTTTTGGTCTGTCAATCGGCATGGAAAGAATTAGGAGAAAACTACCATGCCATAAAGAGATGATGGGAAATAGGTGTAGAAAGGCAAAGAGGAACTCAACTTTGGAAAGTAGCTAGGTGCCTAAAGGTGCAAGCAGGTTTCCTCTGGGATTTTCAGCATGCCCTGATCCTGAAACCAGGGGCCCTGAGGCTGTCAGTGATACTGAAAATCTTATCCCATGTGTATCTGCCTATTTAGGTAACTAAACATCTTTTAACAAGTCTGGCCTAGAGGCAGCAACTGTAGGAACAGCATGATGTCTAGTTGGCACAGTAGTAAATTAAGTTAGTTAGAGGTCCTTAGACTTTTGATCTGTTAATGTTAGTGTGGATTGCAGAAGTTACAATATATATATGAATGTATAACTGATCACTTAATCATCTTTCCAGATAGAAAATGCAGTCAATAGCACACTTACTTACACAAATA
The DNA here is from genome assembly GCA_032275445.1 of Crypturellus soui. Lineage (NCBI taxonomy): Eukaryota > Metazoa > Chordata > Aves > Tinamiformes > Tinamidae > Crypturellus > Crypturellus soui. The sequence continues at coordinate 41,299 of JAUBNY010000229.1, read as the reverse complement.
TATGCATATGTTTGCTTTATAACCACACCTAAAATCACCTTATTTCTTTTAATCTATGGCAGAGAATAAAAGTGAGATAAAAAGTAGTGTTAAAATATACCATCTGTTCATGAAAAAAATACCGAATAGTTTAATTTTCTCTTAAAATATATTTTTAAATGTGATGAGATGTGTTCAATCTTGAATTTGGGAATTTCATAATCCACCTAACGTGAGCATAACGTAAAGTATACAGAATACGAAATAAGGAGAGGGAAAAAAAATACCAAAAGCAGAACCATATTCTTTGAGAAATACATGTCCTATTCCTATATTAAAAGATTTTGAAATTTCATAGGATTTACCTATCCTTATGAATTGAAAGGGAAAAAAAGAAGACAAAGAAAACAGAAAGGAAGGAAAAATAAAAGAATAATTCTAACTGGCTTTATCAGTGTCTTTGCATTAAAGACCTGTAAGATGTTATTTATCTGCAATTTCAGGTGTCAAAGATATCAGAGATTTGTAGTTTAAGATGCAGAGAACTTTTTAAAGAAACCTGTAGTGCCAGTCAATGAGGATCTACACTTTGCAAACTGAAAACATCACTTTCAACTAGAAATCATAGTGTATCTGATTAGCAAAGACACTGTTTACATATCAAAGAAAATTCTTCACTGTTAAAAGCTTTTTTATTATTTGGTTTTAATATTCTGTAGTATAATACCAGAGCTATTAAGAGAGAAGCTGTAAAGGATATTTAATATCAGATGTGATTCATGATTACTAATAACTTAATGTCCTGCAAATTTAACAGATATTTGTCTGTTTTCTTCTTAATTCTATTTGTAGAAGAGGGTGCATGCAAGAAACCAATTCCTTAAGTTGAACTGAGTACAAACAAACACTGCTGCTATAATGCTTATAATTAGCACTGATGAAGTTAGAACATAGAATTCAGCTTTTGTGACTTCAATGGAGAAAAAAAACATGTCCAATTTCTGTACCACCAAACTTGTTACAGAGATGATGCTCTGTCAATCCACAGTATACATTTTTGGTTTTGTTTTTTTTTGTTTGTTTGTTTTTCTGAAATCTTTCATCCTTCCGATTTTGTTTAGAGGTTTTGATTTATTCAGCATCACAGCATTATTCGGTGTTTGACATCTTATCATGTGTTTTTGTTTTTGTTTTTGTTTTCCCCCAATAATAAATCTTAAAATTTCACCTGCCTTTTATTTAGTAGCAGAAGACATTTTTTTTAAAAAAAAAAAAAAGAGAAGTGATGAATAGTAGGTTCTCCATGGTATTCAGTGTATACCTTGAATAACTTTCTCAGGTTAGCAGCCTATTTTGATAGCATTCTTTTTCATAAGATATGGTTTTGATAGATGATATTCCCAATGACACAAAACACAAAAATACTATAAAATAAAATCTCTCTAATTCAGATTTACTAGACAAACCCTAAGAAACCTATGGTTTCTGTACAGGTAGAACCCATAGGAATGCCTAGTATCAGGTTTCTCATGTGCTGTTTTGCTTTTTTCCTTGTTATGAAACTGATGATTGTTAGTGACTATTAGCATGTAAAAATATGGGGAAAATTTTCAGTGCAATATAAAATATTCAGAAAGTGCATAGAAATTTAAAATGGACTTATTTGTACTGTTAGATTGCTCCTGAGTGAATTTGTCCAGTCAAATGCAGAGTATGTACTACATACCCTTAGAAACTTTCAGAAGACCAGATAAGGATTCTTATTCACAATCATATATAGAAAAGTGAAAAACACATAGCTTAAAATATTAGAGATGACTTGTTAGTGGGAGTTTCATGGATCCATGGGAACAATATCATTTGCATGCAGTTTTGCTTTAGCCATACATGCATGGATTTTATTCTAGGAGACATGAAGTACCAATAGAGCGATCATCATATTTAACTAGCCTTGGATTGTAAATATTATTTTGTTATTTCCTGTAAAGGCAGCAAAGCACCTTAATCATGAAGAAAAAAAAAAAAGTGTCCAGGAAGGAAGCTATTCAGAGAGATTTCATCAGGCTGAAGAGGTAAGCCAAAAGAAACACCATAAAGTTCAGCAAAAGTAAACACATAGTCTTGCACCTGGGACAGAAAAATGAGAGCATAAAAGGCCGTGCTCAGACCAGATAGATAGAAAACAGGTTTTCAACGAAGGACCCAGATTCCCAATGGAGAGCAATAAACAGGAGGCAGCAATGCACCCTTGCAAAGGTGAAAATAAACCCCATGTAGGACTGCATTAATAGCAGCACAGCCAGAAGCTTAAGGGGTTATTCTTCTCCATCCAGCAAGTGTGAGATTGAATTTGAGACATGTTGTCCAGTCTGGAGTGCAATATTTCAAGAAAGACAACGATAGACTGGAGAAAGCCCGTAGGACTGCCAGGATGAACAGGGGACTGAAGCACAACAGAGGGAAATGGGTTTGCTGAGCAGAAAGAGGACTCAGAGGGATTTCATTTTCATGTAACAGCAGGATAAAAGAAAGACCCAAACTTTTCTTAAAGATGAGCAACATGATGATGAGAGACAAAGGATAGGATTTGAGGCAAAGAATATTCTAATTAGATTTTAAGAGAGAGAGAGGAAAAACAAAAACAAATGGTCAAATGCTGGAGGATTTTGCACAGAAAGGCAGGAGAATTTCTGTCTCTGAAGACATCTAAAATTCAGCTGGCCCTGAGATAGCTACAGTAATTTTTAAGTGAGCAAGAAATTGGACCAGACAACTGCCATGGACCTCTTCTAACTTAAAATATTCTATAATATATTCACTATCAAATTTGTTAAGCCAAATAGTCTTTGATGGAATGATAATGCACTGATATTAGTTATGTAGGCTCTTCCAGATATGCACTTCCGTAAAAGTTAGTTATGGGCCATTGTTTATGTATATGGTGATGTGTATACTTTTAAGGGTTATATGGTGCATATATATATGTGCATATGGACAACTGACGCATTTAAGCAATATACAATATGTAGCCAAATATTGGATATTATATTATATTTGCAAATCATGATAATAATAGGTCAGAAGGTATTATTTATCTTTCCATGTGATCTGTACTGATCATTCCATCAATCCAGACTCTATTGAAGCATCTAACCTCCATCTAACTTTAAAAAGAAAGCAAAATAATTGATATATAATAGATGTTTCCCTGAAATCATCATCTCTTTTAAAAAGGCAGCAGCTAACACAGTTTTTTAGAGTTCAGGCCTCGTTATTGAAGAAAAGGGTGGGTGCTGTACATATCCACCAGAATGGTTGTCTTTTTTTAAATTCAACACTTACCCAATAATAACATGATGAAAAATGTGTAAAAAATAGAAGTTCACAGAAGTATTACTGAAAGTGATCCATAAGAAAGATTATCAATTTTGAAGCTTTTTTTTCTTGTTTGATTTAAATTAAATATTTATGATCTAGAGAAGATACGTACTAGATGAAATTATTCAAAGCCATGTCGTTACACACAAAGTCCTGCTATAGGTAAGACCTTCATTAAAAATGCAATTAAAATTGTTATATAAAAAGCCTCCCTCCTCTTGTATTATGCTCACTGTTCCCATGGCCCTCATCAGCTTTCCTGAAGAAGAAAAGGAGAGGGGTCACAACAAGGTGTTGGTATCCTCAAGCCTTGTTGCTGCAACTTGATTACCTATAATGTCAAATGGTTAGCATAGTCTCTAGTTTACTTATCTTTACTTTAACTGCTAATCCTCTCCAAGGCAATCTCCAGGCATAGTCTGAAGGATAACATGGGCCTGACGCTATTGTTAGTAGGCAGTTCGGATAGAACAACCCCATTGTGAGGCCTAAGAGAATTAAACATGATGGACATTTCCAGACCATTACTAGTAATCCTCCAGAGGTGCGAGGGCCAGAATAAAGAGAAACAAGATAAGCCAGAGTGTTAAGCAAGGTTCAAGACAGGAAATAACTTGAAAACCTGGAATAGAAATTTAAAGTAAATGCAAGTAAATGATGAATTTATGAAAAGACTCAAGTCTTTTTTGGAGATAAAAGAATTTCTTATATTGCTGTGTAGGTGGAAATATCAAATACTGACTCTTAAAATAGTGAAGAGTAACTTGTTTTTTATGTGTGTCTGTATTAAAAATGTTTTAAATCATTTCCCCATACCTCTTTTATCATGATGGAAAATAGTACATTATTATCTGGCATGAAACTCAAAGATAAGAAAGTCAATTTTGCATCTACATACTCACCCACATTTTAAAGCAATGACTAATGCTGAAAATATTTAAGCCATAGAAAGAGTTGTTCTATTAATGTATTTAGTTGGTCTGGGGTTTTTGGATGGTTTTCATTTGAAAACAGAGAATTTCAATGAAAATTCTCAAAAAAAAACTATTCAGGATTTTTTTTTCATATTCAGAACAAATATATACATCTAGTTTTCTTTGTGTAAAAGATTTGTGCTGACTTCATAGAGTCACTGAATCAAGTTATGAATGATGTATGAAATGAAAGCTCACTGCCCAGTGCACAGAGAGAATGAAGACACTACTTTTCAATCACTGCTGCCATATGTTTTATAATTTACTATAGTGATTTCTTTAGGGATTTTTTTTGTTTCATTTTGTTCTCACATTGAGCCACAAAACACCACTGAGAAGAAAAGGCTTTGAAAAAAAATTGTAGACAAACTTAACTTTTAAAGGTGGTTTGGATTTGGTCCTTTATATTTTCTTTTCTTTATTTCTGTAAGTATCTGAAGAGCAAGATCTATTTTAAATCTACTTCTCTTTCTGTTACTAAGGGAAGTTACAATTAACCATACACACATTTCTTCCATATTCCTTAAAAATAGCTCCTATCAGTTGATGCTCATAAAAATGTTAGAAAACGTTTATCAAAATAAAAGCACTACTAAGAAACTATAGAACAACTTGGCAATTGAATTTGAAAATTCATTTTTAATAATAAGATATATGATTTAAATATGAGGGAGGCAAGAGCAGTCTTTATCAAAGTTCTTCCTCTAGGAATAACAGTATCATTTTCAATCAAGGTTTATCTGAAAATTCAATTAAAAAAAAAAAAAAGCTTAAATTAAATATGGTGAAAGCTCAATTTACATAAGTCCGGTGCTGACATAGAGCAATAATCCATACTCAGAAAGAACACATTAGTTGTGTCATTGAAATATTTACAGAAATATATACAGATGAGTTTACTTGATGCAATTTTCTGAGTTTTTGTTACGGATTGCTATACTGCTTTGGATTGTTATATTTTCTGATGAACAGATTATGTACTCATGTTATGTGAAGCTCTACTTTGTCAGAATGATGGCTCTTATATCTCATTTGCAAGACTGAAATGTCTATGTAAAGCCAGAGGTAACTCTAGACCTTTATTTTATTTCTGATCAAATCCATATGCATGAATATGTAATATTATAAAAATACATATTTATGAAGTTGATGCCTTATAGATGCTTTATGTCTTGACTGAAAATATTTAAGATAAAGCAAAAAAATGCTTGTGGAACTTCTTTTATATGGGAGACAAGTAATATTTTTATTGCTGGATTCTGTCTCACTTAAAAGAAGAGTAAATGCAAAGCAAATCCACTCAAGACCAGTAGTTTATAACAAGATTTGGTCTGTTGTATGTTGTATGCTGCCAGTTGTTAAAGCTGAATCAGTTGATAGCAACAGATAAGCTAAAGATATATCAGATATGATTTAAATTGTAACAAAACATGGTTTTATCATTCAATTCCCTTTTAATTAACTTATGTTTAATCATAACAAGAGAGTTGAGGTTATTCAATACTCAAAAAAGAAAGTATCTCCTTTCCCTTCTTCTTTGAATGCATTAGTTACAGCTTTATTAAATTGCTTTGGCACTAGGGGGTGACTAATTCTTAATTTGCTGTAAATAACATTCTTACCTAAAGATAATTATGCTGTAGTGACAATGTGTTATATAAAATGTTCACGCTGTTTAGCCCCCATGTAAAATTAATTTTGCAATGTAGTCTTTCCATATGATACAAAGTAAGATCAAAAATTCATTAATCTCTATCCTAAAGTGAACAGTAGTAATCAATATTTAATTTCTAAATATGGAGTAATATGATTTATAAAAATTCTAAAATTAATCAAATAAAGTTTTTAGTTGTAGAAAGTGTTCTAGAAATTTCTGTTTCTCTCCCCATTATAAGATACGTACATGCCAATTTCAGAACCTCAGCAAGGTTTAAATATGGTTTCAATAGGGAATAAAAACAAGAGCATAGTTAAAAAAAATGTAGCATTTGTCTTATTATCAGAAAAGAGAAAGACATGAGATCAAATGCCAAAGTAAAAGTAGACTGGTTCACCAGTTTGGATAAGATGTTTAGACAAGCTGTACCATAGAGTAGAAATCAGCCGAATATAACAGGCTTGTGGGTCAGAGACACTAAACAGAAGAAATCAGAAGATTTTTTTTTTCACTTAAACCTTGATTTTAACAGATTTTCTCTTTATCAGTGAATCTCGTTATGTACAAAGAAGGAGAGAAAGGGCTACCAAGAGAGGGGAAGACTAACATAGGTTTTAAATAAATTCTAACAATGACAAATGGTAGCAATCAGTCCACACAGCTGCTTACCTGCCAAAAAAGGTGCAAATAATTGGGATGCTCCTATCTAAATCGAGTGCCTGATTCAGTTGCTGAATGTCTCTTTATTAGCTGTTATGAAAGCATATCACTAAACAACCAAAGAACTGCTGCACAGTAGTTGAACATTATGGAAAACTGTGAAAATAATAGAGCATTTTACATAAGAAAAACACTCCTGGAAGCAGATAAAATGTACTGGAAGTAGATAAAATGCACTCAATAATTATTTTTTGTTGTTATTTAAGAAGATGTTTGCATTGAATTCCAGGGCTTGATTAACAAATGAAAAATAAAATGTTTTCAAGAACAGCCATGATGGAATTAACAGAGAAGATACCAAAGAGAAGAAAAAAACAAATAGGGTCCACATTGTAACATCGACCGTTCTGTTTGTATTAAAATGAGTGAGCCATATAAGATATAAAAGATTTCATTGCTAAACACCAGGAGGGCAATACAAAGTCAAAATATAGCTAGGTGCTTCAAGGTTCAACATGAAAGCCATTCCTTTCTTTCAGGAATTGAATTTGTCAGAGAAGTGAATGATGTCCATTGTCTGCTGCATCTCCTTTTACTCATTCAAACCATTAAAGGAAAATCTGACATGAATCAAATCAAGGATATTCAACATGGAAAGAATCAAACCAAGGGATTCATTTGGCTTTCAGGCTGATTAATTTCAGAAGCTCTGTGGATTTGGGTTTGAGGAATGGAGCAATGTACTGTTTAATATTGGCAGACGGTGCATTTCTATAAATCCCCAAGGTAGACAATCATATCTTTACCAAACTTTGATTATGTTTTAGCTTGGTAGACTGTTTGCATGAGCAAATACATATTATTATTTATAGAACGTGCAAGGGCACAGGAGGGAAGAACATGCAGTTAGTCACCCTCTGTGTTACTGGATGGACACTTGTCCATTAAATTGTTAGAAGAGCACTGCTTTTCATTAACAAGTCAATCATATTATGTTTGATTTTTAAGAAATTGCAATACACTAAGAAAAGGACTATCAATTGAAAAATAGGTACCACTATGGGCTGTTGTAAATATATATAAATATATATGTATGCATTTATTGACATATACCCTTTTTCGTATACGTCTTTCCAAAAAAAAATGAAGGTTGCAAAATTTTGTTATCATTCATTTAGCAACTACTATGCAGACTTTGGTGACTTTTAAATGTGTTAATAAAAGTAGAATCATTAACATATTTTCTGTTGAGCTAATCTGCCTTTTCATGATGAGATATGAATGCATATCTGCACATTTCTCATCTTGAGAGGCCCACAATGAAGTATAATGTATCTTCTGTTTACAATAATCAATGGCATACCCATTGATCACAACACATCGTGTTATTTTCCCAGTGGCTGATCTCTATAGCTCATCATTCAGTATTGATAAGCCATTAAGTCAGTATCAGTCCAGGACAGAACAACAGCTAAAATGTAGTTGCTCTATCATAAACTCAGAAATGAATCATTTATTCTGCTTATGACCTCTTCCCATCTCTGTCATTCAACAATAAATTATCTAGTAACTCTTTTGCAATTCGCAGACTTAATAGCAGAATATGACTTGGCTAGATTTGCAGTGTTTTTATTTTATTTTATTTTATTTTGGTTTGTTTTTCTTTAGATGAATTTCTATATTGCAGTCTAAACTATTTTACTAGTGACCTGTATGGAAGTGGAAAGATGTAATTTGATAAAATAATTATGAAGGTGCATTATTTAGGTTATGTATAAATAAAGTTTGAGATTTGAGGATTAAGTTATTTCTAATGTTCAAAGTTCCCTGAACTGCATATGGATGGAAGAAAGTACATCTGAAAACAAGATCAGAAGATCATCTGACAAGATCAGAATTCAGCAAAGAAAAAATAATTGAAATATCGTTTCATGAAACATGTACATCTTAATCATATACTTTTGACATTATCAGACTCTATCATGTTTAAGGTCCAAAGACATTTGAAAAGCTGTTTAGGGCAGTTCCTATGTAGCCTGCTGATGGCCACTGATTTTCATTTTGAATGATATCTTCAGAGTCTCCTTAAAAGCATGTGGCCCTGCTAATTTCATTTAGCTGTCTTATTTCGTCTTTCTTTCTATATATACCTCTTAGTAATGATACATTAGCTAAAATCTTTTCTAAGCTAACATACGACAATGACCACAGTGCTAATGCTGTACAATGGAGATTTGAAAGTTAAAGATTTCTGTTTACTTTAGTTTTAAATTATTTTATTTACAGTTTCACATTACAAATATAGGGTTAGATTAACTCCTTTTGAAATCAGTGCTTGCCTGCATACTTATTTTAATGGGAGCTTGATTAGATCCTTAACGAGTGGCATATTCACGTGCAGAAGACTAGCAGAGAACACGCAATAGATTTTTCCTCTATAATCTTTTTCTGACAACTGCATTTCATCAGGCAACATTTTCAAGTATAAACTGTATTATGCTGATTCTTGTTTTTTTTTTTTCACTTAATGCTATCAGTAATGAAACCTCTTGAAAGGAATTTGTAAAAATATAGGAAAATATCTAAAGTTTTAGATCAACAGTTGTTTCGGAATACATTTCATGGTGGAGGGGTGTCTGTGTAACAATAACATAGGAAATATGTTGCACATGATGGATATCATGTTCCTTAATATGGCTCCAATAAAGAAGAGATTAATAACAGTCTTTAAATTCAGGCAAGCTTCTCAATAAGAGGCTTATCAGCCAGTGTAGTGCTTCATACATTTGAAGATGGAAAGAAAATTCATGCTAATGCATCATTCCACTTTTCTTTCATTAACTGTTTTCGAGTAAATTATCATCTGTTGAGCGATATTTATAATAGAACATACTACAAGAATCCAACTGCTGGTGCCTGCCTTGAAGTGGTGTGCAGTAGGTGTATTCAAGCACAAAGGTGTCCAGAAAGGGTCTGCTTTACTGCACTGATTTCAAAAGAAATGTAGGAATACAGTAAAGTGGTATCAGAAAATGCAAATTCCTTAGTATACAAAAAATACTAATTAAAAGACAACTTTAAGTTAAATCACATATATGAGATCAAGTGTATTTAGTATGCTTTTATAGTCATTTATAAAGTATTTCTAGAAACAAAACTAAATGAAACAATTAAAAAACACTTATAACTCCTTATTTCTTTTCTATTTTTTGTATTCTATTTAAAGCCAATCTGTCAGTCAGCTAAGAGGCTCATTTTTCTTGTCTATATGAGTGATTTTGAATATGTGAAACCAGTATTCCATCCTTCAATGAATGACAGCTTGTGTTTTTAAATATATAGCACTTTTGCCTTGAAAATGGTATGTTTTGTTTCCAGAACAAAAATATTTGCTATCAGAAGCAGAATTTAGGATGATGTGAAAATGCTCTAGTTACCTTCCTAAGTTCCTAAAAATAATCTAGATGAAAGTTAAATTTTTAAGTTGGAAGAACTTAATGATGTGACCCTATGCCATGTGCTCTAGGTATCCCTGCTTGAGCAGGCAGGTTGGACTATATGATATGTAGATGTCCCTTCCAACCTTAACCATTCTATGATTCTGTGAACTTAGTCTAAAACATACGTCAAAATTCCTCCCTTCCAAACAGCTTTTATTAAAGTACACCTTATTCTGCATCATAAGATTATGAGCCTTGGGAACAATTTCTTTCCAGAGAGCACAAGACAAACATGAAATATTCTTCATTACCAAGCCAATCTTTCTCATTTTGATGCAGCCTAGAGCTAGTCAATGATCTTGTTTGAGTATTGTATCGTGAGAAGTTATCAGTAAGCATTCTAAGCAGTCAAAATTATTGTCTGCATAGAAATATTTGCAGATAAAGCATGGACATGCTTTAAAATATATTTTTTAAAGATCTCAGGTTTCCACTATGATGACTTATTGACCTACCTGTGACAACCTCTGTGGTCAGTGTGGAGTCTACACACAGTCTGAACCTGAATCTCTCTATGACTTAAAATTGAAACAGCCTTCTGACCTCCATGGCAGCTACTCATATATCTCAGTAGATACACTTCTGGAAAGGGTTTGCAATGAGATCCTTGCTGTTCTTTTCTGAGTCAAAGTGCTGTAAACTATCTTGGGTCCAGAGTAGCTGCTTACTTTCTCATATGTGTGTGAATTTATGTCTCCTCAAACCCAATCATCTCTGTTTCTTTTTTGTTTTTGTTTTCTTCTAACACACACACACACACAAAAAAAAATAGATAGATGTTATGGTCACTGTCTCTAGAAGAATCAATATGAATAGTGCATAAAGAACAATGTCAAGTGATACACTTCACCATTGGCTTATTATATATTTTAAACACAGCACATTGGCTAGGAAGTCAGATTTCTATTAAATCTTTTCTTTCTGGATAGTTCAGGCAATGACCATTTATAATAGCATGATACTTTTCTCAGTGTATCATTTAAAAATAAGTTTCAGAGGTATGCTTCAAGTTGCCATGAATCTTTAACATTTTTTACAACAGTAACCTTAGAGAAAGTAACACTTTTCGTTGATTCTGTCAGACTGACACACATACATACCGCAGAGACCAAAGAGGGTTAGTAGGCAGGGTAATTTATAGTTTAATTATTATATTTTTTCTATATGCTTGCTTATGCACATATTAAATATAAATTTAAAGTATTTTTCCTTGAAATAAAGTATTGTAATGTGACTTAAAATATAACTGGAACCAGGAGCTCAATGAGAGTGCCTGGTACCTCTGAGATGATAAATCCTGAGAAGAAAATTTCCTTATATTCTACCTTGGACAGCATACCATCTGTGAATTTATCTGGTGGTATCTCTTTTTCATAGCTCTTTGTCATTCAGGCTCTATACTTTCTACCTCTAGGAAATCTTGTAACAGAGACTGCAACATCTTACTCTCAGGGGACTTAACTCTGTCTGAATACAGATGTTTCAACCAGATATTTGGGTATGTCATCCAGGAATAATAAGCATTAGTCATTCCCCTTAGAAACAACTTGCATCTGGAGACAGGAATACAGATTTAGAAAAAGAATTTTTTGCTTTAAAGATAGAATACTGAAAAATATTCATCACATCAAAAAAGACAAATATTTCAAATGTCTGAGCTTACCTTAAAAGTGAAAAGGATCTAAGAAATAACTTTGTTTTGTATTTTGGAAATATGCAATCTGTGACCTCAGATTTTCTTTCCCATACAACTCTACACACACAAGAATATCTTTAATGAAGCAACAACAACATCTGGTATGAATTCTTTTATGCCAGGCAGATCATCCTAATTCAGATGAATACCATGAAGTTACTAAGAGATTTGTGCATCCCTGAGGCATAAAAATCAAAGATGATGATGTTATCCATACAAATTAAGTTTTCTTTTTTACACATAGTTTCAGGCTAAGCTTTTAGAATTAATTACCCCCTATCAGGAAATGATCATTTATAGAAACTGGATGAAGAGAGAATGAGGGAGAAAGAGAAGGAGGAAGAAGACTCTTCAGGACTTATAGAGGCAAAGGCACTTTTCAAGAATATCTTCATGCTCCTCTCAGCAATACAAATCAGTATCATTTCCCGATTTTTCCTGATCATTTGCATAATTTTTTTGCTACCTTCTACAAAAGATGCCCAGAGTCAGTCTTCATTACAAAAAAGAGTTGCATGATTTTTGAAAATGTTGGTTTTTGAGAAAGCCTCTGATGGATAGGGGATCTGTGGCTGTGGAAGAATGTTCGGAAAAGGGGAAACATGGAGAAAAACTATGGCCTAGCAGAAGTTTTGGCATTACAGCAGCTTGCTCAGGGTGATACACAGTTGCCACTTCCAGGATGGCTGGTACACACGAACTCTGCTCCTCCACAGTTCCCTGGGCAGCACAATCTCCCCAGCAGCTGCAAAGGGGAATAACGGAGGATGGAGCGGAGTGAAGACACCATGGCCAACTCTGTTGCTCTCCCTGTGCTGGGCGGCTGATCAGCCGCTGTCCAATGCTGTCCCGTAGCTGTCCAACGGGAGATACACGATAATGTGTCCTGTGCTGTTGGGAGTCATAAACGGGGAGTAGAGCTACCCAAATAAAAGCAGGTATAAAAGGGTGATATGTGGAGGTTGGTTCACCAACAATAGTGCCTCGTTAGCGGATAGTTGAGTGCCAGGATGTCAGCAGTTGGGGGACAGAGCA
>JAUBNY010000229.1:0-10270 GCA_032275445.1 Crypturellus soui | reverse complement strand
ACTGAGCATGCGCCCTAAATTTTCGATTGACTGGACCTTTAAATGAAAGCGAGAAACTTTTTCACCAATCAATAACACTATTAAGTATGACTCTAATCACTCAAGCTCCACCTGAATGAAAAGAAAAGTATAAAAGGTGAACTAAGGATGAGAAGCGGGGGAGAAGATTCCATCATAAATCCTGGGTAAGTCGACGGGCTGAGCCGCCTTTCCTCCCCTCGAGTTGGGACACTGCCTGAGGAGACTCAAGACTGAGAGCCCTTTCTCATCTTCTTCGGTGAGTGATGATTGCACATTTGCACATCAGAGCTAGCTAAAAACCCCACACTGTAGTAGAGAATTTCCTATACTGACATCCGAAACCTACTTTGTAGATGTTGCATTTGAATACACCATGCTGTTTGTGAACTCGACTGCTTGTTTGCGGGGGGGCAATCGGACCTACAGTTGATAGACTGTTTGTGAATCCGATACTGCCAGAGTCAATCTTATAGTTTATCACACTATTTGGGAACTTGATTCACTCCTAGGAAGGTGATCGGACCTACAGTCCACAGACTGTAAATCCAATACTGATTTGATATCTCCTTCTCCCCACCCCCCGCCACCACTACGGATTTCAAACAACTGCAACATTTTCACAATATCTTGTTGAAATGCGTTTTCACAGTTTCTTTCTTTCCTCCTACAGATTATTGTTCTCATGACTTTAAACTCCATTTTTAGCTATCCAATCTTTCTACTATTTTGACTTTGTGAAACCTATTTCTAATGCATTATCGACCTTTCGACCTTTGTTTTTTTCTGCATTTATTCAACCAGATTTTGGTTTTATAAATCTGATAATGTGTTCATCAAAGTTTATACTTCTGGCCTTTATTACATACTTTCATTTCATACTGGCAGATCCCTCCTGGGATTGGGATATTTAGAAAAATTTCCTGGATTGGAGCCTAAAATTTTACTGTAATCTCTCTCCACCTGTTGTAAATTCTGTTTTAGTTAATTCCATTAGATTTTTGTCTCAGTTTTTTATTTACTATGTCATTATGATCTTAGATTGATGTATGTAATGTAATACAAACAAAAAGTATAATTCATTTATCTTAGGGATAGTATTAGTAATGCTCTACTTGAAGCTGAATTGGCTGTTATACTATATATACTTGAAGTGTAATTAATATCTTGGCCATTTCTAATCTCATTTGGAAGAAACTGGAAATGGAAGCTGAAAATATAGCTGTAAATCTACAGAAAAGGAAAATATTCTACATCTGTCACCTTTTCAAAGATCTCTTTAGGGAAAAAATCTTCATCGTCCAGACAGAGATGCTCTCAGCCAAGATCTCTTTCAGATTTTTTTTCTTTCACTGAACTCTTTGCTAATTTAGAGCAACTTGGAGCAACACTACCCTATTTTCTCAGATTTTCAGGTTGAATAGGATATACATAGCCTTACATAAAATTAGAGGTCTTAAAAATTCTCTCTCTCTGAAAAAAAAAATTACAAATGGTACGTTGTACATACTAAATCAGTGAGACTTCACTTATGCAAAACACCATAAGGATTGTGTAGAATATTTGCTACCTCTACTTCTTTCTTTTTAAGAAAGATCTGAACTCACAAATACACCTGACTCTGTACTTTTGCTATAAAAGGAAGTTAACACTGTGTATAAATCCAGATTACAATGTTATGGTGATATTAGAGAGGCTCCCACATACAAAAACCAGACATGGAGAACTTGACTGACACCACCAATTGGTTTATCCTCAACCAAGAAAGACTTTGGATTAGTATTGTGAAGTTCACTTCTGTTTGTTCCTTTTTTCTCATGCCACTTTTTAAACAACATGTTGTTCAACTGTGAGAAAGGAAAAAGGCACTGCAGTAAGGGTGGTGAACAGAAAATAGCAGGGATGGTTTCTATTCTCACTTTGGTTAGGTAATCCTCTAAAAAAAATCCCATCAAAAAAACAAAACAAACAAACAAACAAACAAAAAATCATGCTCTTACTTGAACAACATCTTTTAGAGCAAATATGGGTATTATTGTGATAGGTAGGAATGAATTGGCAATGGTGTTGCCAATATTAGATATCTACTTGATGTAGGAGTCTGAGAGGGTGCAAGACCTGTTAGGCTAAATGTGAGAGACCAAGTCTGGAGAAGGGGATCTTGTATGGTCCTCTGAATACTACCTATTACTGTAAAGATCTTGCTAAAATCTGATGGCTGAATTACTCTCAGTTTCTAGCCAGTTGACACTTTGCTTATTCAAAGGCTTTTGTTCTGTCCCTGAAGGGAAGTGGAATTGATCTAGCAGGCCAACATCATGGATGGATGATTCTGCAGAGGTAGCAAGTAGTACTCAGCCAGGGTGAATTTCAGGTTCCTTCTTCGTTAAGTAACAGTGGCTTTGAGACAGCTAAACAACTCCCAAAAGACATGTCATTAAGATTGCTCTAATGATCTGTTCTCATAAAGAAATTGACATATATCCACACAACCTTCACACACTTAAATGGAAATATCTACAAAAATCCATTGGAACCAAAACTTAATTTTGGTAGTTCAAAGCTTACCACTGGTGGTAGATTCAAGTTTGCCATGGAGACATCATGTCCCTCCTTCTGGTTCTCTCATCGGACTGGTCAGCTAGATAAATAAAATAGAATTAATTTATAGATTCCCCCAAACAGATAAATGGTAACAGTCATGGTTATAATCACAGTATGCATATTACAGTGGCTTAAGATATTGATTGCTGTTTAATATCTTGCATGATGATAATTTATGTTACTCTTATTTTCAGTTGCACTCAGCAGGGTCTAGAGTTTGTGATGAGGAAAAACTATTTGACACATGCAAAATGAAACATAATTATTTGCCACAAAGCTTGACAGTCTCAGTGAAAAGAATGAATAAAGAATAAAAATGAAGCAAACAATGACAATTATCAAGATGATTTTATGCTAAAAAAATCAAAACATGTATTAGAGAGAAATGACTATTTCAAATAAACAGTTTTAAAAACAGTTTTAAAATTACCAAAGAATTTTTAAATCATATATCCAAAAAATGGTAGGTCTATCATGACATCTAGCTGCTGCATGACTGACGCATTAAAATGGCTAAAGATTTAAATAAATGGTAATGATTACAATTCCTGACACATTTATTTCAGCTGTAAGAAAATAATCTGTTTTGCCTCTGGTAATATTCTTGTGCATATAAACCTCTGTAATTTTGAAAGAAAAAGTAAAGAAGAATATGTGAAAGTCAATAAATCTCTGAGGTATATAATAATTTCATCTACTTGTGGACATTGTACCAACATCCCTCAAAGCATTTGCAAAGATGGTATAGAGTATAAGTAGACATTTGTAAAAACATGTATAATTACAACCTAGTAGAAACTAAATACAGCAGGAAAGTGCCAGTGACAGCAAGTCAGACTCGTTTTCTTTCATAAGAACAGAGAACTTAGAACAACCATTTGAACACACAGAGAGTGTTAATGTTTCTTTCACTGGCTTACCAGCAGAGGAATCCTCCTTGCTTCTTTTACTCTGTATGTAAAGGAAAATTACCAAACTTGATTTCCCCAAAATGTTCCTATCCTACCAGATATGAATCTAGAAACTGAGTTTGGAGCCTGCTCTTTTTAGACTTCTTTCTTTTTTAAACATTTATGTGATTCATCTTCTCTCTCTTCCCTCCTCTTCCATTTTCACCTCTCCTCCTCTCAAAGATGAAAGATAACCATCTCTTAACAGAGAGGTCAGTATGGATTCAATGAAGATAATTAAGCATTAGAACAAGTTGAGCAAGAAGGTTACAGAACCTCTGTCATTAGAAGCTTTCAAGACAGACAAAACCTGAACAAACTGATCTAAATTCAATGTTGATTGTGCTTTTATCAGAAGTCTCTACAAGATGACCTCTAAAGATCTGTTCCTACCTGAAATATTCCATGTTTCTATGAGTTAACTAATTCTTCTTTAAACTCACAGTTTAAATTAACTTGGAAACACTCTCCTGAATGTTTGTGTGAAGAAATTTCCCTTTTGAATAACAGTTTTTTTCAGATTACATCATGATACAGAGGTATTAATAATCACAGTGGGTGAGATTTATATTATTATTATTAGGTTCTGCTTGAGATTTGCTTTAATGTGGGTCCCACACCCGCAGTAGGATCTTATTCATATCTACTCTCTAGTCTCACAAACAAGTATTAAGTCAAACATGATCACAATAATTGCCCTCTTGTAGCAACTCCATCACCAAATTCTCCTGCATACTTAGTCCTGTGATTCTGTGATTCTGTGCTGTGAACACCTTTAAAGATCTTTGCCCTCGGCAACAGAAGAGTGCAATAAGAGCTACATGGTCTCAGACCAAAGTGCTCTCTAGTTCAGTATCTTGTTTACAGCAGGCACTGTAAGTAAGTGCTGCGGGAGGCAAGTTAGGACAAGCATATATTCTATTTGTCCCAAGTATTTTTCCAGATTCTAATGATTTGTGGCTCAAGGATTTCCTAGGTTAGACATGTTTTCTTTTGTGTGTTTTTTTTTAGTCTTCAATTGATCTAACTTCACTGAACCCACACAGCTCCCCAAAGAAATCATGTAAATTTTTAATATTCACCCTGATTGTGTTACAGCATTGTAATGTGATTCTTTCACTTATCTTGGAGGGCTCAGATGTCCTGATCAATTGGGAGGATGCTTTTTGAAGTCTTGCACAAGAGCATCTGGTTGGTAGATGTAGCTATTTATACATCCTAATACCCATGCTGAAGCAGCAAGCATAGAGCAGAAGATACATCACTGAGACAGAGCCCAAATCCAAAGGGCTGTGGAACAGCTACAACTCTCTTCTCTGATATTATCCAGGGTTTATGTAAGTGGCTGCAGTTGTCTGATTGGCTCTTCCCCAAACAGGTGTCTCATTGCCACATGTTCTCTTCTCCAGCTGTCTGTTAGAAATGTTCTAGCAAGGAACCTTCTTACCCATCGCAATTGTACTGTGTTGTTCATTTTAATTATGAACTTTCCTCCCAAAATGATTGATGCACACTACCAAAGCTTTTGAACGGTTATATACATCTAGACTAGGCTATTTTAACGTAGTCTATCTGGAACCAATTCCGAACGTCATTCAGAAATTCTAGCAACCGAGAAATGAAGCTGTCCACTTTCTGAATAACACAAATCACACATGCACATTAAATCCAGTCATATTGCAGGTAAATTTTTATCATCATCTTACCTATTCATTCATAAACAATATTTTTTTTCTTCTTTTTGTTTAATATGACACTAGCTGTGAATCTCATTATGCCTCTAGAAGACCATATTTTTAATAAATATGTTTCAGTGATTTTTATCAAACAATTAAAAGCATTCTTTTAGTGTTCATCTGTACTTGAGTTTGATAAAACAATAAAAATATAAAATAAATTTAGACAATAAAAACTAACATTAATTTCCTTATGAAGTTTTTATTGGAAAAGAGGGAAACAGGAACATGGAAGGAAAAGACTGCTTGCTTTACAGCAGTCCCAAATGAAGTAAACTTTTCACAACTTAAAATTACATACTGGGAATGAATCATCACACATTATAAGGTGCAAGTGTAAAGCAACCATAATGCACTGTTCATGGACAGATATTGAGCCTTCAGAATTGTTCTAAAAGAGTACTTTTTATCATTATTAGCAACACCATTTTCTAAGCAGTAAGCAGGTAGAATATATAGTCTGCAATAGAATATATAGTAGAATATATAAATAGTAGAATATATAAAGTCTGTAAGACTTTACAGGATTGACTAGAAGAAATGTGAATAAACCCAGTTCTTCCAATTGCCAGTACCATTTTTCTGATGCCATCAGTGACAAATGCCACCTTGAATATGTACTAAAGCTAAACAATAAAGAACAAACAAATCATGATCCTCACAACTGTACACTCAATTCCTGACTCTTCTCATCTTCCCCTGTATCTTTTACTTTATTTTAGCAATCTAACAAATGATAGGGGTAAATGTAGTCTTAATAAAGTTCCTTTACACTTTGCAGGCATGAAGCTTTCAAAGAACAGTATGTACATGCTCTTTTATTTCCAATTAGAGAAACACAGTTTGCTGTCATTGGTGCTGCTATTCTACTTATTGAATAGTAACTGAATAGTGTAGTTCTCCAACTTTCCATATATCTTTTTATTTACTATTTCCATTACAGATTTAAAGGGAATTGATTTGGGGAGATTGTTCCATTATAGGTTTTGGCTTGTTTGTTTGATTTCTATGACAAAAGCTTTTTCTTAAATAAATATTTTGTGCAATAAAGGCCAATCAGCAAAAGCAGGAGAAGAAAAGAGTGCCTTACCAAAAACTCCAAAAAAATCTGGGGAAAAAAAAAAAAGGAAATACTAACAAGGCCTTTAGAAAAAAAGCATTTGTTGTTTCATTCTGTTTGGTACTTGTTCTTCATCTAATTTATTTATTTATTTATTAACAGAGCAGAGCAAATATAGAAACAAAATAATCCAAGATGATTATTAGTAAAATGATTTATTAGTAAAATGTTTTCTTCTTTGCTTTTGAAATTTTTCCATCAAATGAACTAAAAGAAAGGAGGAGCTCATAAATGATTCAGGATTCTTTTCAGTCTTATCACTGTTTAGATGCTTTTGAAGTGAATACAGAGATGTAACAAGACCAGTGATAATGTCTGGACACTTTTCCGTGGGGGAGATGCAAGCTTAGTGGTGCCATAGTGCAAACATCTCTTAAGGACCTAGGATATTAAGTACAAAAGCTCATCTAATTATTTTTCCCTCATTTGTACTATTGACTCAGGTTAGTTCTAAAAGGAACTTTGTAAACTTTTAGCCTGGGAATTGCACTTGGGGTAAAAAAAAATGTAGATATAGCTGATATTTAAAAATCAAAAATAGTTGAGACATTGAACTAATATTAGGACATCAAATAAGATCTGAATAAAAGATCATTATAAATAAAGTTGGGTCAGAGGAAGCTTTTTAAAAATTGCTAACAAGTGAAACACCAAAAATCTCAAAAAGAACCTCAAAGTAATATTGAAAAGTCCAGTAACAAAGAAACCTTAAAAAAAATCTCAGGTGACTACTTTTTGATAGTCATTAAACTGTTTCCTTGGATGCCATTCATAGTAGATAAAATATTGTCTAATATAACTATAACTAATAATGTCTATTCACAAATTTACCTGTTTCTAAACATTATATTATGCTATATTGCTTTTTAAAGAAAAGTCACAACCCTTAAATTAATTTCTAAATTTGTTTTTATTTCCACCAGTTCAACCCAGAAATGAACTTGACTTTTTTGCTGACACAGGTGAAAAGAGCATTGAAATAACTGAAGTACAGGATCAGTTCAGAAACCTATATTTTTAAAATAATCTTAGTTATGGTTGCTTTTATTCTCCAGAAACATTAAAGCTTGAAGGATAAAAAAAAAGGAGTCTGTGATGAAATGTTAGTATGACAGTGTGATAAGTACTACATTTGACTAGTCAGTATCAGTGTTTCCAGAAAAGAGAGAAATTTGGCTTGTAGACTGTTATGAAAACAGATTTTGAAAGTTAAGATTAAGCTCCAAAGCCTGGACTCCAAAACAAATTATTAATTTACAGATCTACCTAGTGTTAAATAAGTTCTTCTCCATTGTAGAGTCATTGTTAAACAATATAAATATTGACATTCAAATTCCCTTAATTTTCTTTTAAATGCATTTCAATATCTTTTTTTATTATTCTTCCTGCACTTACTTACAGCCCTAAGAACTGCACAGTGCTTGGGTAACAGCATTACAGTAAGCATCTTGAAAAAATTTCTTTCTTTAGGCTAGAGTCAGAGCCATAAATATCTATGAAGAATTACATGAAGAAAAAGATGCATAGGAATGCCAACCACTCATAAATTCTTTCTCCTCTTACTGAGTTACATACTGTGATTTAGTTATAGACAAAATTGTGTTTCATACGAGAAAACACAATTCTTCTAAAAGTCCTAAGTGCTTCTTATACAATAAACATGTCTTCATCGTCATTCAAAATCTTGTAGCAAACATTTAAATAAGTGGCAGGGAATTTTTTTCTAAAACTCCTCTGTATTTCTTTCTTTATAATCATTTTAAAGTTTTTTTCAAATCAAACTTTACAGCTTTCTAATCTCTTTCTGAACTTATTTCATTATTTGACTTTCAGATAAGATAAAGGGACTAAGATAATTCATTTAACTCTCAGTTTGCATTTTCCAAATTTTTTGTTCGTAAATTTTGCTATGTTCCCCAATTGGTTATGTGGTAAAAAATAGTCCTTCTCATTCTTAACACTCTTTATGTCTTAAAGCAAGTCTGCTTTCCTTCTCCTGATTGCTAATCATCTCTGGCTACCACCTGTGTTATTACTGAGGGGAATCAGTTTCAACTAACTGACATAAAATAAACGTCAAAGTCAGAAGTGGATTTAGTGTTCAAAGGTCATCGACCTTAGTTTCACTATTAGTGCATTTTTCAGAAAACAAATTAGTCTGAGATTACTAGACAGTATGGAGGGGGTTTTTGTATGTGTATGTTTCTTGTAATTCTTAGGAAGAATTTAAAAGAAAAATAGAGATAAACTTTGATGCTTTACTCAAGTATTGGAAACAGCATAGAAGAAAACAGTGAAAGCTCAATTGCTTGTAAGACCTGAACTTCAATACTATTCATAATCTTTAAATTGGATATTTAATTATAAAGATGCTGACATCATGGATAGAGAAAATTATATAAAATCTAAATCAAAGGCTAGAAATAAACAGCTATCAATTAAACCAACTTCAAATGTATGTAAACATATTTTTCAAGTGCTAAGTTTGAATGAACAGAAGTAGCACAGGATAGAACTTGACCTTTATTTTCATTACAAATGTCAGAAATATTGAATTACTTTTTTTTACCAAAAAACAGAAGACAGTGCAAGTTTAATCTCTCATTTCATAGCACATGTAATACTGTGTTCAGAGCTTTAGGGAAAGTTATATCTCAGAACTGAACTATGATTTATGATAGGTTAAACACCTTTATTCTCAACAAGAATCTCCTAGCATTGTGAAATATCCTGAAGAATTCATTTTGAAATTGTTCAGTGAAGGAAAAGATCCATGGCTGAGATTTTCTGTAAGTGTATTTATTGGACATGTGTTTCTTGTAGCACCACTGACTCAGTGACAGCTTTGCCTGAATAAGAGTACAGGAAGCAAATCATATTGAAGAGAAAAACTTTACAAAGGTGTAAAGAAAAATAGGTTCACTTCATTAACTGCAATATATTACTGTTATTTCAGGGGTAAGGAATCTTTGAAGTTACAAGTATTTTGATGAGTTTAACCCCAGAACAGATTTTCCTCATCTTCACAACTCTCCTAATAATATTTGTGCTTTTAACTTGAAGAGAATTCTAAACTCCTCCCAAATCCCTATAAAACTCTAGAAGCATGCCTGTACAGTTATAGTTCAGAGGTTAATCATTTTACTAGTAATATTATTTTTTTTTAAATTCTGAAAAATCTAATAGATGTATCTGAATGAGATAAGAGTAATAGGAGAGACACCTAAAATAAGAATGTACTAGATTAGTTTGTAACATTGCACTCAAAAGTTTCAGGTCCACTACAAGCCTAAGATACAAAATACTATTCCATTTAAATTCTTGATCAAAATAGAAACAATAAGGGATGAATGAATGTTGAGAAAGGGAAATATATACATCATGTATAGAGATATAGATATACAGAAAGTACCTTGTGCAATATTTATACATCAGTAGTCACAATAATGATATTTCACAAAGCGTTTTTTGTTGTTGTTTTAAAATCTTAATTAAAGTACACCAGACCCTGGAACTCCTGTTCCACTGCAAAACTGTTTGGTTATTCTGAATCACAATACATTTGAAATTTAATACCGAAGAAGGTCTAAGATTTTATATTATTTTGTTATAACTTAAAAAAACATTTTATTCTATCCTTAGCTTTTTTTCTCTTTTAATACCCTGGTGATTCCAAATATATGTTGTGGAAGAATGGCCTGGAAAAGGGAAAACTTAGAGAAAACCTAGGGCCTAACAGAAGTTTTGGCATTACAGAAGATTGCCTGGGGTGATACACATCCAGGATGGCTGGTATGTGCGGAATCTACCTCTCCACGATTCCCTTGGCAACACAATCTGCC
>JAUBNY010000228.1:802468-820940 GCA_032275445.1 Crypturellus soui | reverse complement strand
ATGCAGATAGCTTGAGATGGTGATGAGCTTTGGTGCGTGGGGTCCTGCTGGTGGGAAGGCTGCTGGGTTGCAGCCACAGACATTGCTGTCTCCTGGGAGCCTGCATGGAAAGGAGATAGGCAGCACTGCACACTTACCATCCAGAGTCAACCACTGGAGCGCCTTTTCCATCACATGGCCACTCAGTGTTGCGCAAAGCTACTAAGAGATCTACAAAGAGTCTGAAGTCCATATATGTCTTTCCTGAATGCCGGAGGGACAAACTACCTAGAGTGAAGACAGTCACTGCCCTACTCCTCAGTAAGACCACCAGTTCTTCCTTCCTGAATGGATCTAGGAATGCCTATTTTGATGAACTCGGCTGAATGTGCTGGTCTCTGCTTGAGAGTTGCAGCTGAAGTCAAAGGAAGTGTTGAACCATCTATCACAGCAATAACTCTGCTGGCTGATACACTGTGAACCTTTCTTGCTTGCTATTCAAGTGTTTATGTGTGGGTATAGTCAGAGCATCAGTCACTGCCTGGCTAAGGACAAGAGAACTCCAATGACACTAGGAAGAATGGCAGAGGCAGGGGCAGTAAAACCACTGTTCTTTCTTCTTGAAGCTGAAAGAGAATCAAAAAAGCAGCCGTTTAGACCTCCTTTGACTATCTGATACTTCCTGTAACACAGCTCTTTCTACAAGTCCATTTCTACAAGTCTACCTACTATTTTGGCCTAGGTCTAGGCAAAAATTCTCATTCCCGAATGAGAAATGACAGTTTTATGCTTAAAGGTTTTTATTGTCTAAAGAGACAAAAATAAGATTCCTGTATTAGTGGTGGACCAAATGAAGGACAGGGCTGTAGAAAAGACCCAGTGATGCCTTCCAACGTAAAGGCTTATTTTTATCACCAGGAGCAAAGCACTGTGCATGCTTTGCTAAAGGGTATTTCTTGGGTCTTCCTTCTGCCATAGGAGAGAGAACAAGGCTAAAGAAGCAGTGGCCTTATTTAGCCTGGGCCCTACCTGAGCTTGCCAGGATATGAGCAGACCAAAGCTCAGCATAGTCCCAAGGACTGAGGTGTGTCAGTCTTGCAAACTACCATATTGCCTGAATTCAATCTGCCTGCACATCTCATCTGCCCTCTCAGTAGGGATGCTAGGGACCCCACAGCATGGGACCTATGACAGCCTCGCAACAATAGATGGGATAGATGGAGCCTGCAAAAATCCTGAGACCTCTTGTGTATCAGGTGTTCCCAGGTTCCACAACAACCAGGTGAAAATCAGTCCTAGGCAAATGGGTCCTAGAGCCCTCTGACAGGCAAACACACTGAACAGTTACTGATCGGGTCTTGAGTGTGATCCCATGTGGGTGCAGCTGGTGAGAGCTGCTCAGGGTACTTGGAGTCAGATAGTCCAGCATTGCCCTGCAAAAAAAGCTGATACACGGTACCTTGCAAGAGCTGGCAGTGGTACTTGCTGTAGTTCCCCACAGAGTGCAGATGCAGCCGGTTACCCTGCTGTGTCTGAGAGAAGTTTTTGACAATGAAAATCTCATAAGGGGGGATTAGGACTTCCTTCTCTGAGGTGTGGTGAGAAAAACCTTGCACAGCTGCTCCTAGGCAAGTTGTAACTGTGAACAAAGTTTCGTTACCAAACTTCCGTGCTTCTTTCAAGAGGCGGGAGGTGGAGGTGAAGCGGCCAAATCTCACTCTGCTGCCTATCACGGCCTTAAAATATAAGTCTTTCACACCCCTGTGTACCCGGTAGCACTTTTTTTTTCCAGTGTTCTCCTTGCTATTTTGCCATTGTTTAATTATCTGGATGGCAGTCGTTAGGTAGAAGTGAAAATATTTGAAAGTGAAGTTGTGCCTGTAGTGCTCTGGAGATCTTCCAGCAGTAGATGTGGCCCAGTTCAGCTGGGAGTGCAGGGAGGAGTTCATGGTGTAAGCCATGAGGACTACGGCATGGCTCTCATGCATCTCCCTCAGCAAACCTACCGGGCTCTTTAGAAAATTTTCCTGAGCCTGCTTCCAGAGATTCAAATACTTCTTGTTAGCGGCTATTTCCTTTTGGAAATAGTCTCCGCGCTCCAGCTCTTCCATCATCTGCTCTCTGCATCCCAGATACTGGTCATCAAAGGAATGCAGAGCCATATTCATCAAGTGTTGGGACATAGCCTGCAATATGAAAGCAAAACACCATTAACATCAGAAGCATGAACTTCTTGTGAATCTCTGTGGATGTAAGCCAGGTTTTTCCCTATTCACTTCCTTCCCTTTTTCACTCTTGGCAGAGCAAACATAGCAGGTAGGTGTCTCTGACCCTTCTTGAGCGACTGCAGGCTGTTGTACAAGCCTAATGACAAGGAAGTCTCCTGCTCTGGAGATCTTTAAAAGCCAGCTGGATGCCACCCTGTGTCCCGTGCTCTAGGTGTCCCTGCTGGAGCGGGGGGATTGGACTAGATGATCTCTAGAGGTCCCTTCCAACCTCAACCATTCTGTGATTCTGTGATGCTGTGAACTACCAGTTAGAATACCAGAGTCCTCATTTTATGAAAATCAGTTGCATTAAAAGTTGCAGCAGAGTTTGCAGTGGTATAGATATACCAGCTGGCATGGTGTAGTAAACATGCAGAGTTCCCCCAGGTTTTGGACACACAGAAATGTTAACATAGGGCTAGTCAGGCGGAGATCTGTAAGCAGTACCACCGCTGTACTCCAAGGCATCAGATGCAGAGAGCACAAAACTTGAGAGGAGCATTGCATGTTGTTAAACCAAATGCTTAGATAGACTGTTGGAAATCTAGAGGTTTCATCTTGACTTTGATGGGACCAGACTCTTCTATTCCCTTAGTTATCAAGCTTAGTTACACTTCCAGTATCTCCCTTCTTTCCTGGAGTAAAATGGGCAAAAGGATAAGCTGTAGGACAGACCAATGGAGCTTTTATTTCCAATTTCTACCAATGATTAGTAAGCTTTGAAGAAGGAAAGAATAAGCAAATCAATATGCTAGCGGGCAGTGCAGCCTGGATATTTCAGGTGTGACTTTCTCCTTCTGTCTTGTTATACCTCTTGGACATATTGTGGTGCAAGACTGCATTTAGTAAGATAGTTTAGAAGCACTTTTATTCATCTGGTTTATCTAAGTAAGACCAGGTAGCTTTGTTATGTCAGTAAATATTAAGCACATGAGTAAGGATTTACACAACTGTGTGGTATAACAGGAAAATAATATATAACTAACATATTCTGTCTGTGAAATCACTATATTTCACAAAAATCTTCTCTCATAAGGTTTAAGAAATATGATGACATCATTAGATTGTTCTTTGTGCTGTTTGATCTTTTAATAGACTCTAGTCAAATATTGTAATCAGTTGATAGCTGGATAATACGAGTAGGTCTTCACTTCATCTCAGACATTCACCCTAGTCATATAACCCAAATCAGTACCTTTTTTTGGACTCTAAAGTTAATAAACTGGCCCATAAACTATGCACAGATTTAGTTTACTGTCCATGATACCTTAATTACTCTGAGGGAAAGCCGCAAGGAATAGAGCAATATGATCACTGTCTCATCCGACAACAGACTGCTGTTGTCAGAGCCTCAGCTGAGGCAGTCTGAGAAAGGAGAGGAACACTTCCATGATATCTACTCAAAAACAAGCCCTGGGAAACCATCTGCCTCCAAACAAGAGAAATTTATAACAATGGAGTTGAAAGGAATTAGGGTAGGTAAGACACCGAATAGATCAGTTGAAAGCAGAACACTTCTCCCTTTAAGCCTAACCCAATGCTCCATAAAGACCATGTTTTAGAGAGGAAAACATGAGTCATATTTAATCGGACTTTCAATCAGTAACTGAGGAGATTTCACCATTTTAGATAAAGTACAATGTTTCCCCCTCTCACCAGCCTTTGCAAGAAGATCAGCAACAGGAGGTTGACCAGCAGATGTGCTGATATTGAATCCGCCCAAGTCACTGGCATGACACAGCGTGCTCTCAGGAAAAAGGAGAGGTCGTGTATGTCTGTCCCTCTGTTCTTGAACTGGAAAATTCTGCAGCTTGGAATATGTCCTCAGGTTTGAGTGAGAAGTCTTCCAGCAAAGATCATTCACATGATTCTTACAGCAAATCAGAAGTCATAAACCAAATGGACAAGGTACTGGTAGAAGTGTTCGCACAGTTTATAAGGAAAGGTCTGAGTCCACTGAAACTTCACAAGTTATTTCTTTACTCCAGTTCCAGCTGGTATATATATCCTTCACCTTAATAATTCTCCTAATTCCAAATTATAATTTCTTTTTTATTATTTTTATTTTTATTTTAGCCTTTTGCCTATCCAAATCCAATAAATGGAAGAAAGTAAGAAATCCATGTCTTGGAAAAGTCTCTTCTGCAAGGCAGTTCTCTCCCAAGGAATTACTTGACTACATGAGGTGGAGAACAGTTCCTGGTCAAAAACTTAAAAACCCTCTTTAAAGAATTGTGTGGAGGTCTGATAAAACCAGCAGAGAAATACGTGATGGGTTGGGATCCCATCTGGAAACAGAGATAACATAACTGTCCCTCTCCTCCTTAGGTCCCCCTGTTTTTTAATAATTTGCTGCCAATCCTATTTTTATGCCACTGCAAACTGACACCTCTTAGAATTGTTGCCATGGGTACATTCAATATGAATGAATAAATACAGATTCTGTAGTGGGATTAATCTCTTTCTACTATCTGCTTTGCAGTCACCTAGTTAAAGGTCAGTGAGTTACCTATTAGACCCACGGCTTCTGACCAATCTTCTGTCTAGAAAAAAGCTAAAAGGGATGTCAATCCTGACTGCACAGAGGAGGCAAATCCACTTTTCATTGCAGACTGGGGATGGGTTGGTCAGAGAGATTTTCAAGCAGGAATCAAGAATGGTGCTTTGACTAGCAGAGTAGGGATATCTGTGGTCATGGCTTGATTCTTTAGGAAAAATAGACATATGTGTCATTGGTTGGATTCTGTGGACAGAGAGCATTTCCTGAATATCACTGAAATACAGTGAGAGGGAGATAAAGGTCTCATTGGATCACTGTCAACACATTCTACGCACTGCACCAGCAGATGCTGAATCAGTGACAATATCTTCAGCCACTGGTAATACAAGATGGTAACATGAAGGATGTAAAGCGATAAATGCAGCCTATCTACTTCTTGGAATCGCCCCATAATTTCGGGCTACATTTCAGAAAGCAGTTTTTCGATAGGTAAAACTGGGTCCAGAGAAGGGGTTATGTACTTGCTCAGAGACACCTTCCCCATTCTTGTAAAGATAAAAAAGACCTAAACTGTGATTATTCCAGCGGGCATTTGAACAGTCAGGGTGAGCAGCTCCTGTAAAGTCACAGACTTTTATAATCAGTCTTCTTATCAGTTCATCTACATATTATTCAGTTGCAGCTCATGTCTTTTCCTCTTTCTCCCTTGTAGCATGTTAGTGTATGTTTTAGTATGAAATGAATGAAGATGAAAGGCCATTGGATTTGTATTTACAGCACTTAAGATTCAAGATTATTTATTGTGTTCCTGAGATAGATAAATTCAATGACCATAAGATGGCAGCAGAGTATTTGTAGTGATCTACATTCTTCAGGTGAAATCTAAGCTTTTCCATTCGAGAATTAAATTTGCAGTCTGATTTAGGGACTCAGATCCCCAAAGGCTGTAATGACTTGAGTGAGATTAGTACATATAAAACACCACTCTGGTGGCACAGAGCCAACTACATGATCAAGACCCGAACATGCAACTTTTCTGCAAAAACTATTAATGAAAAGAGAGAGAAAAATGTAAAACTAGCACAAGAATGCAAATATGGACAGGAAGTTTGAGTTTATATTTTACCAAACAAAACTGTACCAAAACAAACAAACAAAGGAAAACTAAGGTCTCACTAATCTCTAGTACTTTTCCCAACAAAATTTTCCCTACTTTAAATGAGCACTTTATTCATTTTTACTAGAAGGCATTTGCTGTGGTCAGTGAAGCTCCATCTTTATGCCAATGGAAGAACCATTCATGGTTATTTGACCGAGACAAACAGGTACTTACTCCTTGCTGTTTGACTCTATTTGCTCCTTGCTGTAATGCCAGTATACCCACCTTAGCAGCTTGCCAAATGCAGGCTGCTCATGCTCATATCTGCAGCCATCTGTGTGGACTTATCCTAAGTCCTTATTCCAGGGAATGATCTTTCAGAGATATGCTAAACTCAGTGAATCGGGGAAAACCTGTCTCACCTCTCGCTCACTGTGTACTAAGATCACACATTGAGTTCCAGTGTAGTCGCTTCAGATTGACTCTGGGCCAAAAGAAGCTTTGTGCAGCTGAATCCCTCCCTTCAGGGCTCACAAGGGCAGACTTCATCTTCTAGACTTCTCTTTAACCACAGATTAAAGTTGTATAGAGGAACAGAGAGAAGCA
Organism: Crypturellus soui; assembly: GCA_032275445.1. Lineage (NCBI taxonomy): Eukaryota > Metazoa > Chordata > Aves > Tinamiformes > Tinamidae > Crypturellus > Crypturellus soui. The sequence goes on along the minus strand of JAUBNY010000228.1, from coordinate 814,489 downwards.
GCACACTGACTTGCTTTACATAAGCAGTATTTATTACAGTCGACAGCTGAGAATGTCTGTAGCAGCTAACATGTAGCCAGAGAGATTCACTCCTTCTCAGTCTCTTGAGGCTCAGCAGAAAGACCTTTGAGACGTTACCCTCCTTCTGTCTCCCAGAGCATGAATTCTGATACAGGATGGTAAAGGAGACTTTTAAAAAAGTTGCTACTTCATAATATTAATGCAGACAGAATGGAGTAATGCACTGGGAAAAGGAGATTATAATATATAGGGAAGGATCGGAGATGCATCAAATGCTGACCCAACTTCAATTCATGCTTGAACTGATTATGAAATAGAAAAAGAATCAGTTCAAGCATGAATTGAAGTTATGAAATAAAAAAAGAAAGTCTATTGTGTTTATTGTGTTTTCATTTTGTTTTGTTTTGTTTTGCTCTGCTCTCTTGGAGCTGTTGTGACACTTTTCATTTTAAGCATAAACTTTAAAGCATCACAGAGAGACAGGATTTTTGGTTGGTTGGTTGGATTTTTGTGTGTATGCATGCTTAGGAATATCAGTTTCATGAAAATAAATTCTAGCAAAATGAAGAGATTTTCAAATCACTTTTTATAGCCACAGAATGTAGCATACAAATGGAATGGTATGGACTGCCCAAACACACCTTTTGGCATTCACTTGTTTCTATATAGGCACACTTTGTAATAGAAATGTACCAGGATCTGATCTCTGATTGTGTTCCATCCTTACAAAATGAACCTACATTGGCACATATTTAGGATAATCATTCCAGCTGAAAGTACTGAACTTTTCCGGTCACTTATACCAGGAGACAACAGATCTCCCATCTTTTCAGTGAGTACTTCAGAATCAGATCAATCACATTTACAGGCATTGTGGCATTACCCTTCTACTACCCCCCTGCATTCTGAAAGACAACAAAATTCTTGCTATGTTTCTAAGGCATACATTGGGCTTCTTGAGAGGAACAATCTTTTTTCACATAAACACCATGGGGTATCAAAAGAAAGGAGGTAAGACAGAATCTTCTCAGGCATTTCTAATGAAGCTCAAAATACCACATTGCTGCTGAAGAGAAACATTAATTATGAAGAGAAGAGAGCTAAAGAAAGTTAGGCAATCGGGATAATTATTTTTTTTGTTCTGGTGTTCTTACGGCTAAAGACCAGACTTGAAGAAAGCCCCAATCTACATCTCTTTCTTCTCACCTACAAATGTCTTTCATCTGGGGGATTTTAGAGAGGTTCGGAGCCAGACCAAGAAATTGACTGTCCCAACCTTAGTATCTCCCAAAGTAATAGTTGTAGGCCATGGGAAATCCTATTTGTTCAGAAAGAAAGTCACAAGGCTGATAATTTTCACAACGCTCACGCATCTGCTCCATTGGGCTTTTATAATACTCAGAGTACCTGCAGCAGACAAAGAGAGAAACATTGTTCCACAGATTCAACTGATGCAGCTTGACAGGTTTCACACCCTTGGTTACCCTTACCACTAGTAAAGTGATTCCCCAGCATATCCACAACAGAGGACTTCTCATAGTGACTTCAACACCTCTGCCATGGAAATAGATCTCCTTGACTAATGCTAGGGAAAGCTGAGGAAACTTAAAACAATTGCCCTTGACACTTTAGTAAAACATTTGGTTTTGGTTTTGTTTTCCCTGTCATTAATCTAGAGACTCTTTTCAACCCCATCCCAGCTGCCTAAGATCATTTTTCTTGTTTCCTATTTCCATTAATTTGTTCCCAGTTTCTGCTCATTTTCCCTTTAGCCGCTATTTTCCTTTAGTTAAAACAGTTTCCTTTCATCATCTGCACTTCTGTCCCCTCATAGTTTTTATTTTGCTAGACTAGACAAACTCAACTATTTGAGTCTCAGTTGCTCACTCTGGATGCCCTTCCCAACTTCTACTCCAGAAGGAATTAATCTTTCTTGAAGTCTGTATGTGTTACTATAGAAGTCCCTCCAGTATCTCATGCATTGCTACCTTTATTCTGTAGTGAAAATACCTTGGTTCACCCTCTAATTTCATTTGTTCCATCTACGTTGCTGGACTAACCTTACCTCTCTATCAAATAATGCACCAAAGTGTCTCTCTACATTATTCCTTCCTTATTAATGCTTATAGCTGAAGATACTTCTGTGAAACCCTCCTTAAGGGCCATATGTTCAGTATTACTGAATGTCATCTTGCTTTTATCATTCTAGGTTCAACATCACTTAGTTCCTCTACTACAGTACTCTGATCCTCTTCCTTACGGTTGGCGCTTCTCAGTTTCATATCATTGAAAATCCCTCCTGTCCAAGAATGGATTGAATAAGCATGTTTGAAAATTCTCCAAATCTTTATATATAGGATTTCTGCACAAATGGACCTATTCCTAGTAGGCCCTGCAGCTTCAGAAGGAACAGCCATTCTGACCTGACCTCATTCACGCAATAAAGTTCTGCATCCTTTGCAGCTATAGACAATGAGCAAGGCTCTGTGAGCAAGGCTCCATTTCCTGGAGTTTGGCTTTGATGTCCATGTCGCTTAGAGCAGTTTCTAACTTGTATCTTGTCGTCCCAATAGCTTGCTCAGACAGTTTGTACTGTCTTTCTGCCTGGGAAGAATAACAAACTGAGCTATGAGCTCATCCAAGGATATTTATGGAGGAAAAAAACCCCATTTATCTACCAGGATATATATCCTAAGCCTTTTTTTTTCTTGGGTGTTTGAAGATAATGACATAAGTATACAAAAAAAAAAAGAATGCCTTCCTATGTCCCATCACCTTCCCACCCCATTTTTACAGTAAAACCAAGGTCCTGCCCTCAGCCTCAGCTTGACTCATTGTTCTGTTTTGTGAGTTTTTACCATTCATACACACTGGATCTCTTCTGCCTTCTCACAAAGGCATTGGCAACTTCCCGTTTAATCTTGATGCCTACCAAGAGAGAACACAACAAGTTATTGATGCAGGGCATTGGTCTATACAAATTGGACCAATATAGTTTCTGAAGATGACTGTTTGCTCTCTTTGCAAGCTGTTGTGGGCCATCCTAATTCTCTGTGCACCTCTCCCCACCACTCTGCCTACTTGAAGTCCAACGGTTGGGGCTCCCTCCTCACCCCAGCATGAGCAGCTACATGGAGCAACATTCCTTTCCATCATAAACTTCTTTCCCTTGTTGCTCATCAGGACCTGAGTCTATAACAGATAAGCATAACCATGACAGCATAAAAGCTAAGGAGAAAATGAAACCTTGTGCAAATCTGAAGGGAATGGCATTCTTTCTCCCTAGTGTAGCTAACTTCAGGGTCTTGGTTTCCTTTCTGTATTCTAACTCAGATTGATAGTGATGTGAGATACTAATGACTAAGCCTTCCAAATGCTTCCAATGAGCAATAAACAAATGCCTGCATGGAAGTAGATAACAGGATCTGCACATCTGGTGTTCCATGAAAGGTGGAGAGTGTAAAATAAAGACAGTAAGTATCACCTAGGAGGAATTATGCCTGTGAGGTGCAAAAATCCTGGTGTTCAGACTTTGAAGAGTGCTTAAATGCAAGTGGTCTTTGGCCATGGCAGCATTCTCACCTAGGCTCCACTAATTCACCATGTGAGCAGAAGTTGCTTATTTCTCCCTTGGATCTCTGCTTGCACACACACACACAGGAGTGCTGCACAGCCCTCTCCACAAAATAGCATGAAGAGTGACTTCACCCCACCCTAGCCAAAAAAAATAAACCCAGAAGACAGACCACCACTATCCATGAGACAGACCCAGACCAGCAGAAGTGTGTACACATAGCAGCATGATGGTAACACAGGCAATTGCGCACCAATATTTTTTGACTGAGAAACTGGTCTACCATCACTGTCACTGGGGAAATTCAGTTTCTATGGCCCATACCTGTGGATGTCAGTGAGGGAGAATGTGGATTTTGTGTCCTTCCTTCATCACTCTGGGGTGTCTCACCGTGTTTCTGCTTGGCAGATGGCAGGTGCCCCATGTGAGGAGACGCCTCCCTAGCAAGCTGATTTTTAGTCAGGGTCAAAGTACCGGCTGAACAAAAACTGCCAGTTAATGACCTGTCAGAAATCACCACTCTTCCCATAAAGACCTGCTTGTTTTTTTGTCTGTTTGCTTGTTTTCTGTATCCGAAACCATGTTTGGATTGACTCACTAGAGAAATACTGGCATTCATAGTCGCCAGCAGCAATGTTACTCTGAAGGAGTTAGAAAGGAGAATGCCATGGGAGGAACAAGAGGGATTTTCCATGCAGATTTCTGCCAGGATCAGCTTGCTGTGGACACTCCAAGTCATGCAGGTCCTCATGTCCTTGACAACCTGACAGAGCAGAGGAAGGCTGTAACCCTAGGCAGTAGCCAAGGAATCTGCTTGCTTTCAGGCTTTTTAGGATGTGGAATTTGGCAGCAATGTCACAGCCCGTTCTAGCATGGCACCAAACCTTTCTGCTCTGTGATATTGTATACCAGATTGGCTGCTAACCGCTCCCTGTAGGCCCTGAGGCTGGTGCTGCTCTAGAAACAGGCAGAATTTAGACCTAGTTGCTGGAAAATCTGAAGTGGGATCTCCTTATAGAGACATGACTGGAGAATGGAGAAGGAGCCTCACCATGCTCTTGATAGAAGAAATTTTGCAGTCAAAAACTTGCCTTTCTTGGGAGCATAATGATTCTCAGTGAGACAACCTGAAGTTTCCTCTTACCATGGGGCTCCCCTGAAACATACATACATCCCGTAGCAATTTGCAACACCGCTATCCTTATGTGACTAAATTTCTTGCCTTGGGGATGTAACCACTGTGCATGGGTTCCTGAGGCTTGTTCAGGGAAGACAAGAGATGGGTAATGTTACCTTACTGACATCCCCTGTTTCATGGAGGGGAGATGGGTCCAGCTTCTAACAACCCACAGGGCTGTGTCCTTTTCTACTTAATGGTCATGGCTACTTAGGGTTGTGGAAGTGCTGGCGACAGCACTTACATGCCTGGAGTGAAGCTGCACTGCCCATGCAGGGAGCCTGACCTCCCTTGTGTTTCCTACTCCAACAGCTTGTGAGAGTCAGCCCCTCTGCTACAGGTACTCCAGCCAACAACATCTGAGGGACTTCAGTATTGATGGAGAAAAGGGTAAGCAGAGAGAGGAACTCAGCATGGCTCCTGTTTGTCCCTTGAGCCTAGTTACAGGTGAAAGGGAGGTAGATGTGGTAGGAGTCAGCCAAGGGACAATCACAACAATATACTCACTGTCAGCACTGGGAGATCCGGAGGGTGCTCTGGAATCTGGAAGAGAGACAGACAGATGGAAAGGAGTTACTTGTGAGTCCCATTCTCCTGCTAGGCTCCATGACTGGATTACTCTGCTTACTAGATGGGTCTAGCTCCCTGCCTTTCCCAGAAAACATGGATTTTATTAACACCCAGAATCCAGGGGTAGAATTCACCACAGCAAAGTTCATCCATTATGTCTCGATTTGTTCTGTTTCAACTTCCTCTGTACAGGGTTAAATGATACATGACAATATAAGCACTGTGGAGGCTAGATGAAGAAAATTTATCTCCTTCCTCCTCCTCACCCTTGCTAGCTCAAGCTAGGGGACAAACTCGGCAAAATACCAAATTTGGTCAGAAACTGGTGGTGGTTAATCATCTCCTCTATCTTTGGAAAAAAAAAAAGTTTCCTTCTCTCTAGGGAAAAATCACAAGCTATTTATGGGGAAAAGAAATAGGGCCTAAAGTTAGGAACAGCACTACCTTCACAGCTTTGTGGCCCAGGGTTGAGCTACATGGTTCATTAACCCACCCAAGAGGAGTCTGTATACTTTATTTCTGTGTTCAGTCATAATCTCAACGCTTAAAACTCACTGCAAACACCCAAGGAAAGTGTCCTTCAAGAGAAATGTTAGGTCTCCTCCTTATCTTGCTTTTTCCACCCTCTGCTATTTCACCTATGGCTTTTTATTGAACAGTGTCAATTCCACACAAGTCTTCAGAATTTAGTGTGAATATATTTATGGGGGAAATGAGGATTTCAGGAGCCAAAATAAAAGTATGCTTAAATAAAAACTTTGTGTAAGAAAAGTTATGTCTAGTTCTATTTTTAAGCAACTTATACATTCCTTGGGTTTCAAAATAAATAAATAAAAGATTAAAAATGACTACAAGACTGTTCAAGACTATTAAGCAATCCATAACATAACAATAGCTAAAAAAAGCTGAGTATTCGAGACTGAGAGAGTGAGCAAGAGACTCTCTGACAGAAGGAAAACACAGATCAAATAAAACATATTTGCCAGCATTGAATCATGACATATCTGATGGCAGGGTAAATTTAACTCCGGAAAGAACAAACCCAATATAGGCAAACACAAGACAATTTACTGCTCTGCCTCCCCTTTCCTGATCTTTCCCCCATTCCCACTCCCTACATTAATTATAAATATGCTACTATATTTCTATTTCTTGATCATAAAGCTACTATGGTTAAACCACCTTCCTGTAAGATGTGCTCTTATTTCAATGAGACAACCTTCATTTTTTTTTAACCAACCAATAAGGTCTTTTTTATCTCTCCCGAATTCTCTACATTCTACACTTTTCAGCAGGTGAAGACTTGACTCAGTGCCTATCTCTGAAATCCTACATCATTCCAGTGCTGGCAGGAAAAAAACACCTCTCCCAGTGGTCAACACAGTTCTGCCCTGCAGCTCAAGCCTCATGCTCAAAATCGAGCCTCCAGCATACCTTTGCCAGTTCACCTAAATGCCAGAACAAGTGTAATGTTTAAACATGTCAAATTATCAGAAAACTCTGCCGCAGTTCAGTGGTGTCATTTGTTTAGTGTTTTTTGGCTCCATCTCATTTATGCCTGTGTAATGTAACCAACCAGCCCTGCAAAACATCTCAAGCTGCGCAACAACCCGCTGCACACTGCCTGCCTCCGAAGTGTAGGTCCCTGTGGACCAGAGGGAGACTCCCTGCAAGCCAGAGGACTCGGTGACTCTCGCGGAGAGAGTCCCAGGACAGACATCCCCTTACCTTTTTCACAACAGCAAAGAACTGCCAGGGCCAGAATCAAGATCAATGGTGCCAGCAGACTCCTCATTGTCTTTGGCTCAGCTGCTTCCCGCCGGCCTCAGAGCTCTCCCGGAGACTAACGGGTTTCTCTGGAGCTTGCTCGCAGGCAGCAGTTTATATGCTGTGATCATCTGGAGAGACCAGGGCTCTGGCTTGTGTTCCTGCAGCTGGGCTCCAAAACAAAGGCTGTCTTTTGGGCCAGGAGATATCTGCCCCTGGCAGCCATCTTGACATCCATCTCAAGGCTCTTGGCATTTCCAGATTTTATCTGAATTTCTGAACAGGACTGTTGGAGAAAAACAACTGGGATGAAAAAAATAGCTTTATTATAAACATGAAAGTCATTAAGCTTCTTTCAAAAAGTCTGTGGGAGAGATTAGTACAGCCTGAGGTGGAGCAGTTCCTTTGGCGGGCTGTCTTCCATAGGAGAGCAAATGAGACTGAACCTGATGGTGATGACACTCTTCCCCTACCCCACCTCACCCATCTCTTTGAAGAAAAGAACAAGCCCTTCAAATAGTTTTCGTATGATAAACACACAGTGGATTTTCACTTCAGAGAGTTTCAACAAATTGCTTTGGAATACTGAGTTTTTCGCATTCTTGTGAGCTTTGGTAATTTGTTTGATTGTTTTTTGGTTGGTTGAATTTTAGTTTTTCTTTGCAGAGGGAAGAATGGGTGTTCTTGCTTTTTTCTTCCTGAAAAGTTTTCTATTTTCGAGGTAATTAGCTTGCTTTCGCATGTCTCAAAACCAAATAAACCCTGAGACTTTACATATGTTTTATTCTTCAGGTTTGGATGGCTATAGCTTTCACCTGGTGCAAGGTCCATATGCCCCCCACAGCTGCTGTCAGTGTGCTGAGAAGCAGCAACAGAGCTGGCACACTCCCACATGGATGAAGTTTCCCTACCACCTCTACCCAGGTTCATCACAGGGCACCCAAAGCCCACACTGCTCCTGGTGCCAGTAACAAGTCATGACCATGTAATTGAGAAAATCTCCACCTGTGTTTTTTTCCCCTGTTTGGTGGATTTTCAGTGAGTACTTAAGCACTGTAGCTCTACCTAAAGGCAAAACTGAGCCCTTGGGTATGACCTGAGCTGAGGTGACAATCATTTTATCTTGGTGGCGAAATGTACTTTTTAATGACTTTTATTCAGAGCTACCTAATGGGCAGTGTTTCTATTCACAAGCAGTAGCTTACTCCCTCTTGCTCTCCACAAACCCTCTTCAATACCCTACCTGAAAATAAACCCATGCTCCCTAGATGTGCCAGACCATCCCACTACATCCCACTGTAACCACCCTCACACACCTCATGGTTCATGTCTGCTTCCACCTCAGTGTCCCTTCACCAGTCCCCTCACAGCCCACCTTTCCCAGTTTTTAAAGGGAGGAGGAGTGAAACATGGAACAGCCAACAGGGAGGCATCCAAGGGTTGCAGAGTTAGAGCTTAAAGAGTTTCCAAGGACAGTCAGAACCATTGGGTATTCTGCCAATCCTTAGAAACACTGTCTTTTAATTTAGAGAAATTTCAGGATTAAAATAAATATATATATTTTTTATGAAGTCCAGGAGAGATTGCATGTATATGCTAGTAACTTCCAACAGAAGTATCTTAAAGAAAAATGATTTAAAAATAAATAAATAAATAAAAAATAATAGGAATTCCAGGAAAATCTCACTTCCCATAAGAAAGCTTAGAAGAATGTAAACATGCAATTGCAGTGAGCCTTGCTTCTCTTCACAGGCCTTTCCAAGTTTTCTGATCATCATGTAGTCTCTTAGATATATTTTATTGCTTAAGTTAACGAGATCCCACTTAAATTTCTACTTTTTTTTTCATTATTTTCCATATATCTCAGGCTACAAACCCAGACAGCATGAACTCTACAGCTTCAGTTTTGGTAGTGTTACAGTGTCAAGTCAGACCCAGACATGGAGATCTCTTCTCTCTTCATTTCAGGATAGGAAAGTTTTGTCTGACTAGGAATCCCACAGTACATCTACTCAGGAACATGCATAAAAACATAAAAACTTATGGTGGAAATAAACCTAATCCATTTTTTTCCCTAACCTCACTTTCCACTCACTTTTTCTTTTGGATCAATTTTAGAAACTGTTGGGCTGGTGTTTTGTATTAGAAGAGTTTTCAACAGATACACACATTTCTTTTCAAAAGTTCATCTCTAAAACTGGTAAATCCTCGAAGCATATTTCTGAAGAAGATGTGTGTTTCTAATGTATAAAGTAGGATTAGTTCTAGGCTTAATTTCACTGAATAGTCAATAATCTGTTATTTTATCTTAAAGCCCTTGATAGTGTGCCATTAATCTTTCCCACTTCTATACTTTGCAGATCCCTGAGGAACCTGGAGATATGAATATTGAAACAAGCTGTGCTGAGCTGATACAGAAAATTTCATGCCTTCTACATATCCCATGCCAAGGGGTATCCAGGCAGCTGTGATCACTGATCAGTTGGGAACAGTTGGAAACACATTTCAGCACTGGTGCCTATTGCTTTGGGACACTCTGTGAGGTGCTCTGGGGCTGGTGCTGGTGGCAATTCAATTGTAGCCACACTCTTTCCTCAAAGGAAAGGTGCTTGGCGACCTGTGAACAGGGTCAGGCTATACCTTGATTTTTAATGAGGTATGAACATTGAAACAAAATTGCTCTAGGTGAATTAACTTAAGCTTGTCAAACACTGTGGGTTTCTTTATTTATCACCTGGAATCCCATGACCTCCTTTCAGCCCGTCATCAGCACCAGTGGCCATTCCTCCTGCAGGGCTGCCACAGCCATGCTGCCTCCTGCCAGCACAGGAGTGTATTTCCCCTTTCTCCTCAGAGTCCTTGCTTTATCCCTTTTCTTGCTGAGGCTCCAGCACCCAGATCTTTTCCCTCATGGGCTTGGAACAACACAAGAGGAGACAGCTACAGTATAAGAAGGGATACTTTGGCCTGAAGCTGACTTTCTAACTTCAGCAAAGGCAAGGCTGAACCAAGAAGAGTATACGCTTAAAATCTTAATTTTAGCTTAATAATAATAATAATAATAATAATAATATAACCAGTATTTCAAAGTAAGGGGTTTACACTAAGTAGCCTGGAATCACAACAGGTAGAAGCAAGGCTGTAAAAGTGGATTCCAAAAGGAAGCAGGAATAAAATCCAGACCAGGAGTTGCTTTACAGAGAATCACCCAGTGTCAGGACCAAAAGGTAGCTGTGTGGGTAAGATGCAGTTTAGAGGCGTTTCCTGTCACTAACTTTGGGTCTAATTCTTTTTTTTAAGATTGAACAGGCACCTTCTGATTTTTTTTTTTCAAAACTGAGGAAAGATGCTACAGATTTCATTTTTAAAAAGTGCATCTCGCACTATTTTATGAATACTGCCATTTCAAGATGTTTTAAATTTGTGAAATGAAATTTGGCAGGGACATCTAAAATAAGTCAGTTTGGGGCCCTGGAGCATAGACGCCATAGATCCTTTCAAACTCATGTGATTCCCAGGTGCTCACTTTTTTTTTTTCCCTAATCCATACTAGGTTCTACACTAGAGAAACTCAGTTTCTTCGTGGAAAATTCTCCCCCAAAAATACAGTGACTCATGAGAAGATAGTATCAAACCAGCAATTTATTGTGTAGCAAGACACCCACATCCTGAACTCTCTCCGATCTCTGCTATCTCATCTCAGCGCTAATTAACACAGAAGGCAGGAATCTATGGCTATGTGAGAGTGAAGCAGCATGCAGGTTAACATACAAGGAAACAAGCAACTGAGTATATCTCAGAGCCATTGCTTTTTCTGGGAGGATACCTTGGGCTCCAGGCCCCAGAGTGAAGACTAAGCTTCCTTTACTTAGTCCTCTTCCTCCCAAAATAGTGCCTGTAAGCAGCAGCATAGCCATGGCGATAAGCGTAGCGTTCACAGGGGTAATAGTCCTCGCACATCTCTCTCTGACGTTCCTGGGGGGCCTTCATACGTTCTCTGATCCTGCAAACAAGAGGAGAAGAGGGATAAGTGCTGTCAGCTTCAATACGTGCTCCACAGCCTCCCACCAAGATCCTTCTCCAGTCTCATATGTCATCAAACTTCTGAGGTTAGGGGGTACCAGCTGCTGTATTCTCCACACCCCGGGGAGTGATGTAACTAAACCAGGAGCGTTGGTCTCAGGCAACCTTTTACATCAGAGCTCAGCCTTGTGGCTTGTGCCTCAGAGGCCACTGCCAGCTGCCCTCAGTGTCTTCAGCCTGTAACTGCTAGTATGGGAGGCTGGCTCTGCCTCTCCAGCTGTCTCTAGCCTGCTCCAGTCAGCTCTTCCCAAAGCTACAAGCATACCAAGGAGCTGAAATGTGTTATAGAGGGACCATCTGGAAGAGCTGAGAGGGGATGCATAACATCTCTCTAGGAGACAATTTCTGCACATCAGGTTTAATTTTCACAAGCCCTGCATGGCATAGGAAAGTCCCTATATCTACCTCTTACTGATAATGCAAGAAGGCCTACAGAGAGACATGTGATTTAGTGTAAAAAAAAAAAAAAACTGTGCATATTCTGCATGTGATCTGAAGGCTGGAACCATATCTCAAGCTGATCTTACTTTCTGGAATCCCACACTGATTCCTTCTCATTATGCTGGTGCTTTCTTCAGAGGAATTAAGCAGAGCCTTCAAGGAAGTTGCCGTAGCTTTCTCCACTGGTACCACACTGTGCTTGGCTAGGACAGATCTCTCCCACCTCTCATCCTGAGTACCCTGAGACAATACATACCTCTCCTGAGACAGGCCTTCTAGTCTCCTATCAGGTTTTATGAAGTCATTGGCGTTCCTCTCGCTCAGGAAGGGATCTGAGAAGGCAAGGGATTGTTCAGATCACACTCATACTTGGGCTAGGACAGATTTT
>JAUBNY010000228.1:786931-798767 GCA_032275445.1 Crypturellus soui | reverse complement strand
CCAAAACTTTATTACTCACCTATCTTCACTCAGTGCAGAGCCTTCTGCTCCCTGCAATACTCTGTTACCCTGTCAGATGATTCACTAATCCTAGAATGCCAGGAGCATCCCCTGCCATCACCACAGCAGAAGTGCCACAAACACCACTTTAACCCAAATGTTTCATTTTTCACCACAGAGGCAATGTATTTTCAAAGGACATATGAGCAGGCAGGCTGCACAGCCCTGTATCAACAATTCTTCATTCCCTTGTGAAGACTTATCTCCTTTTGATTCCCCCTACACTCCATGCCGCTCCAGCCAACATCTCCCCTCTGCAGGGTCCACATACTGCCCCAGAAGTAATGCACCACACAGCACTATAAGCCAAATCCCTCTGCTTTCTAATAGCATCCACTAGTTAGAAAAAAAGAGCTAAGATGAATTGCCTTCAAATACCTCAGTCCCCCAAGTAATGGGCAGTTAGAAAAACACGCATCTGACCTGTCTCTTACTGGAGTGAAGAATCACAATGTTACACACACTATAGCAACAACACTTAACATTTTGCAGCTGTAAAGTACCAGTAAGGCATTAATAACTAGCAGCCATCCAGGAAAAGCAGGGCGGTCCCTGCATACTCACTGAGCAGACGCTTCCCTGTCAGCCAGCAGCTCTTGTCTGAGGGGGCAGTTCTCCCAGCGTCCTGTACCCTGGAGTGACGAAGAGGGGCCTTTTATTTATTAACATTGATTGGTAACTCCTCCCTTCTCCTGTCTCCCACTCTCGATCCACCCCCAGGCTACCACCTTCTCTGTCAAAAACACCTTCTGCCCAAAGCCAGGAAACCAAAAACCTCAAGAAACTGAGCCAAGAGAGAGCAGAGAGCGCAACAGCAGACTCCAGGGGATGGAGGGGTCAGTCTCATCCAGGCTTTCTGTGTCCAGGCCAGGACTTGGCGAGCAGGCAGAGGCTCCAAGAATGAACTCGCTCTCTCCCACTGGAGCTGGACGTCTTCTCAGCCCCGTCCTCCCACAGCCACGCTGTGACTCAGAACTGCGCTGCTGGACAGGGCACCTGCTCTTTTTTTCACAGTGAGTAACAGAGGTCAGGAGTTCTTTTCCTGTCTCCCTTCATGCTTCTGACCAGGCTGAAGGCTCACGAGGACAATGATCTCTGCTTTTGGAGGCAGCAGTGAGATCTCTGAGAGTGACAACTCCTACAAGCCCAAGAGCTGGCTTAGAGACCCCCGTGCTCCCGAGATGCAGACATGCTGCTCACACTGGTGGCTGTTAGACCCACAGCAGTGCTGGACAGCCCAGCTGGACAACTAAGGACACAGGCTGACTAGACTGGGTTATTAGGTTCCTGGTTGTGCCCGCATCCACACCACGCAGGCCAACAGTGCCCACATGCTGTACTGGGATGCAGAGTCTGTGTGAGTGCTCCCCAACACTCAGGTGAGATCCAGGCCTGGTACATACTCAAGTGTAAATAGTATGGATGGTGGCAGGTCTGGAGAGCCAGATCTGTGCTTAAATAAAAGGCACAGTTCTGACTGAATTCAGGAGAGCTGTGATGGAGGGTATTAGCAGCGCCAAATCAGAAGCACAGAAGGTTAGGAAAGAAAAACCCATTGCATCCATTCAGTAACCAAGCAGTTATCAATGGTGGTTTGTCTGGTCCAGGAAAAAAAGGTCAAGTGTGGCCTGACTTAGACCACTGGTTGCAAAATGAAAATAACAGCGTAACTGTGGAGTTAGAGAAACAGCAATAGATCATTTGAGACAGAGGTGAGATCTGCTATACATGTATAGAACTCCATGTAACATGTAGCATATTATGTGTCCACGATCTATGTACTTTTCTCTAGTCCCCTGTGAAGAGGCCAAAGATGAGATCTCCAGCTCCTGCAGTGACTGATGATTTTAACTGGAGGAATTTCAGACCTGCCTGTGGCAACAAGGTAGTCACAATTATATGTGTACTTTTACAAACAGCCATGAGCCCTCCCAGCCTAACAACAGTAACAGTATTACATAAACATTCCTGGAGTATGTCATTATTGCTAGAGGAGCCTTATGGAGCTTTAGCTATGGTCCATATGGAGTCCTTGTAACCCATGCGACTGGTTATTAGGTATTCACTTCAAAGTATGAGACAGCACATGGAAGAAAAATCCCCCTGCTCTCTGGCATGGCAGAATGTGGGCCAGGGGCCTGTCTTCTCAATTCATGCTTCCCAAGTTTGAGGAGCAGGACTAAAGTGTTCCCCAGGTATCTTTGAGGTGCAGGGGAAATTGTTATGAGCCACCTTCCAGAACCCTAAAATGCATTAGGAAACAGAAAAAAAAAATCATCAGCTTTGTCTACATAGATGTTGGAAAGGCTTTGCATTCAGTGTCACCTGGAAAATTTTTGTGAAGCTGCAGAAATGAGCTTTAAAGGTAAAGTTGTGATGTGAGAAAGGAACCAGACAAACAAGACAGAAACTCAAGCAGTGGAAAGGGTCAACACGGACACATTACCAGTGGAGTTTCTCTTGGGGCTAGCTTTATTGAATACTTCTGTTAATGACTGTCTCAAAAAAGGAATGGTTGTTAAGGAAGTTTGTTGATGACACCAAGCAAGAAAGCAGTATCAGTGGAAGGGAGGCCTGGGAGTTCATATAGCTGGAAAAGGATAACCTTGAAAGCTAGAGTAAAACAGACAGGGTAATTTGTATTAGCTTAAATGCAAGGTTTTTCAAAGGGCTTAGGAGCAAGAATTCCTGTTATAAAGTAAGAACTCATAAGCTAGAAGCAACATGGGAACAAAACCAACAACAAATAGTCATGAAACCAACAATCAGAAAGGTGATCGCTGAAGGGTGATTTTGAGATCTCTGATGAGAATCTGCCAGCTGAGATGGGAAACTGTTAGTAGCCCTGCATAAGGTACCCAGATAGAAGTCCTCTGCATGGCCCACATCGCCCATGGTCATAGAAGGGGTATTCTGAAGGGAAATGGTGTAGAGGAGGATGGGAAATAGAGATTGTTTTCAAAGAAAAAGAAAAAAAAAATCCCTGAGTTCAGGGATAAATATGCTTTGTTATTTATGAATGTATTGGGGAAGTATAAGAATTATTTAAGCTAAGGGACAGGCTTGCCCAGGAAACAAAGACCCATTATGACCATGAGGACAGTGAGATTGGAAATGGGACATTTCTAGCAGCGAGAGCTGTGGAGTCTGAAGTGGACCCCCCGTCCGAGAACTAATTGTCTATCTAATGTCCTGTCTGGAAGACCCTTGTGGACACTGCAGAGAGGAAACAGCTCAGTGACTCCCACAGACCATGATGACAGAGTCTATCATTTTCTGACAGAAATGTCTCCAGTCTAATACTGGGCACACAGAGTATCCAGCTCATGCCTCCAATGAATCCTTCAGCAGAGCTGCTGAAGGCAGTAGCAAAGGAAAGGAAACCTCACAGCAGAGAGGGGTTTCCAAAAAAACAGGCTGTCTGAAGTATCAAGTAGCTGGACTCACCGACCTAGGCAGCCCTTTCCAATTTCATGTTCCTGTGTTTCAGGATACAAGGTGGTCAAACACTGTGATGGGCAATGGCTTAGAGAGCAATTTCTCAGCATGATAAACAAGTGCTTTTTGGAACAACTAGTTCTACAGCACATGAGAAAACAAGACTTTATTTTTACTCTTTCATTTAGTCCTAAGTAATATCTAGGAACTGATCCAAGAAGCAAGTATAATTGAGCCATTAAGTAACAGTATCTGAGTATCCACAATATAATTAAAGTAAACAACCTCATGGAATACATCATGCTGAAAACTAGCATACTGACACTAAACTTTAGAAAGGGAGGCTTAAAAAAAAAACCACAGGAGCTAGTCAAAAGGCTACAGAATAAAAATAAATGGAACAAATTTCAGACATTTAAAGAACTTAATCTACATATCCGAAAATGTGCTAGCTCTGGCAGTGAACTCAGCTCTCTGAAGTTAACCCTAAAATTTGTTCAAAAACTAATTGTTCATCCTGAAAAAAGTACAGTTTTCAACATTCCAAAACTATATTTAAAATATGCAGATTAAAATAAATATTGAGCTCATAAACAAGAAAAATACAGTTTCACAGACATCAAGTAATGTTGATATAATAATTCTATTATTTTGTTTCACTGAAATGATTCATTTCTATTTCAGTGATTGAGAGGGGGGAAGAAAGCAATATCATAAAGAATAACTGTTTTGTTCCAAAGACATTTATATGCTTATTATCTTTGGAATATGTTTCCACCTTCCCCCGGATAAAAAATGTTACCTCCAACATTACACTCTTGTGAGAAAAAAAAAAGGTTTATTGTGGGGAAAATATCTGTGGGTTCTATTGGAAATTTCTCCTAATAAAATAAATCTATGCTATATACATTCTTAAGTATAGTAGAAACCACTGTTCTCTGAAACTTATGGATACTGTCATTCTGTTATAGTTGGGGAAGTTCCCCATGCTCTGGGCTAGGATGCGTTTTAGAAATTCCCCTTTTAATCCTATGCAATGACTTTCCCTTGCCACCTGTGCCAGGTGTGGAGCACACCTGTACATCCAAGCTGGCGGATGTCACTCCAAACGTCTGACTGCTCAGTATTCCAGGGTCAAAGAGTAGGATGCAGATTTGTCTTCCCTGACCAAGTCCAGAGGATGATTTTGGCTAACTTTTCTTCCATGTGTAGTATCCTACAACATTTAGATCTGTCTCCACATTAGCCAATATCATAAAGAGAAGTTTCCAATTTGTTGGTTTGTTGGATGGTTAGCTGTAGACTATTTTTTTTAAGTGACTGTGTTTTGTTGGCGGTGGCAAATCTTTAATGAGTTTTAATTCAGAGATTAGTTGCCAGGCACAACCTGACAACTGCAGCCTTGGAATTGTGATCCTCAAAATTGTTCCTTGTAATCCATGAAACTTCAAAAGGAAGCCAAATGACCCAGAAAAATCTCCAGTTGGTATAAATATGTCAGTGTTTTGTGTCAGCAGTGTCCTCTATTTCTGCTTGATGCAAAAGTGAGTATGGTTGAAGCCTTTCACTCAAATACTCAGTGCTCTCTGTGGGAAATCACTTAGTTACCTTAAAGACTGATTCTCTCTGTTTGGCCAGGACTTCCCAGAACAGCTGTGTTTGGCTGAAACAATGAAAAAAAGATTACTGGTAACGGGAAGTTCATGAGCACAGAGGACTAAAATTTCATTGAAGCTAAACCAAGGTTATTTAATTTGCTGGATAAAGCAACAAAGCATTCAGAGCTAACTCTGTGGCTTCCTCTAGCTTCACCCCCACCCACCCACACATGTGCATGTACACTGATCAGCCTATTTCTCTCACTGTCTGGGAAGGGAGAGGAGACTGTTATTATTATTTCTATGTTGAAAAAATTTGGCAGAGGTTCCTGCACAGGGATTAGATAATCTATATAAGTAACTAGAATTGGTTATGCTTCAAGTACTCTATGAAAAACTGAGAAAAAAAAGGTTTGAACTCTGACTGTAAAAAACAGCATTCTTCCGAGTTGCACTCTTGTAGGGGAGAGGAACAGAAAACTTTCATCCTTTCATCTCCCAACTTTGCTCGTCAGCATGTGAGCACAAAAATGTCTTGACCTAACTTGTTCTCTGGGATCAGATGAGATTTATCCACTTTATTTCCTGTCCAGACATGCAAAGTGATAAGAAAGCAGCTGTGATTTCACTCTGCTCATCCATCTGGTAAACACAAAAAAGAACAATTCCATCTTTTTTAAGCAATGAATTTGGATAACATCTTAGATTCAGAATCTGGCTGTCCTTGGGAAGTCAGGATTGGACTTCCTGTGCTACCCTGTGCTGAAACATTTCTGTGCTACCCATTCCCATGCAGCTACATGGCCACTGAAATATTCACAAGCATCTCCATCATGTTATATATATTTTCTTGTTCTGTCTGAGGTTGAGAATGGATTCAGCTTTATGTTACCATAGATTTTCATAAGCAAACAACATTTTCTGTCTTAGACCAAGCTAAGTCTAGTCTTTACATCTCTTTGTTGTCAATATCTGATAGACTTCAAGCAAGATTAGGAAGGGAAGTGGGGAAGAGGGGAAACACAGGAGACCGACTTGATTGTGAAATGCTGTTTATGGGGAAAAAACAAACATTTCTTGAAGCATGACATTTGATTATTCTTATCTTCTTATACATAACTTCAAATAGCATTAATGTTCCTAACATCTCATACCAGCAAAGTCACTTAACTTAATGACCTTCAATAGTAATTAATTTCACACACTAATTATATATTCTTTGATGATACTTTTTTTATTTGCATTCATTATGTCAACTGTTTATTTTATCAAGAAATTCCTTATCCTTATAAAGTGGGAAAGAATATAAAAAGGAGGAGAAAAGACAAAAGATGGATCAATTTTCATTGCTTCTCAGTTAGCCTTTTCTTTTTTCCTGCAATGGTACTGGATTTCAGAAACCAGTACTTTTCCAAGGGAAATGTCCTTGTTAGTAGCTGTCATATTTCCCCCCCCAGATTGTAGAGATTTGTAAAAGAAACAAGAAGATTGGTACAAATGGAGAACACAGGAGAGTGCTGGTGGTGTGGAAATGCTGGGAGAAATGGCAGAAGGGCTATAACAGCCAATATTCATGTCACCTAGATTAGCAGGTCATCATAGGACCAAGCATATTGACACACTGATACTTTGGACATCCAAACTGGGAAAACAAAGTGCAGTCTAAAACAAGGTGTACACCAAAACATGGAACAGTGAACACCCAGTTCTAAAAAAAGACAGACTCAAACTATTAGAGATGACGGTGGGAAGATAAGAAACAAAACACTTAATGACTTCCAGAAGGAGGCCAGATGGGGAAACAAAAGACAACCGTCACTGCCTGCTCCTGAAGCAGACAAAAGACACATCTGAAATGAGCATATGGCAGCCGGACTAAGAGAAGCAAGGAGATGTGATAAGTTCAACAGAGCCTATGCCCCTCATCATCTGTGTCATTGCAAGGAAAATAGACAACATGAACAGATCCATGAGAGAGTACTATGAGAGTAATTATGTAAATAAGTGAAATTAGTGTGGCTTACAATAAAATTACCTTTACTTCCTAATATGTCTCACAATGAGATTTGTTACTACAATATTGCAACTTTAATTATATTTAACTATAAAATGAGAAATGAAAAGGTAGGCTGTAGTCTTTTTTATGATACCCTCGGCTTGTGATAATCTTCATCCAAAGCTATCTCACATCACTCTGAAAATCTGGCAGTGGTCCATGTAGTAAGACATTTCTCTCAGAGCACTTTTTACTTTGTCTTCTCGTCCGTTCAGCTACACGCTGAGTAGAAACCTAAGACAGATGCACATGGAGAAGAAAAGAAAGGCACCAGCACTTCAGGCAGGAGGCAGTGTTCTTGAATCCAAACAGCTCCCTAACTTGTACCACATCTTGTCTGAGGTCTATTGTGCTGACACTTACTAGGTTAGGTTATTTGCCATTTCTTCTCTTTATGTGCCAGCCAGGATGGCATTTTAAGACTCAACATCAATATGGCACCAATAATCACATATAACACATTTGAATTCTAACATAAATTAGTCCTAAAGGTTGCATTGAGAATTTTCCATTAGAAGACACTTGACAACCAAAACTCTTTCGTTCTTTCTGGGTCTTCTTGTTTTTCCCCTTTCTGTTTCAGCAACAGAATCCATAAACAACACTTCCTGGTTTCCTCTGGGCTGTATTATTTGGGGGTTTTCTTCTAAAAGTCCCCCACCAACAGTCATACCTGCACTGGAAAACTACTGTAAGTTTGAAAGCATAATATGCTGTACAAGACATGTACCGGATACACAAGAAAGAACTGCATTTACAACCCTGCTAGCTGGTTAATCCTATGACTAATGAGCAAAATATTTAACATTTACATTTCCCTAAAGCAGACAACCTGTGAGAATTTCAGTTTTGTACATATTATTTACCAAAAATCTGTTTCATCTGTAGAATGAGTCTTCTCCCCATAGTACTTGGCCCAGCGTCTGCCTGTTACTTGGACTGCTTGAGGTCAAGTCTTTCTTGATGTCCTATCAATAATAGCCTTGATGGAAACACCTAGTAAATAAAAAATACTCACTAACTGGTAAGAAAACTCTTGACTATTGTGAGACTTGAGGAGTGTACACCAGAAATGAACAGATAAATCCCATAGTGACTGCATTAGTCACCCTCTGACTATATTCTCAGGTCCTCCTTAGACCTGATATCCCATTTGTGCTGATTCCTCCCGAAGTCCCAGAGGGGTGAAACATGCGGCTACATGTCCGTCTTTCTTGCAGGAGCACAACCAGAGGCTCTGTCATGAACAACCCCTTATCTCTGCCTGGCCTCCCTTAGCCTCCAGGCTTAGTAAGGGCACAGGATGATCCGCAGGCATCCCAAAGGCATGGAGGTCAAGATAACCCTCTTTTTCAGCCCTTGTGTTATCTGATCTTTATGGTCTCCTCTACATTACCATTTCGGTATTGATCTGTTGCTCCAAAAGCAATCGGAGGTATCTGGCTGCTAAACAGAAATATGCTATCCTTACTCTGTAGACCTGTTCTTAGCAAGGGAGACTGAGAGACAGTGAAAACAGGAGACATTAATTTTCCACAGTGAGTTTGCTCTTCCAGAAAGGGGCACCAGCAGTAAAACAGCAGTGGGGATTTACAATGAGCTCTACAGACACAGAGGAATGAGCAAGATCTGCAGAGCTAGGGACGTTTCGTCACTGTCACTCATAATCAGCGTTTGGCTGAGCAGTCAATGGCAAGCTGCCCTTCTGTTTGCCCTAGTGAAACTCTTCAGAGCCCAAGAAGGAAAAATCCCCTCTGCCCTGGAAGCAGTGAGCAGGGCCCTGAGGGCCTGCAGGGCCTGCACGCAGCAGCGGGGCCCCATTCCCCAGTGAGAGGCCAGGGGAGAGGAAGGAGGAGTGACAGACCATGGAGGCCAGGGGCGCCCACGGAGAGGGGCCCTAGCTCCCTGGCCTGTTGGAAGAACAGGGGCAGCCTCTGCAACCAAATCCACATAGCAGAGCAAAGCGCTTGCCAATAGGAGCTACGTAAAAAGCCAGCAAAATGAGGATTTAATACTCTGGGGCCTGTTTCAGGGCTCTGGTGTCTCTGCTCCGCACTCCTGAGCATTTTAGGGCAGACAGCTTTGACATTTCCCCCCCAGCCCTCTGCTCCTTGCCCTTAGTATGAACGTTTGCCACTTTTGCCAATAACCCAGGAAATGAGGCTCTTCGGGAATTTGCAAAACAGTTTGTGGGGCCAGGGAGGAGCAGCGGGGGAAGTGAGTACCGGTCTGGAAGTGCAGCCCCCGCCCACACGCACCTCCTGGATGAAACATGCCTGCCCGTCACGGAGAAAATTCGCAGAGATGGATTTAATATACGAAACACAAACAAACTAGTGGCAAGACTTTGGCTGATAGTCACAGCTAGAAATAGAAGCCAACCACTTCAGGAGCTGTGGGTTTGCACTCCTGGCGGATTCCCGGCCCAAGGACAGAGATTCAGCTGAAAGCAAAGCAAACTCCCCTTCCTGGATTTTAAAGGGAGAGGCATGGGGGTGACTCAGAGAAAATCAGTGCCTTGCAAGGCTCCAGGCAGCTCTGGTGCTGCCCCAGAGCTTGCTTGGGCAAAGTCTAAGTGGAGGGTCCTAGTGGGAATGTGGAGGGAAGTGATGCCCAGGATCACAGTGCCAGGGTACCACGCCACCGAGGGATGATGTGTGAGGGTCCAACCCTTAGATCAGCCTCAGATATCCTCTTCTGACATTGCCCCTTGCTCCAAGGTGCCTGTTTCTCCTGAAATAAGCAGTTCTGTCAAAGAATCTGTCATAGAATCATTAAGGTTGGAAGGGACCTTTAGAGATCATCCAGCCCAACCCTCCTGCACATGCATGGTCACCTATAGCATGTTACACAGGATCACGTCCAAGTGGGTTTTGAAGATCTGTGGAGAAGGACATTCCATAATCTCTTTTGGCAATCTATTGTAGGACTCTGTCACCTTCAGTGTCAAGAAATTTTTCCTTACGTTCCTGTGGAACTTTTGGTGCTTCAATGGTGCTTTAAATGATGACTGGGAAGGGGGGCAGGGCAGGCAGACACACAAATATAGCCTCATTTTCGTATGAACAGACACAGAAATAAAGCCTCACTTCATGTGAAATGCTGGTAAAGGAGATTTGCAGGTCCTGAATAACCTAAGTATTTTCTTTATTATTAAAAAAATGACTGTTCTGTCCGCTAAGGCAGCTAATCCATTCCATTGCATTGGCTAAGTATTGCTTCATCCTCACTGTAATGTTGATCGGTGGATTCTGTTTGTCCTCTCTTTGAGAGGTCCTTCTGAAAAGGGAGTGCCTGGGGCCCATGCAATGTTGCAGGCATCGACCCTTGGGAGCGGCAGGGTTATGCTTGGGACAGAGTTGCCTCCAGAGCACAGGGTGTGCAGGAAGAGAAATACAGTCACAGCAAGGGGCCAAGGCCCTCACTTATGGACAGATGAGGAGTTGGTAGGAAGGAGGAGGCAGCAGGCATAACCAGACCTGTTCCAGAGTCTGCATGAGCTTATGCAGAGTTAGCTGCATCCCTGAATGTCTCCAAGCTGCTGAACAGAGAGCAAGGCAGAAAGAAGGGAGGTTTTTAGATACCAAAAACAACTCGAGTGGGATGTTTCCGAGGACAGTGTGCTCCTACATGCTTCTCTCTGGGTGGTTTGCATCTTTCCAGAGTGCTCTATGTCTCTTTGCAGTGAGACTGGGTTACAGCGGCACACCAAAGACATAGTTTCCGTACTGGAGAACTGCAAGACTGAAGCGGCTGGAAAAACACATTTAATGTAGCAGCATTCAGACTCCCAGATGACAGAACAGATCCGTGAAAAGAACCACTTAAGGATGACTGATTCCTTGAGGCAGTCATCACAATCTCAGTTATGGCATCAGAAGTAGCTTTAGATTTAGGTTTCACTTTAATAATACCTTCATTTCTGCAATATTATTGTCTTAACAAAACCTAAAAGCAATGGCTCAGTCATATGTTTCTCTGAGCTGCCATGGATCTTTAATTTTCTTAACATTCAAATAAAATATTTTCTTTACTGCCAGAACCTCATCAGGGAAGAAAGCTTGAAAACATTGCTACCAGAAGAGGGCTGAAATCCAGGATGCCCCGGAACTGGTGAGAGCACTGCTAGAGCCAACACTGCACTTCATGTGGGAAAACCATGTGGTGAGAGAACACATTCCCTGCTAGGACCTATGATAAAGCTGCAGGAATGTTCCCACTGGCAAGAGGAGCGGGGAAAGGAGGAGAGAGAAAACAGTGAGCTGGAGTTGCATAGCTTGAGTTGTGGCAAACTAAAACATCAGGGATGATTCATGGCAAAAGACTGCCTTTTCCAGTGAAGAAAATAGACATTGGCAGTCAGAGAGATGGAGAGTGAGGAGAAAGTCTGGCCATGTGGCCAAGGCTCAGGAGATCTGGATTCAGGAGATCTGGATTCTCTTTCCATCTCTGCCCACAGCTTCCTTTATGATCTTGAGTAAATTATTGTCTGCCTCTTCTGTTTCTCAGCCAAAGAATAGGAAAAAAAAAGGAAAAACAAAGCTTGAATAACAATAAGGAGTCATGAAATAGCTAAGTATCAACACCTGCATTGAATTTCAAAATCCCCCAAAACACTTTTAGGAGCACAAATTCATACTGAAATCATTCTTGTTATTTAGAAAAGCAGTCTTTTGAGTCTTTT
>JAUBNY010000228.1:755742-765993 GCA_032275445.1 Crypturellus soui | reverse complement strand
AAATAGGCTCCCTGAGTTTGGGAGTGTTACTATGAAAGATGGGGTCTAATCAGGCCAAGTCTGAGCCTTCTGAGTGCGTACACTGGGTTTCTGCAGCAGTGTGCTGTTTTTCACGCTGTGCCCAGTAAGGCAGGCTGTGCTCATCACAGACGGCGCTTGCTGCATACTGCAGTGAAATGAAAGGCTGCGGCAGGGAAATGATTTATGGTGAACGAAGACCATGGACATCATTTGGATTAATTTAGTCTCGGGCAGAGGGCCAAGACAAGCCCTCATGGCACACATACCTCCTTATCTACTGTTTAAATACAGCCCCGCTGTGTTTTGCACATTGAGCACGAGACATTGCCAGCTTCTGTCTCATGCTTGCTGCCACTGAGGCTGACCCTGTAGTGCAGGACCATGCAGCAGTCTCTCCCTGTGCCAGGATATGGCATGCGATCAGTGTTAACCCTGATAGAGGCAATCACAGAGCGAGAGGGGAGGTCATGACAAGACAGCAGTGCCTGTGCCCCAACATTGCTTGACACAGAGAACAAGCGCTACCCCTGACGCCGCTTAGTGCGAGGCCTCTGCTGAAAGCAGGCCACAGCACCCTGGATACAGCCCGGCCACAATGTCATTTTCCGTCACTCTGTATACACAGCATCTCCTATTGGTTTGCCAAAACACAGCAAGAGCAGCCTCCAAAGAAGCTCTGCGCGCCCGCAGGTGCACAGCATGCAGCAGCTGATGCTCCATGCTCAGCACATAGCACCACCCCGGGCATCTGCCTTTGCACTGACAAATTTGTTACTGCCCCTGCTGCACAGCAGAGAGTTGCTCCTCACTCTGTGATGTGCTGTAAGGTGCCTTTGCTCTGCACTGAGGCCGTGGCTCCCTCCATAGGCTGCCCTCCAGCCTCAGGCACAGGGCGGGCGGAGGAAAGGAGCTATTTTTGAATGTGTGAAGTCCGAGACCATGCTAATGTCCACGCGGAGGCTGCAGCTGGACCCAAATCCTCCTAGACTTCAGAAAAATCACACCAGCGCTTCTCTCTGAAATATGGCTTCCTCAGCTCTGTCACACAAGGAATGCCTTGCTTGTCTTCCGTGATTAAAGCAAACAACTGGTGTCCCTTCTCACCCCTTGCCAACTCACTGTATTTCTCAGCCACCCACATTCCTATTTTGTTTCCCCTGCAGCATTTCCCTTCCTCCTCCTCCAGGTCTCCTACAGACTCCTACACATTCCTCCCTTGCTCCATCGCTCTTCCTAAGCATAGACCAAATTCCTGACATTCTCACTGTGGCCTGTCGCCTAATCCCTCCATGTGTCTGTTACAGCCCTGGCACCTTCCTGGGGAGGGAGCTGCCTTTAGAAGGTATTTATATCCCATCCAGCCCCACGTTCCCACCAGGCCAAACTACATCTAACACCAAAAAAAAGGTGTTGCCACCTTTGAGATGAGGTGAGATGGTTTGAATATACCTGGAAGAATCCGACGACTGCCACCTCCACAGCACTGATGAAGGCTTTGATGTCCACTGTAGTGTTCAACAGCACAGGGTGTTTTGTGCTTCCAGCCATGTCTGGACAGGAAAGGTCAGGATTGCACAGAGGATAAATAGAGCAGCTCAAAGAAGTTTCCCCATGCGCACACAGGCATCCAACTGTTCGCATGTTTGCCTGCACTCTCACAAATCCCAGTACCACATTTGTGTAGCACACCCTGAGGAAGCAGGCTCAGCATAAAGGGGACTCTCTCAGTGTCCTTCTCCACTCTCTTGCAGGCCCTCGTAGACCACTTCCCACTAGAACCCTTTATGGCATCCCCTCCCCCCGCAACAGACCCAGCCTTCTCCCTGAGCCTGGAGGAAAACTCACTCACCATGAGATGAGGAGACTCTGTCATCAGCACATCCTGCTGGAAAGCCCCCAGTGAGGAGAATAATGAAGAGATATGTGAAAATGGAGGTGCCCATGATCCCAGCTTCTCCTCTCTTCACTACACCATCCTTTTCTGGTCCTCTGCTAGGCAAGTGACACGTCAGGCGTTTCCTGGTGGGAAGGGAGCAGCTGGCCTGGAGCAAACCTTCAGCTCCTGAGATAACTGCCTGGCAGGGGAAGCACACCAGTGCCTCCCTGCTGTTGAAACGTCAGCCCTAGAGAGCACCCCACCACCAACTAGGTTCTCAGAGGCACTGCCTATCACCATGTCCGCTTGACCCACAGTGTTGTACATCTGAGGGACTCAGCCGGGACGCCCCACACAACGAGGTACCATGAATTGCTAATAATAGCTCTACTTGCAGAGGGAGGCCACTGCACTTTCCCAAGTGCTCTCCCACAAAGGGTCATTCTCCCTTGCATCAGGCCAGTGGGATAGGCAGCTCCTGCATTTGCTCTAGCCAAGTGGGGAGCAGCTGCCATGGTAAAAGTTAAACTTGAGATGGTATAGCAGGGCATGGTATAGCTACCAGGGCTCATTCATTCGCCACCCTGCATGAGAGAGAAGGGAGGGCTGTTCAGTCCAGAAGTCTGCCCAATCGTGGCCAAGACTTTGGGCTTCAAAGGAGGGTTCATGAAATCTGCTAAAAAAGCAGCTCTGAAATAACTTCCTTTTAGCAACAAAACATTTCCAGGTTCCACAGGCATTAGAGTTTGCCTGATAGTTTGAAGAAGTCTATGCCTACCTATAACACATTCTGCACATAAACCTCTGCAAAACTCTGAAGGACAACACCAGGAGATCTACTGCAGGAAAGAATAAGACACTCATGCAGAAAAGAAGAAAGAAACTGATTTTATTCTTGGGACTCTGAAGTCTTGTTACAGCATCTAGCTGCATCCCCCTGACTGTTTTTGCCTGCAGAATCATGGATTTCAACGGGGTAGGGCACCACATACAGACCAGGAGACCATCACGGGAGGTAAGTAGCCATTTACGATGAACCAGAGCACATGGCAAGTGTAACTCAGATAGGGATTTTCCAGGAACCAGTCCGCCCTGCCAGAGAATCAAGGAGCTGGCGAGGTGACCTTGTGTCCTAGAAAAGGCACTTCTGGGACCGGAGTTGGTGTAGAAGAGGACATGGAGGCAGCAGGAGAAAATATTGGAAGCAGGAAAGGGAGATGCTTCCCAATGTTACCCATTATGTGTCATGATGGAGCAGTGGTGAGACTGGGTGAGGAGTTATTTTCAGTGTACCGAGAGATGCAGCCAAGGCCATCCGCAGGCCTGTGCACACACCAAGGCTGGCACAGAGGCCTCTGCACCTGCAGGAGGGGCTACAACGGCTGCGCCAGCCACGGTGGCAAGAGTGGGAGCAGCACAGCAGGCACGGCCCACCCGGAGACTGGTGCAGGGGGGCGGCAAGGGGGAAGGCAAACTGGGTGAACTCATTCGGTCCATTCCTTCTTGATGGACAGGTTCCACTCCCAGGTGAGATGGTCGTGCTTGTCGTCATCCGTGAAAAAGGACTTGTTGTGGTAGGTGCCTCGGGCCAGCATACCCTTCGGGGCCTCCTCAATTGGCGTCAGGAACTCGTACTCCTCTGGCCGTGGCCCATAGCTGCCAACCATGAACGTGGCTTTGTCCACTGAGAGAAAACAATCCACAAGGGATGAGCCCGTCAGGTGGGGAATAAACATGGGAAGGAGAGGCCAAGAGCATGAGATCACAGAGGGAAAGGAAGCAGTGCGGACAGAAGGGGACGGAAGTCAGTAAAGAGTACAGAACCAGAGTGGGAAATGAGAAGCTGGATAAAATGAAGCACAGGAACAGCTGAATAGACAGAAGGATGGACAGACAGATGGGCAGGCAATTCAGCATGTACCCTCTGTCATGTACACAATACTGGAAGAGAGTGGGTATACACAGAACATCACTAGAGAGCTCTCTTGATCTCCTGCTACTTCTTTTTTAGTGAGAAGACACAGCTGTGCCAAACGGGATGCCAGAGCCTTACAGGTGATGTGGGGATGTGTATGTGGAGATATGAATTCAGGATACGTGTGTGAAATGGGGGTTTTCTCTGCCTACTCTGGGCAGGGCAGCACTGTACAAACAACAGAGGCAATGGGAAAAACCAGGGTCCCATGGACAGCGCAACGCTCCGTAAAGCAGCTCCACATTTTACCACGTGCATCCAGAAGACTTTTAGGGGGCGATAAGCTCTGCAAGGGCTATGCACACCGTAAGGGGCAAGACAATCTTGAGGGTGGGGGGGGGTAGCTCTGCACGGAGAGGAAATCTCTGCGGCACACACTGTCTAAGCAGCGTCTCTGGGGACATCTCTGCTGCAGACTGCGTCACAGCACACAGATAGCAGAGCTGGCTCACAGGGAGTTCACGCAGGAAGCAGTTGGCCTGGGTGAGTTCAGGCCAACGCACTCTACTGGGAAGCCATGTGGCTGCCGAGAGGCCAGTTGGGCTGAGGAGGGGCTCCAGCCCAAAACAACCGAGATCACTTCCGTGAGAGGGGGCTCGCAGGGGTTGGAGTACTGGTGCACAGAACGGGAAGGGGTCTTACTCACCCTTCACCCCTGTCCGGTAGGTGTGCTGCACATACTTCAGTCCTGACACAATGTCCTTGTTTACCTGCAAGAAGTGACCGGAACAAGTGTCACAGTTTTGCTGTATTATCTGCTTTTTTTTTTTTTTTTTTCCCCCTCTGCTTAGAGACACCCACTGCTCCCAAGGGGCCAGCACAGGACACATACTGCTGAGGGAAACTCTGATATTCCTCCATCATCTCCCAGAGACCTATGGCTCTATCTGTGTGTGTGTGAGGGCATCTCCAGCCCCTCTACATCTTTCCCCTGACTTTGTGGTTGACTGGGGCCCAGAGAGGGCTAACAAGGGCAAAACAAAGTGAAAGACTAAGTTCCCAAATAGTTTTCACACTGAGAACTGGAAATGGTGATGGAAGTCATCCCTCTAGCACAAATTGGTGATCAAGATTAGCTGAGGTCTCCTTGTTGCCCTCTAAGATAATAGAGCTGGAATTTTTTTTTCAAGATATAGAAGGATATAGTTTTTGTCCATAATCTCTCCTGAAGTCTCCCATAGGTACACTGTACATATTCCTTGCTGTCCCCACCCTGCACACACTGCCTGACTGCAGCATGATTCAGTCTGGAAACAAGATGGGCAGATCCTTTTACATCCCACAAGACAATCCACAAAGTGCCAGTCCTTTCCAGCTTTGGGACTGAAAGAGGGAGTTAGAGTAACTTGTCTGGCTCCATGCATCTTCTGTCAACAAGGCTGAGATAGGTATGGGAACGTTTCACCGCACAAAGGAGGGCTGGAGGTGTCCCTGGGGTCAGAGCTATCTCTAAGACAGTGACAAGCCTGAGAGAAGGAGGGAAATCCTTCCCACAGAACCCATGTATTAACAGTTTCTCTTCTCTCTTTTTTTCAGGAAATCTGCCTTTCCATTTCACTTTCTTTGGCAAATCCAATACTGTTTACAACAAACATTTGTGAACATAATCACTTCAGTGCTGGATGCCATACTGCACTGTGGTCATGTTTCCTTTCCAACTGGAAACAGCCGAAATGCTGATTAGGAGTGAGGAAAACAAGACTGTTTGGGTATATCAGACACAGAAATTGTCAGACATCTTCAGTCAAATGCTAAAATATTTCATCATTTTTATGAATTCATCAAGCCCAGAAATGCAGTTATGAAAGTACTTCATAGAAAGGAATATCCTTCCTTTACATTGCCACTAAGTGCGGATTAAAGATTTTCTGATGGCTAAAAATTCAAATGCAGCCAAAACTGTTTACCTAGATCTAAAACAACCTACTGTTCACCATCACGGATGGTTAGGATGCAATGTTTTCTAAAAGGTGAGGAAATAACAGCAGTCCCCTGGACAGGCTAGTCCCTTATTGAGTAAAATAACACCTAAGGCTCAGGCGGTTTCCTTGGGCTTGGCTCTCTGGCAGGCATGCTGACAACTCTAAATATCTGATAGACTGCTGTCTATCAGACAAGCAATCGGAAGGAAAGCAACTCACTTTGAAGTGGATCTTAACTCTGTATTCAACCCCCTCCTTTAATACAAAGGTCTCTTTCTTGAGTGCTTCAAGGTCACCTGTAAAGAGAAATTCAGGCCATTAGTTAGAGGTGAGAAGAGACCACAAGCAGGAGACCAGGATGGGGCTGGGAGCGGTGTGGGAGGTGAGCACCCCTTTGAAAGACTGCACGAGAAGAATGTGCAGAGGTCTGTGCAAGGTTTGCACTGTGAGCAGACACGCACAGAAGTGCATGGGCCTGTGTATATGCATCTGCATGTAACTGTGTCCACATCCGCACAGACAATGCACGAATAAATACAGGTCTGGGCACAGATGCATGACAACATTTATGTAGAGACTCACAAGTATTATAGGTTCATTGCTCTGTGTGCAGCACCAGGCTCGGGGGAGCGGGTGACAGGAGCTGGGCACATTTCACAGCTCCTGCCCCGAGCACAGGACTGCCCGGGTTCAGCAGGGCTCTGCGTGGTTTCACTTGAACAGGAAATCTCTCTGCTGCTCCAGGCCCTGCTTCCTCTCGCTGCTGAAAAGCCCATATAAGGTGAAGCCTGAATCTCTCCCCGTGTACCCGGGGGCCGGAACTACAGTATTGCTTGATTCTGAAGTTTCAAAACAGTCTGTTACCCTAATGAATGCAAATGCCTTGTGCTCGTGAGGCCTAATTGAAGGGAGATAAGAGCAAAAGGCAATAGAAACCCAGGAGCCCCTAGAGCATGCTAAATTAAGACAACCATTGACGCTTTCCTCTGCTACAGCTCCTCGTCTTTTTCATAAATGTATGCCTTAAAAAAGCAACAAGCCTAAGATGTCCTCAGGGTTCCTGTGTTGTAGCATCCCCAAACTTCTCAATTTGAGGCACACCAAGGCACACCAAGCTCTTGCTTATTCCCCTGTGTGCTCAAGGAGAGTCCGTACTTACCCGTAAGGTCCATAGTGATGGGTCCTGGAGCACAGTCACATACGAGGGTGAGTCGGGTGACCACAACGTTGGGAGCTGTGGGATCTACAGGGTAGGAAAGTTAGGGGGAAGCTGTCAGCTTGCAAAACTAAATGTGGGAGGAGGGAAGGGAAGGGAAACTAAAGAAACACAGTTGCTTTCCCACAAAGACAATGCACAATGGGACCCACACATCTCTGCCAGTTTCTCAGCAGGGATCCCTCTAGTCACCATCCCAATGCCTACACCCCTTTCCTCTAGAGGAGATTCCTTCCTTAAGATCCTTCTGAGCAGCAATGTCCCCTTTAAACATATACTAGTCCCCTCATGTTTCTCACCCCTCAGGATACCCCCAAGTCAACACACCTCCCACCACAGGTCCCTACCCTGTGCTAACACTCCCTACCACCCTACACCTAATGTTAGGACATCTTTCATGTCTCCTTTCTCTGCATCACTGATCTATCCATCCCCAGTCCATCCCAATTCCATTCTAGCCAAAGCAGTGTGCATGTCTGGCCAACCAAGCTCCCTCTTGTCTGAACTATCTCACCCCCTGCCCACAATACGCTGTTGTTATCCATAACCCCAGTCCCTTCACATGAGGCCATTCTGGCTTACCTGCCACTACAGGCCCATCTCCCAGCAGGGACTTCTTGTACTTAGCGAGGCTTTCGTCGTCCTTGTCCAACTCCTGCAGCTCCTGCAGTGTTTTCTGGGGAGGAGGTTTGTAGTTGAGTTTCCCATCCAGCTCGTCGTCATCATCCTCCACATGAGGCTCTTGGGTCTTCTCAGTCATGGTCACTCGCTCTGGGTAACAGAGGAGGGGGCAGTCGATGGGATCGCTCCGTAAGGAGGTAGCATCCCCAGGGGTACTGGTTCTGGGGACGGACAGTTCAGTCCCACAGCCAGCACCACCACTGGACTCAGCGGCACCGTCACAGGTAAATGGCGGCAGCAATCGGCCGCGGTGTTGACACTGCCAAGCCGATATTCCGGTTCCAGTGCACCTCCCTGCCGCCCCCGCTCACTCCCTGCAGGCACGATGAGCACACGCAGACCTACACTATTCCTCCCTCCTGGGGAGGAGGGTGCGGGAGCCGAGCCTGAAACCCGAGTGATTTATGGCCACTCTGTGCAGCATGATTGCTGGCCAGCAACCCTGCAATTACGAGCCACCGTAAAAGGCTTTAGCATTCGCCAGCTATTCACCAGCACAAAGAGACACAGCCACACACCAGGGCATGGAAAGACAAGAATATATCCAAGGCTGGAGGGTCCATTCACCTTCTCATAATGGCGTTATAGCCCCACTCAGACAAAGAAATCAAATACCCAATAGTAACCCCCTTACATGAGCAAGTTAATGAAAACCCTCAAGAAAACATCCCCATTCGGGCTATCTGCTGGCATTCCTGGTGTTCACTCCTAGTAATAGCTCACTCCACCACTGGCCAGGTCTCCTTCTTGCAAAGGAAGAAAGAGCAAGGCAGGTGCCTGTGACAGCATCTAGTCCCGCTGCAGAGCAGCCCTGGGTACCTGCTTTATCAGCGAGGCTGCTCAGAAAGGAAAGGAAACGAAGCCAGGCTGGAGCCACAACTGCACCGTCAGCATCACTGGGACAAGGGCCGCTACAGGCAGGAAGGCAGCAAAGCTACTTGGGTGTCTCCCAAACGGGAGTCAGAGCAAGGACAGATCAACTGCTGGGCAGCCAGGCAGAGCACGTGCGAGAGGAAAGCGGGGGACAAAGGGCGGCGCAAAGGAACAGGAGGTGAAGCAGGACTGTGTCAGGTCCCCCTTGTTCAGCTGTCGGCCCCCCACGTGCATCTAGTCACTTTCTGATTCTTCAGAGAAAGGTTTAACAAATGAGCAGTTCTCTGGTGCAGTGGTGGATGCTGCAGTTGTCCAAGGCATTCCTTTGGGTATGGCAGCAAGGTGATCTGGTTGAGCTACACAGATCTCATTTCATGTCACTTTATCCTCATATCCTTTTCCCAGTCCCCATTTTTCTGCAGTTCCTTCATAAAACCCTTTATGCCTCTCTACAACAATCCTTTACCCCTCTCCACAGCTACGGTCTTAACATTTGCCCGTGCTCCTGAAGGTTAAGTTGAGAGCTAGTGGGATAGCATTCTTGTTCTTTTAAACAGAAAGGAAATAGAAAATAAAAAACCACCATGCTACACCTCAGGATGAATCAGCAAGTGGAATCAGGCAGCAATGAGTAATGCACAGACCTCCAATTGCAATCCCAGTGCGGTGAGACCAGTGGAGAAAACTCAAGGAGTGGTATGTTGGCAAAGGAGCTTAGTAAGTCACAGAGAGACAGAGAAGGAGCAAACAGCCTCAGTTGGGCATGTTGATGGAAAAAAGCTTTGTGTGGCTCCATTGCAGTGCCATTTTGCAGTGAGTCAGGAACCCGTGCAGGGAGGGCAGCTGAGGAGGCATCCCCATGCCAAGGGACAGGAAGGAAGGTAAGTCCCAGCAGGCAACTGTCCCAGGCTGGGTAATACCCAGCCCTGGCTCCAGGGGTGAAAAGGACAGCTATGTACCACACAAAAGGCATCTGAACTCACTGTCATGAGGAAGGAAGCCAGAAGCTTCCTCATGAAAGTAACAACTGCGGGTGCCCCACGCCCCACTGCTCTGCAGCCTCAGCAGAGCCACCTCGCAAAGCCCCCAATATCCCAGAGCTACCCCACTCTAAGCACGAGGTGCAATGAGCTGCAGCAGCCTCCATCAGTTCTTGCCTTCCTCTTCGGCTCCAGCTGCAGATCTGAGTCATCTCCACTCTTCCAAACTTCCTCGCGCTACCAGGCTGCATCTGCTACCACTAGAAGCACAGAACAGAGCTGCCCCTCTGCCCTCCATCCTCCACTGAGGCTTGATGGTTTATCACAGCCAAGGGACAGACGCAGGAGGAGGAGCCTGATCTCTGCAACCCGGTGCTGACAAAAGGCAAAGAGTAAAAGGCTTGACTGGCTGGTTGTTCCACGGGGCTTAGACCATCCCCTATCCTCCACCATGCTGCAGAGACTCTCCCCGACAGCCTACGTGGGCTGCTCTTGCGGAGGGGATGCTTCTAGGGCTCCGGGAACCTGGACATGCAGCCTGATGCACCGGCAGCTCCTGCGGAGTGGCACCAACAGCCTCCGCTCCTGCACGTGCCTGCAGGACGGGCTCACTCGGACCCCGTCTGTGGCTTCTCCCCAGCCTGTGGCCCCGTCCCTGCCAAATTCTTGCACGAGGAGGTGGCCAGCAGGAAGCTCAGACCTCTGCC
>JAUBNY010000228.1:745171-755642 GCA_032275445.1 Crypturellus soui | reverse complement strand
ACCTCTGCCCCTGCACAGCAGCATCCTAAGGCTGGGGGAAGCACTAGGAGTTGAGGAGGAAGAGCACGAAAAGCCAGAGAGAGGAAGCACGTTGCTCAAGGAGAGAGCTAAGGATGAGCACAAGCCCTGGGCATCAAATCTGCTAGCTCCAGCCCTGGGACCGGTCCCCCTTTCAAAGACAAGCACGGCACTGGGCTCAGGCACCCAAGCCTCTCTGGGGGAGGGTCTGTCAGGGTCCCCACACTCCTGGGTCAGGGCTCAGGCTGGCAAAAAGAGCCCCCCGGGCTCAGATCAAGAGCCTGACTAAAAATGGGAAAATTAGCCTAATAAATGCTTTATGCAAAGCGAAACAAGGCTGATGTGCGCCATGCCCAGCAGCAATTTCCTTGCTCTCCTGCAACCCCTACCCACAGTCATGCGACCCGGCACCTCTGAGACCTGGGGGAGCTCTCTCAGAGCCGCAAGGAGCAGGACAAAGGCAGAGTTTGGGGACCTTCTGCCAGGGAGAGGTGGCCTCACGAGGCCATGGGAACATCAGCTGTGCAGAGGGGTCGGACTGCCCCACACTGCAGGTGGGAGGGCAGGGGAGGCCAGGGAGGGGGGCAGCTACCACTTGAACCGTCGGGATAACGACGGGGGAACGGGGGCATCGCCACGTCCATGCCGCCTCCGCGCATCGCGTTCGCTCCCCCAAACCTCCCCCAAATCTGGGGCTCGTCCGCGGTCCCCAACCGGCCGAGGCGGGGGGGAAACGAAGGCGCCAAGTTTCGCCGCGCCGGGGGCAACTGTCCCCCCCTCGCCCCCGCGTGTCCCCCCCACCCCGCGCCTCCCTGTCCCTCCTACCCGTCTCCAGCCGCCTCCGGGGTCCCGCTCCGCGCACCGCTCTCCGCCTCGAGCTTTGGCAGTTGGAGCAGGAAGGAAGTTGGTGGAAAAAAAAATACACGCGAAAAAAAAAAAAAAAAAAAAAAGGAGAAGAAACCAGCAGCAGCAGCAGCGGCAGCGCCCGCAGAGGAAGCGCCGAGCGGCGGCGCAGCCGGGGGGAGCGCGGGGCGCGGGGCTCTGCGCGGCAGCGGGGGCTGCTCCGCTGCGGCGGCTGCCGCGGGCGGGGCGCGGGAGTCTTTGTTTCTCAGCCCCGTGACATTTTAAATTATTATTGCTATTATCGTTCTTTACTTTCCCGCTTGCGCTGTAACGCGGGCAGCTTTTTCGAAAGCTCGCCCTCATTTACAGATATTAAAATAAGCGGAGCATCGGGCTGAGCGTGTTTGTGCGGACGTCTTTGTTGGGGGGGATGCAAACGGGCTTCCTTACAAATGTGTCTCGGTTTTGCTGGTTAATTGCTATAAAGATAATTGTTTCAAGCGCCAGCTGCCTCAGGAAGAAGCCGCTCTCGTTTTGCAGGGAGGGTGAAGCAAGCTGAAAGATTTCACACCATTTCCTCTCCGAAATACCAGAAGATTTTATCTTCCTCTTTTGCTCACTGAGTGCCCACTTGCCTCTTCCCTGACACAAATCCTTCTCACGTGTGCTCCTCAGTGCAGAATTTAAGAACAGATTAGATCGCTGGTTTCCAACCTGCAAACGGGAATCTGCAGTGATCGATGGGCTGCTTTTAATGCATTTGCAGAAGCAAACTGAGCAAAGCAAAACTGTTGTCTCTAGGCTTAAATTCACTGTACAGGATTGGTATGTCTACCAGCAAATATTTAGTGTAGGTAAATTTGAAAGGGTTGCTAACAACTCAGTAAGATAAATCTCCGTCAGAGATGGACAGTTCTCAGGCGAGGGGGCTGATTCTCCCAACCTAGCATTGCTTTAAACCAGGCTGTGGATGTCACTTTGATTTGGAAGTCGTGCATTCAAACAGAGCATTATAAACTGTATAAATAAGCCTATCTGGCAATGACAGGGTCTGTAGTCTGAGAAGCATTTTAACCTCCAAGAATTAGCACCACAACCAAGAGAAATTATTCTATTCTCTGCAGTTCTTGGTTCCTTCCATGCTTACCCTCCATGCAGACCAGCACATGAGTCCTAGCCAGATATATCAACTGAGCTGGGCTTAAAACTCACCTGACAAACATAAATAGACAAATAGAGAAGTACCTATTCATTTTCAGTGCAGATAATTTCCCCAGCTCTGTGTGCAGCGTGACCCACAGCCTGTGCTAGCATTGTGTGGCATCTGCATCCTTTCAGATGGGTAGGGGAAAGGACAGAGCAAACTTCTCCTGGCAGCGGCGCCAGGTTTCCCCACACACACCAGGCTCAGCCTGGAAAGGTTTGAAGAACTGGATGCGCTGACTGGGGCAAACATGGGGGAAATGGCCTTGTTGTGCAGCACCTGCATCTTGCAGATCACCTCTTCAACTTTCTTATCATGGTGTTTGGACCAACCCACTGGTTTCCCAATTTGTAGTGGGGATTAGAAAGCCCTTGGCTGGGAGGCTGTGTGGGTTGAGGTTATCCTGTACTTATGGCTTGGCTGCAGATTTCCCTGATTGCAGCAGTTGTGTACAGAGATCTATGCAACGGTAGCTCTGGCATATTACTGTAATTTTTGCTTGGGGTGGAGGCTATTTTTGTCTCTATTTTATTAGTTGGAGGAGAAAAATACCATACTGCCTGTATATTTATTTAAGAAGACGACTAAAAGCACTTGCATGGAGGTATAGGAATGTGTAGCTGGGCAGCAACTTAGTTATGTCCTTTGAACCTATGTGGGAATAATGTTGCCTAGTATGCAGTAGAAACAGGTTTTACTTCTAGACTGGTGATTAGCTTGTATGCAGTCATGGGAAATTCATGTCATTGCCCTGGGGTCCATCTTCCTGCGGGTCAGAGGGATGAGAAAGAGCTGCAGACATTGGATACACACCATGCCGAGCAGATGGGAGCTTCCTGCTCCCAGTCA
This sequence comes from Crypturellus soui, assembly GCA_032275445.1. Classification (NCBI taxonomy): domain Eukaryota; kingdom Metazoa; phylum Chordata; class Aves; order Tinamiformes; family Tinamidae; genus Crypturellus; species Crypturellus soui. The sequence goes on along the minus strand of JAUBNY010000228.1, from coordinate 752,728 downwards.
GTACGTCCAAGAGCCTGCTGGGGAGACACGTCACTGACTTGCTGGAAGAAAGACACCTTTTGAACTGCATCATCCCCACCACAAGCATTTCATCTCCAACAAATGGGTGCTGCGTGGTGAAAACCACCTCCCGTCAGACTTTGACCAAGCACAGACAATTCTTGTCTGTGGCAGAAGAAGGCAAGGTTAATGGATAGACAATATCCGCTTTATTACATAAGACACTGATAGTTCAAATGTGTACCTAGTTAAAATAGCACTATTAGGTGCTATATATTTTATCCTCACTTATTACAATTGTTTGACCTTACTACTACTTCCTATCAACCATTCGTGTCAAAATTTATTTCAAGTGAATATCCAAATCTTATTAACATTTTTTAAAAGATATGCCTTTCAAGTGCATAATCTTTATTCTCAACATTCCCATTTCATTGGAACCAACAAATCCTGTGATTTCTTAAAATCCTGAGTTCAGAAAAAACAGATATGCCATTTATTTTCTATCTCCATGCAAGCTGGTGATGCATCCAAGTTGCATGAACAGTTCCAACATTTCTGAGTTTGATCTTTTCTAGACTGGTGTTACATAGCTGCTGCATTCTGTTAAACTTCATCTCCATGTTTTACATAAGATGTCACTGCGTTGCGGAAAGGAACTACCACACAGAGGGTATTGGAAGTAGCTAGCTCAGCAAACCAGCTTCTGTTTTAATCCTTCATTTTTATCTACTCTCTAGTTCCAAAACTTTTAAATTTAGGGCTGAAATTTCCCAGGGAAGAAGTTTTGGGGGAAAGGAGGGTAGAGAGAAAGAATTCAGTCTGGGTAGGGAATAGAGACTACTATTATTATTATTATTATTGTTATTATTAGTAGTAGCAGTACTTACTACTACTATTATTATTATTTTAAGAGGGTTTAGAGTGTACTTTTTTTCCTGAGGCTTCTGTAAAATGGTTTTGGAGCTATGTATTTGCATTTGTACAGAACTCAGTATACAGCGTTCCCAACTTACATTTCACTCTAATGAAGAATTTTGACAAATCCTGTCACTGTCATGAGCTCTGCCTCCCCTTCAGACCTTACACAATCTCTAAGAAGACTAGAGGTAATCAATACACTGTAAGGGCAATCTCGTGGTGCAGCAACTTTACCTCCACGGAGCTGCTGCAAGGTAAGCACTGGTCTGGCCAGCTGACGTGCCTGGGATAGGGAGCATCCCTCCTGACGCGCAGAAATCCCTTCTCCGCCAGAGAGAGATCACAGAGGGTAAGTCAGGCCTGCAGGAGTCACATGGCAATGGGACACGGGGCAGGCAGTGGAGGAGCACACACAGACAGGGGCCTGTCCCCTGCTGTATGAGGGGGCAAAAAAAGCGCCGCTTGTGCGGCCTCCCAGTAGGAGAAATGGGGGAATGAGGCCCCTGAAGCTTGAATTCATTCAACATGAGTCAAGTGCAGGCTCAAGGCACCCCAGGATTTGCTTTAAAAGGCAATATCCTAAGGCTGATGGGGCTGTGCCCAGACTCCTTGGTGCCACCAGCCCCTTCAAAACTGCTGCAGGGGAGAGAACTATGAGGTGGGAAGGGTGGAGAGGGGACAGGGGCCAAACACAGTCCCAAACAAGGGAGACACTTTTCATTTTGTAAAGCTATCGGCAGGGCTGGGGTGGGGGGATGCCCTTTGGAGTCCGGAGGATCTAGCAGGGTTTTAGCAGGGTTTTCCACCCCCAGTCTTATGACAATCCCTTCAAACCACATGGACACATGACATGAGGGATCTCCGCTGGGTGAGAAGCCGACCCCTGAAAACGTGACTGGGCACTCCATCGCTCTGGCTAGTCCAAGGAAGATTTCCATGAAAGATGGAGAGAAGATTGTAGGTTTAATGATTGTCTAAGCAGCTTTCAGGCCCGTTAAAATACTAATCACTTAATTCCCACCTCCGGCCTGAAAGTGTGCAAAGGCTTCACTGCTGCTCCTGAAGGCCTCTCCTCCCGCGAGGAGGAGTCAGTTGGTCTGGGGCGGCATGGGAGGAAGGGCAAGGCCAGCAGGCAGGAGCGTGGCAAAGCGGAGCGAGGAGAGCGATTTAGCAGGGATAGGAGAGCTGGGCAGCGTGGAACCAGCTTCATCCAGAGGCTGGTCAGAAAAAGGATGAGGACTGACAGAGCAGCCCAGTAAAGGAGAGGGACGGGGCTATGCACAGGGAGGAAAGTCTCTGTCACTGGGGAAAAGAAAGGGTCTGTCTCTACCCCTGGGGGTACTCCAGAGCCCAGCGTGGAAAAAAGTGAGTTTATTCCACGTCCCTCTCCCCGGCGGTGGTGCCCTAGAGAAGTCCTGGACCTGAGCTGGATTTGACAGAGGACCAGATTAATTTATGGCCTCTCAGATGGTTACGTAAGGTCAAATCTCAATAAGTGTAACCAAATGTCAGCCCTAAGCTACTCACTGGGCAGGGTGTTAGGGAGCTATTTATCCCTGCACTGCTCCTTGTGGTGTGCCTTTCCTCTGACACGGATGGTGCTGAAGCTGGGGCTAAATTAGAAGTTGTTGCAGATCCTCCCTTCCTCTGCTGGCCTGAGAAAATCTGCCCTCTCAGCTACACTCTGCCCTGCCATGATAAACACCTCTCCAGAGAGGGACTGTGATTTTACACCGGGAGATCATGGCTCAGGCTCTGCCGGGGGCTTGAACCACTATGGTTTGTGTATAGACCCCTCTACTTAATCTTTGTGTGTGGAAGCCTTTATGAGCATCCTCTGTGCAATGATAGCCCCTGAAGGATTCACTGGGTTTATGATGTGCTTAATGATGGTTGCCTGGATCCCAGAAGTGGGTAGCAATTCCAAGTCTTCAGTACAGAAATAGCCTTAGAAACTTCCCAGAGACTTAGAGACTTTAATGCACTTTCTAGTGGATACACCTCCACTCAAAAGCAAGCACATAGGGGTTCTGATTTAAAGGGAGGTTCAGATCTCTGACCAAAAGTCCACAAGAAACATTAAAAGCTAAGCATTTTCAAAATCCTAAGAGGAGGACGTGTGGCTTAGACTTTGGCAATATATCTCAGAAATAAAAGAAGAAAATTTCAAAAACTGTTTTACATCTCCATCCCCTGCCTTTTTGCCCTTCCACAGCCAATTCCATCAGAGATTTGCTATCACAGCATCGTGTGTCCAGAAGGGGAGCAGCCACCCAAGAGACAAGATAATGGAGCAGGAAGCGCTGCCTCCTCTGCCCATTAGTGGAGTGTTCCCAAGAAGAAGGCAAGAGGCTCCCCAGAAGCAATAATTTCTGTTTGAAAGGCTCAGCTGCTACATGAAAAGATGATAATAATGGTGGCGGTGGCACAGAGCCAAGCTGAATGCGATTGCACAGCGGTGCTTTTATCTGGAAGGAGGAGGAAAGGCGAGTACGTCCGCAGCATGGTGTGAAAGCAATAGGAAGAGATGTGGCCCCTTCAGAAGAGGAAAGGAATATTTCACCAAAATGGTTTAGAGGGGCCGTTCTTGATTGGGCTGCTGGTTGCCAAGGAGAAAGAATTGATCGTTCAGAGAAAGACGAGAAAAGGAGCTGTCATGAAAGGAGGCATCTGGGGCTGACTTGTGCACGGTTTCTCCCTCTTAGCCCAGTGACACTGAATCATTTGCTTCTCTATTTTAAACTGAATAAAGCTCTGGAATCATCTGATTTCCATTTAAATAAAAACACTCTCTTGGCATCAATTTCTTGATTTTTTCTTTTTTAACAAGACAGTATTCCTCCCCTGTTTAGTTCAGTGGGCGATCACTTTCAGTGAGTGCTAGTGGATCTTTCAATCACTGCTTACAGGCATACGACATGTAGTTCATGAAGAAGGAACCAATATAGAAAAATAGAAAAAAATCTGAGGAAGATGCTTGAAATGACACTGTAAAAGCAGTGTTATTCAGGTACATTGCTAAGAGCAACCACATGTTGTGCCCTTCTGTCAGTCACATAGATAACAAGATTAAATGCTTGGGCTTAATCAAAAAATGGAAAAGCCTGTTAGGTCATAGGTCAGTACTTTATTGTTGAGTTTGTTTTGTAAATGGCAGTCAGGAAAAAAAAAGAGAAAAAAAAATTAATTGTGGATAGAGTTCAAATGAGACAGAAAAAAAAAGTGGGGGGAAGACTTTTTAAAATAATCTAACAAACACAGTCCCATTGTAGCTGTAGCAATAGCCTGAATGCAGACATTAAGAAAGTTAGTGCATGGAAAAGATACTCACTAATGTTACTGCTTTCTCACGGGACAACTCAGCAATTAGTGGGGGGGATGCTCTTAAACAATGAATCATGTAGCTGTTTTAAAGTATTGAGCTTTTTGTGCTGCATGGCCAAGCACATCAGTCCCCGTGGGAGATGTATGGAGATCTGTGTCTCATTTTCAGGTCTATGAACGTTCTGTACATCACTTTCCATGTTTACAGATGGGATTGATGAAAGATACAGATCTATGCTTGGAGATCTTTGAGTGAAATGTGCTATCTAAAAATGAGAGGATTCACTCTTTTTTTTTTCCTTGTATTGATGCCAATCAGGGAAAATAGCCTTTTTTGTGTTAAGTAACAAGACCTTTCATTTTCTGTTCCACAACAGGCCAGGCAGACTGCTCAGAAGAAAGAAAATTTAGCTCTGACAGAAAATGAAGTGTATGACAGGCTACACGGGTTTTATATCATCTGCTATAAAAATCCCCCAGCACATAGCATGTCCTAAAGTGCTGGCGCCTGAGAGCCTGGGGCCTGCAGTGATGTTCTGGCATGCACAAATCAAGCATCCTTGGCTGAACAAGAAAAGCAGGGAGCTCATTTTTTTCCCCGACAAAGACTTGGAAATACACCATGCCCTGAGTGCTCAGACTCACAGCACAGGTTTGGGTGAACTGCCCAGTGCAAGGAGCAGCCCTATTGCAGGAAACAGCAGATCTCTAACACAGGCAGGGACATTTCCAATAGTTCAGTAAAACTTAGGGCTTGATTTCTGTTTGCTCCAAGGACCTTTTTCTCTGAACTGATCCTGGAAGTCTCTCTCTAGAGTCCTGAAAGTGGAAACAGACCCCAATCTCTGTCAATCTCTGCCCCACTACCGGAGCAGTCTCCAGGACCTATGTGGAAATGGGAATTAAGACCAAAAACTCTTCTGCAAGCTGAGCCCAGAGACACCCAGCATAGCTGTTGTATTGAGGCAGGCACAGATTTCCAAATGGCAGACATTAGCTGCAGGCTGTTTTAGATGCTTAATCCTTAAACCAGAGCAGTGGTGCAGGATTTCCCAAAGGAAGAGTGATAAAGCTCTCCAAGAGGGAGACTTCTCTGCATCTTTGATGGACTGATTTGCATGTATTCAAACAGCCAAATATCTGTGCCAGGCAAAGCCCAGTTCCCTAGAGCTGTTTCCCTTTTTTTCACGAACACAAATGAGAGGCTGCTTTGGAGCATGATGAGCGCTGGGCGGGGGTTGGAGCTACAGCATGTGGTCTTCCCTTGCAGACTCCTTGGTACACCAAGTCTCGGAGGCTGTTAGCATGACAACCTCACTGGCCTTCTGCAAGACACACAGACAGTCACACTCTAGATCCAGGCCTTTCTCTAGCCAGGAATTCAACAAAGCTTATTAGGCTGCCCCTCTCTGCCAGAGGGAAACCTAAGTTTAACAGCAGGTGCCTTGGAAATTCCCTTCTCATTTCTAGTCAAGTACATTTGTGTGGCAAGTGATAAAACTATCAATAAGGCCCAAGAGCTCAGGAGCACCTGGCACAAGCTTGCAGAGCTGTTTGAGAAGAGTTATCGTGGCCTGTGCCAGCCAGCCACGCTCATCCACTGCATCTCCGAGCTGGAGCCTCAGCTGGGATTTCCTCCCACAGTCCCTCAAGCTCAGCCAGGCCCTGGAAAAGTCACTGTCTTGTAAACTTGTGTTTCTTTGCCACTCAAGCGAACTGCTATTTCTGGTACAGCTATAGTTACCATAGCTACCAGCTCCTAAACAGGGTCAGAAATCTTGGAGATGTTTAAGTGATTCCTTTGAAGAGGGAATAATCTGGCCAGAGACATTAAAGTTCATGTTTTTTCCTCTGGGAAAACCCACAAAGTTGGAGCTGATGCTACCGCTTTGCCCTGCAGCTTCTGGCACAGTTCTGGTCTGGTCTCAAGGACAGCTGCTGTGGCCTGAAAGGCCGGTGCTGGCTATCCTGGGATTGCAGGAAATTGCAGGATTTCCTGGGAGGAAGAGCTGGAAAAGAGCTGGGGAGGGACAAGGAGGGATAGGAGATCCGGGAAAGGAGCAGGTGAGTTTTGCCCACCTAAGTGGGGTGACATCTAGTGCAGATGCAGAGTTGGTGTCTGTCTCTCTGTAAAGCAGCTGGATCCACACAGCCCCACAGAGCAAATGCCAAATGTTTGTAACAGAACGGGGAAAGAGAGACAGAGAGAGAAAGGAGGAAGCAGAAAGGGGGAAGTGGCCTACTGATAGCAGGAGGGTAAAAAGCAACACAATAAGCTGGACTGGCTGGGTAGTTTCTGCCACACAAAAATGGCTTTTTGGGACACAATGGAAATTTTCCTGCATGTGTTCACATTTTTTTTTTTAAGAGAAATGAACTAGTTTTCCCTGGGGGGAAAAAAATAAAAAATAAGAAAAAGAAAACAAGGGAATAATTTGAAAATACACAGGCTGAAAAAAATATATATGTATATTCTTAAAAGAGAAAGTAGTTAAGATTTCAAAGGAAAAGAAAAAAAAAAGAAGGAGAAAGAAAACCCTCTTCCTGGGAAGACCAGGGGGCTGCAGAGGTGATTTCCTGGGCAGCTGCAGCTGCAGAAGCAGCAGGGGACAGAGAGCGCTGGGAAGCTGCGCGGCACATGGCGACGTGGATGCGAGCAGCGGTGCGGGATGCAGGGATGTGGGGCGGTTGCACCCGCTTGTGTGCGCACAGGCACCTTCCTGTCCCCTGGAATTGCTGTTGCCACCGGGGGCCCACGCGTGCCCTCAGTCTCTGTGTGCAGGGGATGAGTCCCCATTCTCTTCCCTGGCCTGGAAATAACAGCCCTTCTGAAGCCGTGTCCGTCCTCAGACATGTGGGGGCACCAAGCGTGTTCTCAGCTTCTCTTCTGGATTTGAAGCCCCAAGGCTACGTTCAGGTTTTATTGCCCAGCCTCTCTGTGCCTGCTCAAGGGCCAGGACCTTATCGATTGTTTTAAATGTAAACTAAGAGTCTCACTGAGGATTTATCTCATCTCACATCCGCCATTTGAAAGGCCAGGAGCACCAGCGATAAAGACTTGTGCTCAGCTCCCGGAGACTGGAGCGGTGCTGCACTGATGCTGTGCTCCAGTCACCTCTGCCAGGTGCAGTTGGGTCAATGATCCTGTCTTCTCTCCTGCATATCCATGGCAGCAAGTGGGGGAAACAAAGCACTTCCCCCCAGCCTCCCCATTAAACACCATCCCAGTCTCTTCAAGGGACTCAGACAAGATGAAGCAACCTGACCATTGCTGCATGAAGAAGGACAATCTCTCCTTGACCATCCCTCTGC
>JAUBNY010000228.1:730140-743350 GCA_032275445.1 Crypturellus soui | reverse complement strand
CACTAGCAGAGCATGCTGGTAGGGAGTGCTGTGAGATATTGCATCTCTGGTGCTACGGATTCCTTTCCTTAATGAAGACCTTAGACAATCTTTTCTATGATTTCCACCATGGAAGCAGTTGTGTGAATATAGTGAGTATATTGTGAATATATTGTGAATATTATTCTTTTTGAAGTTAGTTTATGTCTTTTCAAATGCATCCTCTTTTATTTCTTCTTGATCTTAAAAATGTTGCTAAAATAAAGTGTTCGAGAGCCTGTGTAAAACAGGACTAGAAATGGCTGAACCTGAATGCATTTGTTCCATCCAGCTCAAATAACTGAGGCTGGAGCTGTGAGATCACGCACAACTCACAGGCATCTTACACTGGATATAATGTTCTTTGATGAGAGCTTGGTGGCAAGGAGGAATCCAGGAGCTCTTATCAGGTCAATACCTACTGCTACAAGAACCCGAATAAAAGGACTGTAAAAAAGAAGTTATTTCCTCCTGGAGGCTGTCTATTTCCAGCATAGCACTGCATGGAGAATCACTGCTCGTGTGGGTTCAGTACCTGGCGATCAAAGTCATCACTTGAGACACCATGGAGACAACAATGCACATGGAGAAGTCTGTATTTGAAAGTCTTGGATGGGGGGAAGATCAAATCCCACGCTGAATATCTCTGAAGAAGGTCATGCAAAGCATTTCCATTTTCTGTCAGGGAAATTTTCCATAGATTATAAGCGCTTAAGGGTATGGGGGGAAGGGAGAAGATTAAAGAGATGACATTTATCAATAGTACTCAAGCTTCTTTAAGTTCAAAGAAAAGTAAAAGAAGGAGGATTAACCCGGCCAGCAACCCAGCAGTGGAATATCTGACGCAACTGAGTTAAGAACATTACTGCGTATTAGGTATAATTAGCATTTGAATGCAAGCAAGACTCTTACCCAATGGATTAAGCCCTGAACCGAGCAGAAATGCTGTCAGGGACAATTAGCTAACACCTTGTCAGCGGAAGGGGCAGAGGAAGCGATTGGAAGAACATCTTGTAGCTCAGCAGCCTTTGTGTCCACAGCTAGCAGTGCTCGCCCAGGAGCTGCATCCCCACGCCCAGTGCTCGCCCAGGAGCTGCATCCCCACGCCCGCGGCACCAGGAGAGCTTTGGTGACAGCCTGGGAGGGCTGCACAGCACTTGCAGAGCACAACAGGAGAAGACCCAGGCCCACTGAACGCTTATCAAGCCATCTGATCCAGTATCAAGGACTCTACAACTACGCAGGTACGGGGAGATGGAAATAGCACTGGAAAGCCTCCATGGGTGCCTCATTTGTGCCTGTGATCCTGGGGATCTGCCCACTCAAATCTGGCAGGTGCAGGCCGATTCCTGAACTGTGGTAGTGGGACAGCTGCTGCTGCTGTTGGGCATCACCCTCTCCAGCATGAACAGAAATGCCTTTGCGTGTGTGTGGTGGAGAATGAGTCCCATCAGCTCACCAGTGGGAGGGTTGCTTGATTCCTGCTCACTCCTGCTGTGAGCTCGAGGCCGTTTTATGGCATTAGGGTTGCTTTCCATCCTCTGCCTTGGTACAGGGGGGGCGAGAATGGAAGAAAAAGCAGTTGCTCTTTTTAATGTCATTGAATGCCCTTACTCTAGTCCATCCATGTGAGAGAGAAGTAGTAGTGTGATTTGGGTGCTCTTTCTGCTACTAAATCCCACCTATGCAGTGACTGACGGGGATACAACTCCTTAGGATCAGGCTAGAGGGGAACTAGCTTGAGGGGCTTAGGATCAGCTAGAGAGGAAGGACCGAGACTTTCTCAGACTCAACTATTTCTCAACCATTCTCAGATGAGTGATGGCCAGGGGGCAACATGTGGACAACTAAAAAGAGTTGCCCTTTGAAGAAATTTTTGTGGTTAAAGCACTGTGATGGCAGAAAGCAGGGGGTGAAATCACTTGAAGACTGAGCTCAGATACCTCTTACAAATTGCGGATATCAGGCTAAAGGTTGGAAAAGTTAGGCCTTTTATTTCTTCTGTTGTGCTCTTGGGTACAGCCCTTGAGAGGGGTTCCCAAGGCTCTTCACATGTCTGAGGAACTGAAGGTGCTGGAAGTGAGGTGTGACCTCGCATTTCTGGACGGGGGCTGTAGCACTGCAAACAGGCACCTACTAATTCCAAATTTTCCTGAGACTAAGGCTTACTGCAGACACCGCATGGAACACAGGTTTCCTGTGCACAACATTTTGTTTTAGAGCAGTACTTTTAAAATTCCTCTCTGGTCCCAAGGAACAGTGAGGCACCAAATTCACTCTTGATGTAGGTTCACACAGCTCTGTGTGACTGCAAAAGAGTGGCTCCAAAAAAATGGAATTCAAGAGATTTTGGAGTAACTCCCAGCAATGTAATTGAGGTCACACCAATCACTGCACTTCTGTTCCCACTCTGTAAAAGATGAAAGTAACAGTGTTTTCCTGTTCTGCCATCGCTCTGTGAGGATAAAGCTGTAAATACTGGGCAACTGCTCAAGTACTTGAGAGACAGCAGCCACATAAGTAACTTGTGTGATTTTGGCAGATCTCTGGGTTTGTGGGGATGCTGTGCGCTTCCTGGGCACTGTGTGCTGCAGGCGGGGAGTCGCATCTGTGCATACTTCAGCTGCAGACACAACCATCTGCCACTCCATTTGTGATTGCTGGAGCCCGTCCAGCCTCCTGCAGCTGAGGCAGGAGCTCTACCACAAGCAGCAACAGAACTAGGATGCCTCTAGGTGCTATTAGCTGGATCCATCCTAATGCTATTACAGAGGGAAAGATGTCAAAGGGGAAGTATTCCCAGAATGCCACAGATACGATAACATGGCTCTTGGCTTGTCAGTGCGTTCACAGAGACACAGAGGGGTTACTTGGATGCTCTTTCCTCTTGTACTTCATGCTTTCCTTTCAAGCACTCAGGCTATTTCAGGCACTGCCAAAGACATGAACTCCAAACTAAGAAAAGAACTCCTCATCTTTGATAGCATGTGTGGTTTGGAGATTAAAAGTCTGAAGTGACACTGGAGGTGAGACTAAGGATTAGGGTAGAGCACTGTGGTGACATAATGAGATTAGGAGGCCTTTTGAGCCAAAGTCCTGAGCTAATTTTATTAGCTAAAGAAAAGCTGCACAGGGACAGACACTGGGAAACAAGAGTTATATAATGGTCTTGGGGAAGAATGTGACTCAAAGGAACATTGCAAGGAGAGGGTGGGAAGAAACTGGCAATTATTTTTGTCCACAAATGTGCTTGGGCAAACCATTCTAAATGCTAATTAGCATGAAATTTAATGAGAGGCTGGAAGCTCCCCTTTGGGCTCTGGTGAAAGTCACTGCTGTCCTGCCAGGGAAGGAACCAAAACCGTCAAGGCAGCAGTTCTGCCCACCTAGGCACCAGAAAGGTATCTCCCACATGAGAACTGACCCCTCGAGAAGTGGAGCTCAGACTTTGATCCATGCACAGTGTAGTGCCGAGGAGCCCAATGCATGATACTTCAAATCATCAAAATGGGTAACATGTCCCAGGGAAAGTTACAAGCTTTTCTTTCCTGAGAAAAATCCTGAGAAATTAAGTGTTTGCAATGCTTTGCTTGGTTTTCTTTACAATCCATCAAGCATCCTCTGTTATTTCCCAGAAGATTTAGACTGACAAATATGAAACTACAATTGCAGCTGCATCCAGAGTAAGGTCCAGAAACTAAGGATCCTCAGCATGCCACCTCTACCAGTGACCAAAAGGCAATATTTAGGCAGGAGTATAAAGAACAGAGGAACATATCATGATGACTCCTAAAGATGGGATACTTCTTTGAGGCAAAAGTGAGTCTTTGGTGATTCCCACTAGTCATATTCTGAACTAACAAATAAAAACACTAACACTGCTGTTTCAGAACAAACTAGAAGAAAATCAGCACTGGCATTAGCCTTCCTGTTTTGTCCAAATTGTTGGACCTGCTGCTGTAGCAATCATCTTCAAGAGTTCAGCTGTGTCTGAGAGGCACAGCTCTCCACTACTCTACAGGTCCTCACACTGTGGGACTGAGTGTCTTTTTGTCCCTGTCTGGAGTGTCCATGGTTTGGTATCCTAATTCCAGCATGGAAAACAAAAAGACAATGCTATCATGTTATTCTGTATGCATTGAGTCTTTCCTTATGTTTAATCCTGTCAAAATCCGCTTTCCATAATTACTGGATACCTAAAATCCCTGATACCTAAAATTATAAGCAAAGTGTCCTACCTTTGTTTCAGTCCTTGCAATTATCTTGCAGACTGAGGGACCTGAGCAGTTAGTGCCCCGACCCACACAACAGCTCAGCGATGAGTGAGAACCCGCCTGCCACTCTGACCACTACAGATGCTCCAACTGGTCCTACCACACCGCGCAAAGGGCCTCCTAAGTTCAAGCAGAGACAGACAAGGCAGTTCAAGAGCAAGCCTCCTAAAAAAGGAGTAAAAGGGTAAGAGTGTTCAACAACCCCCAGGGCAGGGGAACAAGGGCACCTTTCCTGCCCACTCAGAATCTGGGAGCACTGTAGGGGTGGTAGTCCACATCCTGGGGCTCTGCACCGGGGGAGCTCCAGCAACGAAAATAAGCCATTTTCATCGTGTCACTGCTGAGCAAGGCTCCTGAAGTGCCACTGATCCCAGGAAGGAGCCAAGAGGCTTCCCCATGATCCCAGGGAAGGTCTTATGTTGTCACCTCTCCTGTCCTGGCCCCAGCCCAGAGCTGTTGCTCCTTGTCCACTGCCTTCCTGGGCAGGGTAACTTGGGTCGTGGGTAGGCTCCTCTTTCTTGGTTGCTGGCAGTCCAAGCTCACCCCTTGTCCGCTCCTTTCTTCCATAGGTTTGGAGATGACATCCCAGGCATGGAGGGATTGGGGACAGGTAAGTGTCGCAAGATGTTTTTGTTACAGATCTCTTTAAAACAGCAAGTGCAATCACACATCTTCATGGGAGAGGACAACCTGCGGAGTCAGGCAGCAGCATCACTCCTTGGTCTCAGCGGCTCCCAGGACTGTGGGAGAAGGCCACGAACTGTCATACTCACATACACAACAAGACAGAAAGGCCATTGAAGCACACTTCCATTTTAAAATAATTTCACTTGGCTGCAAATGTGCTTGTTTGTTTTCTGCTAATACTCTGACTAAAAATTTCAGCAGCAAGAGGTTTTCAAATAAATACCAAATTTTAAGTTATTAATACAGGAAAATCACAGGAACTAAACCTCAGCTGGATAAGTATTTGGGTTATCACCAGAATCTTTATTTTTCCAGATTTTTTGTACCCACCTGGTTTTGAGAAACACACATATATATGGACAAACACACCTGTGACAAGTCACAGCTTCTTGGGCTTCAACCACAGCTATCATAGCCTATCAATGAGTTACAGAACTTGAGTGTTGCAGACCAAATTATTCAGCATCTGATTTAAGATAACACATATCTTCAAGAGATCACAGTCTACCAAAGGGAAAGTTTAGGAAAAAAAGCAGAAATCACATAACAGGAGTGAATTTTCACACCGGTCTATACAGTCACTGAAGAGAGTATAGAATATGTTGGTTTCCTCTTGTACATAAAAAGGTCCACAGGAGAAGATACAGTGATCTGAAGGACTTGACTGCCCATTTAATCTTTAAGGAGAGGTCCATTTTTCTTCCCATGTCTTAATGTTTCCTCTGTAAATCTAAAAGCCTTTCTATTCAGAAAGAAAGAAATCTAAGCTATGCAGTGACCAGAACCCATTCTCTCTCTTTTGCAGATATCACAGTGATTTGCCCATGGGAAGCTTTCAGCCATCTGGAACTGCACGAGCTGGCCCAATTTGGGATCATCTAAAGCCTCAGTATCTCTCCTGCTGTCACCTGGTGACTCCAAAAAAACTAGCATGGTCTTCAACACCTTTGACACTTACTTTTGGCCCTCACACCCATCAGCTAATACTTTATTGCTCATGGGCAGAGTGGCTTTGTAAGCGCTAACTAGGAGCAATTTCTTTGCAGATAAATTTGGCAAAGAAGTTTTTCAGGATCTTGAACAGACCTCATGCTTCATGTGATGAAGCTACTGAAAATGTCTCAGTATGTCCCTGTAAAACCGCCTGTCTTGTCCCTCTGCTGCCGATCTTCATGTGTATGGAGAAAACAGGATACTGCATTTGAATTTTTCCCTTGATTAGCTTAGATACTCTGTGCATGAATGCGCATGTACATCCATACCTAATTATACCATGCCTATCCTTTTTTTCTTCTCTCCTTGACAGCTTTTTATATAGGTTTTCTGCAGGTATGTCCCTATGTTATCTGAGGCATCAACTAGTTTCTCAGAATATATCTATAGAGGACAGAGTAAAAGAATCCTCAGTCCAGACACTAGGCCATTTTACAGTAGGAGGAGACCTTCCCCCAAGGGATCACCATAAGGAATCACTAAGATTTATCTCATCAGCAGAATAGCTTTGAAATATTCCTTTTGCTGTACTACTCAGCAGCCATGAGATGCTAACTGTTGGAATAATGTTAAATAAAAACTTGTGGTGTCCAAGATCAGCCAGGAAAGGAATTAATCCTACCAGTCATTCCTCTTGGGAGTCCTTGCGATTCTAAAGAGACTCACCAAAAGACACTGGTTTCCCTCTCTTCCAATGGGAAGCCTCTATGAAACACTTGCACTGTCCCCATGTGTTTTCCTCCTCAGGGCATATTTGCTGTTAGTTAAGGTGACAGAGAACCACTACAGTTTGTCACCAGGCAGTGGCAGTCATCCAACCCCATCTGGGACAATATGGTATTGTATTAGTTGCTTCCTCTTCCTTGCATTTTGCATAGGGCAAGACTCCCTTCATGCCACCCACGCCAGTTCCTGCTCATCACAGAACAGGAAGGCTTTTCTCTCCACCCTCTGGCAACTTCATGCTCCAGAGCTGGCTTGGAGAAGCAGTTGAGGGGCTCTTCCCCTGGGAGAGAAAGCAGGCAGCAAGGCTGGGATATTGATATTTAGCCAGTCACAGGTTGATTCCTTTAACCTGACTGATTTGTACCATTCTGGTCCCTCGCAACCTGAGTGTTGGTGAGTGCTGAGGCTCTCGCGCCTGCTTAAATGATCATGGAAGGCCCCAAGAGAAGGGCTTTTGTTTTGTTTGGAGGCAAGGGGCAAGCATTGCTACAGCTTTGTGATATTCATGAGATTATAGTCATTGCCTTCAACTTCACAAAGCTCATTTACATAAAAACGACTTCCCTTCAGTTTATCTTTCTGTGTTGAACATGTTCATGGGAATAAGGAACGGCTGTGGTGAGGAGAGCAAGTCCTTTTGTTCGTAGTCAGGTGTAGTAAAGATCGATCCCCATCCTTAAAGCATTGCTATAAATCTGTAGCTGTGCTATTGCTATCAGCTACTGTCATCCCAAAAATAAAAGCTAACAGTTTTCATTTAAAAAATAACTTCAACACTAAAAACTAAAGGAAATTTTGTTGGCAGCCTAGAGTATGGCTTTTATTTTTCAGCACTTCTGCCATTAGAAACAGCAAAACAGAGAGGCAGTTCAGAACAGCAGCACGATCACTGCACACAAGGCAGGTACCATTTGGCTAATTGCAGCACCCAGCTATTTCCTTTGGCAGAGACAATCTGTCTCCTCTACTTACTCCTCATCTCTCATGCCTTGTAAAGCTTTTCTTATTTCCCTGTGTGTTCGGTGTAAAAGTGACATTTTATTTATCTTTTACTTGTAGGAGACTGACTTCATCTTTTTTCTCAAACCCATGTCCAAGTTCTCCCCTTTTGTGATTAAATGTGTACGTTCCTATGTTAATGCTCTTGTGCTTTCCCTCATGTTATACTGTCTTGTGGCATGTGATCTTTATTTCACCTTATCAATCTGTTCTCTTCTTATAAACTATTTGAAAAAAAAAAAAAGACCCAGTGGATCCAGTTTTGGATCATGCAAGAATCTTGCCAGCTGCCTAAATTATCACTGGGTTGTTCTGTTTTTAAGCAGGAGTATACTACAAAGAAAAACTTTAAATTTGTCCTTTCCCTCCTTTTTTTCATCCCAGGCCTTGAGAAAGCAGTACAAAAATAGTGAGATTAACATGCCAGTAGATATGGAGGTATCGAAAAAATTCTCCTTAGTCCAGAGACCAAACAATTTCAGCAAACAGGAAGATATTGGTATAGTTCTACCTCTCTACCTGCCATATTCCTTGCTCCCATCAGAGAACTACTCAATTCTCCTTCCCAAAGCAGACTAATAGCACGCACATACCACAGCTCTCATGCATGAATTAAGAGCTTTTTCTGAAGATGTTCTGAGTCACCACAGCTTGTTAGTTATTTTTAAATACTTTTTTTCTATGTACTGAGAGGGATTACATTTATTTCTTGTAAGGAATTCTGAGAGTTAGGAGTGGAGTCTTAAAACATCCTCACAATTGTTTTGTCGGAGGTTCTGAGGATTTCTCTAAAGAGATATATTCCCTGGAACCTTAATTTAATTTCTCAAGCCATGAGAGTTGGCTGTGATAAAAGGAAGTAAGGGCATGTAAATGGATCTTGAAGGTCTTCAGTCTATATATATTGTAATACATTACTCTCTGTTCTTTTACTATAAAACAGATCAAAAGCAATAAAAAAGAATAAAAAATATTTTAAAAATCCTGAAGTGTAATTTGTTTTACTTACAAAGTACATTCAGAGATATTCAGATGATTTAACTTCTCATTCTAAAATCCTTTCATTGGGAAAGCTCTGGCAACCTTTTGCCTTGACAGAAAACTCGCTACTTTATCTCCGTAAAGTAGGCAATGAAGTCTTGTGGTATCATCTGTAAAGCAGATGTTCTCTGAGTGATGATTTGTGTATTCCCGGGCTGAAATCTTTGACTAGTTAGCTCTGTCGGGCCCCTGCATGCAACTGGATGACAGTATGTTTCCACCCCATAGCAATAAACAACTCAGACATGTGAGTACCTCTCAGCTTCTTCTCAACATCTGTGACTGCAAGATAGAGTTGCAGACTATCCATTGTTTGTAGTTCTAGCTGAACTTTCTAAATGTTCATATCATATAGGTCAGCCTCAAAAAGGTGTGTTTTTTTTTTCCTCAGTGTCATCTTTGGAGTTTTTTTTTTTTCTTGCACTTAATCACTGACTATCTAACGCAAAGTCTTCCGGCTTTGAATGTTATCTATCCTGTGAGGCACAAACACCAGTTACCCAGGAATCTTTTTTGGCTTGGTGTAACTCTTTTCCTAACACAGCACTCTGAAAGCCAGTGAAACCTCCTTTCACGAGTTTAGTGCTGTTTAATAGGACCAGCTTTAAACTGGATTTAGCAGATGCCTGGACAAATTATGTATCATACCAAGAGTGCCCTAGAAGATGAGTCACATCCTCACTGTCTTCATTTTCACAGCAGTGGACAGTGAGGCAGCTAAGTAAATCTAAATCTCTGGAGGAAAAGATGAACTTTGGGAAAAGTGAGAACAATGCCTCTTACTTTTTCTCTCATCAACTGTCTAAATCATCTCATAAATATTACTTTTTCAAAGAAATCTTCAGCATAAGTTAGGTTCCTTAAGAGACCTGAAATGCTCGGTGCAAGATTTCTGTCCTCCGACCATGTGCAAATTGGGGCCTCACTCAGTACCAAGTCATTATCACATTTTCCTATGATATCAGTCAATCTTGTATACAAGTATCACACACACACTAACACATGTGCTCTGACAGTAGCTGTGTATGCTGTTTGGGGCATTTCCCTATAACAACTTGGGATGCAGCAATCAATTTTAGATCTGTCTTTAACAACAGCAGTACTACCAGAGCCCCTTGCTGGGATCAAGGACTCTTTATGATAGGAACTTTGTAAAGTCACCACAGGAAGCTAATTAATTGGTAGTAACTGTGATCTCTAAGCCAGCATGTTAGCTCAGCCTGTGGATACTGATCTTCAATAATGAGGCAGAACCTCAGAAAAAAAAAAAAAGGCAAAAATGGTTGGAGAGGTAAGTACATGGCAAAATTACATATACAGTTAGGCCGGGGACCACATATGCTGAGGGCCCAGGGAACAATCCTTTCAAACATAAATCTTAAGCATAGAGAAGATCTGGTAAGCACCAGTTCCAGAGGAGAGCAAGGGGAAAGGAAATTAGCAATGAAACTGCAATGAAACATGGTCAGCAAATGAAGCAATTACAGACTCAGGCTACCTAAACAGAAATTGCACCACAAGGAGCTACATTATGAGAAATCTGAGAAGAACTTAACACTCCAGCTTCCACATCCGGAAAGCAGCATTTAGTTCTAGGCATTTTGAGTTTGGAGATAAAGTGTCAACTTTCAAAGCATACCCAGCTAACACAGAAGGGGTAGACAGAGGAACGAGACACAGACAGAAAGATGAAAAAAGGCAAGTGTGAGGCAGCCACAAGAATCAGGGAATTTTCTCCAGTATGCAGAACACCCTGAAATGACCAAGTGGAGCTGTGATTCCACCTGGGGGTGGGTGTAAGGTGCAAATAGAAAAGGAAGACAAATATTACCTAGGATGATCTACGGAAAAGCAATCCAAACATAAAAACACAGTGAAATTTAAACTAGATGTCATCAAGAAGCTTTCCTTGGGAAAGCTGGCCTCTTCTCCCATGGGAAGCAGGGAAGCTGTGTTATTTGGGACATTTGCAGCTGTACTGTAGGAAACATCCAAGAATTCCCTGCAGAGAATGAATGATTCATCTGGAATGAATCATGCATAATTCCAACAGTAGGCAAGACAGTCATATTGGGCCATCATCATTGCTGCTTTCTCTGAAGCTATACAGTATAGAAACTACAGAAAACATCTTTTTCTTGAAATTTATACTTACTCATTATTCATTGCTCATATCAAAGTAACTCTGTTCAGCAGTTGTCTTATGCTTCCAATAACAAGATGCAAAGGGAGCAATAAAGAAGTTGAAATATTTAATGTGATTGAAGAAAAACTTTTGAGGTCAGGCTTCACCTCTATCCCTTGTTACCTGTCAGGTTTTCTTATTTTTAGGACACCCAAAATAGCAAGTATAGAGACTATTGGCTCAGACACAAACCCCTCTTCCCACAGAAGGAGCTCTCCAAGCCATGGTACTCACTGGTTACCTGCCTGTCACCCTCAGCTGAACAACTCGGGTCACGTCCCACAGCTGCAGGGCTGTTCACCCACCCTTCCCATTCCACTGCAAAGAGCAGAGTTGGTCCAAATGGCCTCCCATTTGCCATGAGCTACAGAAGGGTAATGTAAACACACGTGGTAACTTGAAGACCTCAGCAATCCTTCTGACAACTGAGGCCAGGGCATACAGTGATATTAGGCAGCCATCCCCACATAGAGCTGCCCCCTTGCTGGGCTTAGTGCCAGAGGGCTAATTCAGAGTCCATAAGG
Organism: Crypturellus soui; assembly: GCA_032275445.1. Classification (NCBI taxonomy): domain Eukaryota; kingdom Metazoa; phylum Chordata; class Aves; order Tinamiformes; family Tinamidae; genus Crypturellus; species Crypturellus soui. The sequence continues at coordinate 731,903 of JAUBNY010000228.1, read as the reverse complement.
ACTAGCATGGCGCTCACAAGGGCTAGTATGGTGTCCTCCATACAGGGACGCTCCCAGGGCCCACTACCAGCAGGACAATCCGGCGTCGCCCCAGCTCGCCCTCTCACAGCCTCTCTGGAGGTGGCTGTTTGCTCACCAGCAGCAGCTCAAATCCACAGCTTTTGCATTTTGCTCGCTCATTTCTAGGGTCACCTCCAGATCTGCCAGGCTTTTTGCATCTCGCCACGCCAGCCGCACTCTCTCCGCGTGCTTGCTGCCTGCACACTGTCTGCTCTCACTTCTCCCTCTGCCTCCCTCTGCCCTTTCCTGCAGTGTCGGCCTCCTCCTTTCTGCCCACTCCACCTCCTTTTCTGCCAGCTAACACAGTGCAACTTGCGGCTGATAACAGCCAGCCTGGTTCTCCTCACACACCCATATCCCTAAACTCTTCTACAGGGCTCTTTCCTACAGCGCGGCTGCCCTATGCTGGCGGAGCAGCTGTGGAAGGGGAAGGATGTTACCAAGGGCAAAGAGAGCAAATGCAGCCAAAAGACATTTTCACTTTACTGATGAGCAAGAACTGTTTCTTGGAATAAAAGAGTGGGATTCTAGCTCATAGACTACCTTTAGTGCCAGATTTCTTCTGTTTGGATGATACAAGGTGCACCTCCTCATAGGCAATGCTATGCTATGTAATGGTTTTCCTTGCACCCAGTCCAGGATGATTCCTCTGAAACAGGGAAGAAAGCTTTACAGCTTTATGTCAGCCACATAACCTGTTTGCATTCATTCATGCTAATGCTTAATCCCTCTTTTAATCTTAATAAACTCTTAGTACAATGATATCCTATGGCACTAAGATGTATAGGTTAATTCCTTGACTCAAAGCCAGAAGTCCTTCAAGTTTTCCCACTGACTTCTGCAGGTTTTGGATCAAGTCAGGCCCCCCAAAAAAAGGAAAAAAAAGTATTTTATGTTCCTTAAAAATTTTGTGCCACATGCTCCGTGCTCCCCCTTCTCTTATCATTCCTAAGATGGGTAGCCATAAGACTTTCTCAGATTTGTCCTGTAAAAGCTGTAGAAGCTTTGACCGTTGTTTGTCTCACCCTTCCAACATGTAGTTTTTATGCTATTCCTATGTATATAAAACCTTCACTTGAAAAAAAAATCAAGCAGTGGTTAGCATCTTGGGTGTCACGCTAGCTATTTATTTAGGCTAACTTTCTGGGGTCTTGTCTCACAAGAACCTTATCTCTTGCTCTATCTACAGTAATCAATTTAAAAAAAAGTTTCCCAAATTTATATGGAGGAAAATGATGGAGAACAAGTACAATATGAACTAAGCCGCAAGCAGGATAAAGTTTCTGCCATCTCTTTAGAGCCAATATTATCTTACTTCTGCTGAAGGACTTAGAAAATTCATATTGTGGAGCCACATGGGATCTCTTTCTGAGCTCCAAAGAAAGATGGGCCTGGTGGACCAATAGTGCAAATTTTCTGGTTTGCTCTCCAACTAATTGTAGCCGCAGGATACCCAATAGTGCAAACAACTATTCACTGCCCTTTGTCTATCTTCAGTTTGTTGCAGAGTTGCATTAGCTTAAAAAGTTACTGCTCATTGTTTGGGTTACAGCAGGTGACCTCTTTGGCTGCTCCAGATGCAAAGTAAAACACGGTCTGCGGTAGCTTCTGCTCTCATGCATCCTTCGTGCTCGCAGCAGGCTCAGAGCCCAAGCGCAGCTCACTGCTGCTGCGCAGCTGCTGAGCAGGGCTCAGCAACCTGA
>JAUBNY010000228.1:710381-728053 GCA_032275445.1 Crypturellus soui | reverse complement strand
GATACTCATCCGCTATGCCCAGTGCTTATCCCAGGATAAATTCCCACTACATGCAAACAGTGACCTGTGCCAAGAGAAATGCCACCTTTTGCAGAGAACTTACGTGCAGAGTTTTATAAAACTGATTTTATCTTGTAGCTATTCACTTCAGTACTGTTACATAAATAAGAACTTATTCTTACTGGAAGAAAGAGGACTTTTGGGGGAACTATAATCATACTGCTAGCACTGCTAGGTATTATCTGAGTTGTCCGCAGCTGTAAACAAATGGCAGTTTGGTCCCGTTTAGGCCAGTGAAATCATAATCGTGACTTCGCTTAACACAAGCACAGAGATACAAATAGCTTATTTATGTTTATTTTGTTTTCTGACCTCTCTAAAAATAAGACAGTGTGACTTTGCCAAAAGTTAAAAATACAATTAAAGAAGAAACAGCCACAGACTGCTCCTAATCCCAAGCCAAAATAAAACTAGCCACAGCAGAGTGGCTACTCTGGCCTAGTCCACAAACAGGAACTCACCTCACCTCACCTCCCAAGGTTGTTGTTTCAAATGGCAAAGTAAATTAATAAATTAACTCACTATCATACACTAAATGCCAGTTAGCCCTTTTGCTCTGTATCAGGTTCGTTTTGCCATACATCCACAGATGACTTGACTTAAAAAAGAAAAAAAAAGCTGCTTTCCTCTTCAAACAAGCTATGATTGCCTATGTGGATACATCACCCTGGTCTCACTGCTGAAAGAGATGCTGTACCCCAGGAATCTGCAAGGCACCAGGAAAATGAGAATTATTAAATGATTTTCAGTCTGTGGTCTCTAGTCACCAGGGAGTCTACAGACTATTTTTAAAAGGTCCAGGAACAACAAGCCAAACAACTCTGACTCCTGTCACTAGGTTTTAATTTGATAGCCAGGGACTCATACTCCATTAGAAAAAATATGGAAACATGCTGGAAAAATTAAAAGACATCATCCAAGGTTAAATATAATGTAGGCCATGCACTCATCTAAAGAGCATGAACCTGCTTCACACATACCAATTTCAGGATTACAAGCATTCCAACAAGGCTGCAGCATGAAAATCTCTCTGGTGAATATACTTCGCTTTTCAGCAGCATTTTGCAGCTCTTGCAGAATTCTCACTGCTGCAGCTATTTTCTCAGCAGCATCTACACCAGATGGTTTAAAGCCAGTTCAATGGTTTCACCACCTTTTTTGTGTTACTCTATCTGAGCCATTGGCATTAAGTACCTGAGGGGTGAATAGGATGGGGCCAAACTCTTCTCAGTGATGGCCAGTGACAGGACAAGGGGTAGTGGGTACAAATTAAAACACAGGAAGTTCCACCTCCGAGTGAGGAAGAATTTTTTCACTGTCAGGGTGCCAGAGACTTGGAACAGGCTGCCCAGAGAGGCTGTGGAGTCTCCTTCTCTGGAGATCTTCCAAACCCACCTGGATGCCACCCTGTGCCATGTGCTCTCAGTGTCCCTGCTGGAGCAGGGGGTTTGGACTAGATGCTCTCTAGAGGTCCCTTCCAACCCCCACCATTCTGTGATTCTGTGATTTCTCTGAGTCAGGTGGCTCTGCTTTCATGTTCCAAGTAGGAACATTATTGAACTCTTTGTTTCTGCACTGTAGATTTGTTTTGCTGATTACCAAGCCAGCTCAAAATCTTCCTGACTCATTAAGCATTCCCAGATCCATTCCATAGTGTCCGAGCCTGGGTACAGCCACCTTGTGACAGACACCCCAAAACAATCCTCTGCTGGGTTAATATTCATCGTGATGGGTTAACATTTGTCATATCACTCATTTGTTTGGTGAGGAAGCAGGCAACAGAGTTCTATGCACAGACCACAGGACTAATGCACATTAAGATATCTCTGGTTTGAGAAACAGTCTGACTAATACTTTGTCACAGCAGTCTGCCCAGCTAATTTAGCACTACAGAGAGGAGATGGAGTTGCTAGTGAAACTAGTGTACTTTTCTTTGGATCCAAATAGCTGTCTCTGCCTAGCACTGCATAGATATTTCAGGTCTGCCTGAAGCCAACTCCAAGACATCTGTACTAAGAAATTTAGACATACCATACATGCGTTATTCTAGAAATTGCAGAAGAAATTCCAGAAACACTACAAAGGATGCAGGATACTTTACACAGACAACATCACCTCTAGACAAAATATTTCATAAAGAAATAAATCAGCTTAAAAAATATTTTCCAGTGATAGAAATGTAGCTGGTAATAGAATATGGTATTTTTGCCATTTCACCGGGGGATCATTTGGTGAAATTCCCACCTTGCGTTAGGCAAGAAAGCACGCTGCAAACGTCTGTATTAGCTTCAGGTTTTTCTTTGACGGGGGAGGCTGTCACCACATGCTGTGGAAATATAAATTCAGCCTCCTGCTCCTTAACAATGTATGCATTAAGATAGCTGTTCTCTCAGTGTTCTGGTTTATTGACACATCGCTGTAGGAGCAGAAATTGCCATCAGTAACCCTATACTGTCTGCCTATTTTCCCTTTCATAGAACAGATCTCTCAGCTTTTCCCTCCCTGGAACATTTTCCCCTATCCCCACTTCTTTCTCTATTTCTGTGCTATTCTTGAAAGTTGGGCACTGTTTCTCCCAGCACCAGCATCACATGGTTTATTCGCATCAGCCGGTACTTTACAATTTTGGAGTGTATTCTCAGAGCCAAAGTAGGCTTCTGGCTGGACTGCTTTTTACAGAGGCCTCCCCAAGGCACAAGACAGGCACAAGATTAAAGCCTGGTTATCCCACTGGGCTCATCCCACCTGGACGACTGCGTACTAAATTGGTGGCAGCCTTTAGTTCAAGCCTAGGCTAAGGTTCAACTCACATTTCTGTCCCCTAAGATGTCCCCACCACGAGACCCTTCTTATCACCCCAAGTTGTAGCAATTCCACTTACTGTTTATCCACTCTGTGACTACACACATTTTCTATGAAGTTTACAACTTAGGAAAACCTAATTATCAGCACTGAAAAAATAAATAAATAAATAAAAACAGAAAAGGCAACTGAAATGGTGTCTGCAAGCAAACCCCAAGTTCAGTGGTCACACTGCCCAACACACTGAGCACTGTCCACTGTGCAGACGGGAGAGGAATGGGTAGCCGTACTTACCTCAGGCCCACTGCCACATTGCTACCTTGTTTGTGAAAGCACATGTGTTTAAGCTTTAAAATAAGGTCTCTGATTTAATATGTATTTGAGACAGACCTTTGAAGGATATCATTTGAATATAATGCCATAGGCTCACCCTCCATTTTCCCCCAGCATTTACCATAGGCTGCCATCAGGAAAATGACAGTAGGTATACGAACCCTTGGGTGGACCCAATATGGCTAGACTTAATGTCTTATGATGACTGTTTCAAAAGCTAAGGAAAGAAGTTCTCCTGTTTCTGATGTCCGTATAGTCAGAAAGAAACCAGGGGAAAATGTCAGAACTGTCAGACTGCCCTCGTGCTGCACAGAAGCCACAGTAAACAGAGACAGCAGAGATCTAGGAAAAGGGAAGGGCAAGACAGGGCAAGACAAGGAAAAGACGTAACCAAGGGGAAAAGACAGACATATTTTTTATTATATACTCTGGAATTCAAGATCAGGCCCAGGTGTAGCTTAACCTGTCGGCCTGGTTACAGGAGAGTCTCAGAATAACAAAAATATTAAAGAAGCCCCTTTGCTAGGCGGGGTCCCCAGCCTCCCTAGGGCTCCGTCTTCTTACCGGGATCATATTAGGCACCATCTACGTACCAGTTTTCTGTGCCTGATTACATCAAGCATGGTAGAAGTCTCTAAGGATGGGGTTAATCTCTCCTAATTTTAGGCATCTACAGCACATTTGCCAATGAGGATCTAGTCAATAAAGTCAGCAAGGACTGAGGAGCAATTCCTCTCACCTAAGGCAGAGATCTGCTTCACAATCACAGGGATCATACCCTAGGCGCCTACTTAGTTATATTGATTAATTCTCTGGGGACTAACAAGAATATCTAAGGTGTCTAGCTCAGATGTGAACACGTGTATGTTATTAGCTGTGACTGTCAAACTAAGAATCTTAAACTCAGGATTCTTTGTTGGTCCAAAATTCAAAAAAAAAGTCCAAAATTCAGTGAGGATTGATTCTAGTCCAGTAATGACATTGATCTTGCAGTTATCACATGGATAAGTACTCAGGGAATACAGATAAAAATAAATTTTATAAGAACAAACTAAATTCTCAAACCACTGTGATGATATTATTGTTTGTTAAACAGCACAATTTTGATTGGTATTCCAAAAACTTCAAAAAGCATCCAAAAACCTGTAACCACCCTCAGAATTTCCTTTATGCTAAGCACTATACAACCATAAAATACACTCCCTATCCCTGGAGAACGGATACAGGAGCCGTAAGGTCTATGCACGGCTACTGTCCGTGTTCCCTGACTTTTTCCTTTCTCTGTCGTTTCACATCATGGCCCATCTCTCCCAAGGCGCTGAGCTGGGACACTGTAGCACGACTTTGGGGAGTGCTTGGATGTAGTCAGGGCTGCCCTCGAAGAGGGCATGCAGGGTTGTCTGTGAACTTCCTGACTTTTCAAGGCCAGGTTCATACAATGACATTTCAGGTTTCCTTTTGGAGGACACCAGGTTGTTTTAAGATGCCTCAAGAGTTTCAGCCAAAACTTTCAACAAAATGAGGTAGCAGAAAAGAATATTAGAAATATTCCCTAAGTACGTCAGTAAAATATTTGATTTTTGTACAGAACCCAGAGCATTTGGGGAAAAATGTGGAGGAAATACACTCATTCTAATAATAAATTCTAAATAATTCCTTTTTTAAACTGTTCACTGCACAGAAAAGAACTTAAATATTCAGATGGTCTTAGTGTAATTTGCTAATGGAGGCAGAAAAAAAAGTGTTAAAAAATTCTTTTTTCTGTATTCCAGGTTTAACTTCAAGTGTATGTTGAGTGCCTGTTTCCATGTATGTTCCTTAGTTTTTCATTCAGTCTTTAAAATATTTGGCTTTTTAATCCAAAGAGCAACATCAGAGATACATAAGGGTTTTTTTGTTTTTTTCCTTCCCAGTTGAAGTTTTCAAAGAAAGCCCAGGAGGCTTATTAAAGTTGGAGCTGGGAAAAGGGGAAAAAAAAAAAAAAAGAAGTTCAAGCTTGGACACAAATCTCTGTATTGGCAGCTAGGGATGTGACTCTCAGGAGACAGGCCCAGAGAAGAAAATATCTGGAAAGAACAGAAAAGAACAAAGAAGAGGAAATAACTGGATTTAAAGGAGCTTGCTTGTGAAAGACTTTCTCAAGTACCTTAAAAATCCATAGATTTGATAAATCCTAGGAGACAGTTATAAAAGTAACTAAAAAATATATTATTTTAAATTAACAAAAAGTAGCTGGAACGGTTTAACAGTTTGTTACCTGTCAAATGGAGGATTCAACTTCAAGAACTGTAGAATAAAAGGAAAATACGTGGAAATTAAATCACACAATTATAAAAATATATCAACTGTATTAAATATACAAGCTCAACAGCTACTTCAGTTTGCCATTTTATCACCCTGTAAGCTGCATTCCCACCAAAAGAAAACAACAATGAAGAACTAGGTCAACTGGGGACACGTTTTACTTTATATCCTCCCCTGTTCTATGTTTGATAGAACATTTCACTTTAGCCACTAAGAATAGTCCCTTTTAAATCAAAAGATGTTTGCTTAAATAAGAGAATATGCTTGCTCATTTGCACTGGGTAAAGTGCACCTGATACAAATCACAATTTCATTTTGTTCAAATCAACCAACATTTTTTCACTCCTTTTTCTCCATGGAGAGAGTCTTACAGAGCAATGGAAAGGTGTTTAAATCACTAGCACTGAACAGAAAGACACACACAGGTTTGCTCCACAGAGGAAACAACATTTTATTAAACAACAACAACAAAAAAATACAAATACATAATAGGATTAATAGCCTTTTTTGCTTTAAATTGTGCGCTACAAAATGCATCAGCATGAAATGACTAAATGAAGTTAGTGCTATTCACAGCACAGCTAGCACTTCTGGTTAGAAATACACCAAGCTTTTGGCACCCAAGGCTTAACTTCATTGCAGAGTTAATTAACTTCAGAATGCAGCAATTTTTGTGCTGCCTTTAAAAAAGTCAAAGCCCTTTAAAAAAGCCCTTTGACTCAAATATGATGTAGAGTGGATATCCTGTAGATAGAGATTAATGCTGCTAACATCAGTCACCTTCCTATCACCCCCATTATGTATCAAGATAGAATTCTCCCAGAATTGACCTCAAAATCATTTACAAAACAGCCTCGTATACCAAGTGTGAATACGTGAGAATCTTTTCAGATAATTATAACCCAGACCACAGGGACCCTTGAAGTTGCCTGCCCAATTATCTGTCACAGGTTCCCTTTTCTGCTCTTATAACAGGGGCAGAAGAAGTAAATGTGAGGTTTTTTTGCTTGAAATTGTGGTTGCATGTTCATTAACATGGGTCTGCGCACTGCCAGATCACCAAGCAGCACGATTCTAATCTTGATCATGTGGGCATATGACTGCACTTCTGTCAAATCACGCACAGCACATGATGGATTTCTCGATGCCTTGATGTATCGACACAAACTTCATGCCAGCCCCAGGAGGTTGGTTGATATCTGATGTGCCATAAAGCTTGACATGATAAAGTTAACCCATTCCCTTGCTCTGAGCTGGCAGAATGAGCATACACAAGACAAGCATTTTGCAACCTGTGGCCGTGCTATTTCTGGGTGTCGTTCTGGAAGTTTGGAGGCAGTCGGATCGCACTGTCCAACCAGGCTCTGCAGCACACAGTCCATCTTATTAGATTAAGATGACAAATTAGAACGGATTTACCCTAGGACCCTGCATTTTCCTTTCAGCCATTCGTAGATATCTTCCTGGGCAAGGGCATGAGCCACCGGTCTGTGGGATAGTGAGATGCTACAACCCAAGTGACCAACAACCTAACGTAGAGACAATAACGTAAATGTGATCGTCCACCTACGGCTCTATCTCTCATAAAATTAACTCCAAGCAAAATACCTCAGATGAACACCTCACAGAAATCTCACATCTCCTCTGGAACATCGCAAGTGCTCCACTGCGTGGTACGACTCCCCAGACCGTTAAGCAGAGCTCAGAGCATCTCTTCGCTCTTCCTTACAGACTGCTACCATCTTGTGGCCATTCTGTTTTCTACGTTGACATAAGCTTCAACAACGAGTTCGTTTTCCCCTCTTCTCCTAGCTGTTCTCTTGGAAATTAATATTTCTTATAGGGAAAAAAAAGGTAGAAAACTCAGAGCGTTGTGAGAGAACTGTGTCACTGGAGAAAAAATAATGTTAAAAAAAATTATTCTTAAAGTCTACACAAGGATCTCAAAATAGCACTAAACAATGTCATTCTATAAATGCAGATAAAACTCTTAAAGAAGAACAGTATGGACATTTTAGAAACAAAGGAACTATTTGTGAAAAACAATTGCTCCAATATCAAACACACTCAACACACTCATTCAGAAATCCCAGTATTCTTGGTTAATTCAGGAACAATTTAACACTGAGACAGAGCAATGTTTCCTAATACAAAGCTGTCAGCCAATATTTTATACTAAGCTGCTACTAATATATTTTTACCAAGAAAAAGCATAAATAAATGCCTAATATCTCAGCAAAGGTACCCAGAGTTTCCGAAGACTCTAACCAAGGTTTAGTTTGTGAACTGCCCACTGCCAGCCCAACAGCTCACTTTTAAGCTCCCGTTAGGCCAGGTGGTGACCAGCGGTCACAGATCAGGACAGTGTTGACCACTGCAAGACAGATAACGCATCCTCTATTCTCATTTCTGCCAGTCTTGTGCCCTGGGAATGGTCATTTCTATTTCCTATCTTTTCCTTTCTTTCCTTCCCTATTGATCGCACAATGAGCTCCTAGGAACACATAGCACTTAGCACAATTCTGACAGAGATGATGGGTTTTAAGCAGAGTAGTGATAGAAATAAACGTGACTAATTGACTTAAAAATGTATGGTTCATTTTATCTGTTTTTCTTGGTGATTAGGTCCCAGACATGGCTCTTCACACAAGAAAAGTAAACATCCTGATAATTCTTTTGTTGTTTTAGGAAAGCAAGCAAGCTATTATGAAAACACTGTATCAATCGGTTACTACTATTGTTCAGCCTACAAAACGGAATAATCTCAGGGTTCTTTCAGGAGCTTTCCTGTTTCAGGAGCTTTCCAACTGTTTGCCCAAGTTATAAAGCCTTTCCTGGGACACATTGTAGTACTCTAAATAGGTCTACATTAAATACTCAAATTTCACTCATCATAAACAAGAAAATGTTACTGTTGGAAACACTCTTCTGGGAGACTTAACTTCTCTCAAGTATTTTAATGGCAGGGACAGATGCTCTGCACCTGCATCTCTCTGTCAGGGCCAGATTCATTCCGGAGAAAAAATATCTATTCCTTTCCAGAACCAAAGATACAGTGTCTGACTCTAGAGGGGGTTGTAAAGCCAAAAACGAGGCATGATTTATAGAGGAAAACACCTTTCCTAAGTGTTAAACAGCAGCGTGTCCCATTTATATGCCAACCGAAACAACCATGACGTACATCACTGATGCGAAGGACACGGCGTTTCTCTTGAGGCAGCTGACAGCAAGAATCCCGTGAGTGTTCAGTCCTGGAAACTGCTTTCGGAGCTAAGGGCTGCTCCACAGTTATACGGTGCCCATACAATGCCGAGTCATTCCTGTAAGAGGCAGGTCCAAATATTGCCTCCTCCACACAGTCCCTTTTGTGACCAGACTTGGGACTTACTCTGGGCAAGGTGGAGAGCTCTGGGCAGCCACTGCTGCCAGGAATTCACAGTGGTCCTTGGGGATGGACATTCACGTGCAACAACCTGAGCCCCTACTTCAGCCAAGGGACTTTCCACGGGCCTCTTCTGTAATAGCAGCAGGAAGAGCGGCTCCTCCAAAGCGCAAATTCAAGCAGATCCACATTCGAATCATTCTGTGGATCATTCTTTGGGAGAACCTACCCTCACGAGCAGGGGGAGCGAGGGGAGCCCACCTACTTCCTTTGAGCAACCTATGCTGGATGCCAGGAATACCCTTCCTTCATTGCAACCTCCAAGGTCACAGTTATTCCAAAAAAGTAAAAACTAAAATGTGAAGAACTATGGAAGGAAGAGTCTTACAGAGGACCCCGAGGAAGAGGCACTCATAGTGCGATCTTCATGTCATCACGTTTGCAGCCCTACTGTGACTCCAGCAGTGGCACCAAGGCCCAGGGGGACCTTCAACATCCTCCTTGATGTGTTTGAGGCAGAAGCAATGCTACAAAAAAAAGGAAAATATGATTATTTTATCCTTGCGGCTGAAGCAATGCAGTAGTTGATAGACAATATAGTAAGTGACTAGAAAACAGACTACTGAGCAGAATTTCTTTGGTCCATCAAAGGGCAGAAGTGTGAAAAAATAAAGCATGGTCCTACACAATGAGGTGACAAGGACTGGGAAGTGGCCATAACGTCACGGGAAGGTGCGGAACGGGCGGACTCCCCTCCGGAGGCCCCTTACGCTCCCACCGCGGTGCCTCGGGCAGCCCGCGCCCCCCCGCCCCCGCGGGCCGCCGCGCTAACCCCGCCCCCCAGCACGGCCGTATCCTGGCAACGCGGCCCCGCCCCGCGCAGGCCCCGCCCCCCTCCTCGGGGCGGCCGAAATCTCGCGACAAGAGCGCGCGGTCGTCGTGGTAACGGGACGCCCGCCGGGCGCGGGCGCGGTGCGGAGCCCCGCGAGTCGGTGCTCGCTCGGGCCTTGTCTGGTCCCCAGCGGCCCGCTCGGGTGTCCGGCAGCCGCCCCGACCCGGCAGAGTCGCCCCGGGGGAGGAGGCGAGCTCAGAGAGGCGCCCTCGCTGGCGGGCGGGTGCCCCCCGAGAGCAGCGGCCATTTGGCGGCGCGGAGCGGGCGGGCGGGCCGCGCGCGTGATGGCGGCCGCCCCGCGGAGGGGGCGCTGAGGGGCCGCTCTCCGCGCCAGCCAGGCCCGTCCCTCGCCCTGCGGCCCGGCCGCGGCTGGGGAAGCGGCGCGGGAGCCGCCCACCTCCCCCCGTGGCGGCGGCCGGCAGCGGGGAGTGGGCGCCCCTGCCCCGGGAGAAGAGGAGGAGAGCGGCTGGTGGGGACATGGGGGGTCACCCACACCGCCGAGCACGGCCCTAAGTGAGCACCGTGTTTGTTAGTCTGCAGCAAAGCGGGTTTATTTGAAGAGTGTGTCAGAAGGCTGGGAGAGGAGTAAGTCAGAGAGAGCCCCCTTAGTCGATGAGCAGTGGAATTCAGTAAGTTTCCCTGGGTTCAGTTTCCTTGTCTCTGTGCTCAAAATAAGGCCACTGCTGTCGCAGCTCATGCTGCTTTGTGGGAAAACTTCACAAATCTATATTTCTGTGCCTTGTTTTAAAAAGGCTACTTCATTTTGTGGTCAGGCCCTGTAAAAATAATAGCAGGTATTCTTCAGTATTGCTATTCATTTGAGGCAATTTATGAGCACCTTTACTATCATTTTTTTTGTCCACTTACTGTCCCATGCAGACAAGAAGGTAGACAGGGTAGTGAAACAGATTTCTGCCAAAATAATAAACGAAGTAGAAAAGGACGCCTCAGACATATGTATTTTATGTAGAGACTTAGTGCATGAGAATAGTATGAATATTAGTGCTGTACAAGACAAACAATGTGAATAAAAATTTGGGAAAAAAACAGAGGACAAGGGCAAGTATTGCATTAGGCAACTAGGAATAACATGAGAGTAAATAACTACACAGATTCAATTCTTATTCAAGCTATGACATAAAACAGAGGCTGTTACTTCTCTCTGAAAAGAAATAGGAATAAGCTGTTCTGCCGTAGAATTTTAATTTTATATTTTCAGGATGACCATCCTGCTAATTCACTTGTGATAAAAGATACTCAGCAGTGTACAGTTGCTGCAGGTTAGGAAACTTTCACTTATTCACTGACACATTTACTTTACAATCACAAGGGCGAAAGAAGGATGAAGAGGGAAAGATGTATTAAGGCTCACGTAACTGCCAAACTCGAACCAGAATCTGAGCTAGGTCTAGTTGTAATTTATGGTTCTTGATGTAGAAATGTAATTATGTAAGTATGAACTTAATATGAAAATAAATGAACTGTCCTGTCTTTCAGCCTCTCCTTGATTAGCAATTACTCTTTTGACTGGATTATATTAGAGTGTCCAGGTATCCAGTAGAACTAGTTATCAACTAGAATTTACAAATGGGTGCAGCACTTCTGTTTTTTAATTCATTTCCTTTTTATGTATGATACAATCTACATTTTAAACCAGATTCTTAAGGTGAAAACATTTTGTATTAAGATGATCTTTTGTTTGTTGTGCAAAGAAATAGCTCCAGAGACCAAGTCTAAAACTGATTAGAAAATTTTCTATCAAGATGGGTTTTATGGCTACTAGTGTCTGATGCAGACCCAAAACAAATACAAAATAAATAAAAAGCCAGATTCCTATATTTTGGTATGGTAAAAATTAGTTATAGATGGAATATTTTTAGTAAATCCTTAAATATTTATTTATTAAATCTTTAACAATTATTTATGCTGACAAAGACAACTAATTAATTCTGGGCAGTGTAGTCTCTACACAGCACTAGTACTACTACATTTTTCAAAGTTTTTCTTTCTGCCTGTCTGGTTTTCAATTCAAGCGGCTTCTCAGAGCTTTCAGGAATTCCCTGCTGACAAGCAAGACCTCCCATCTCCTCCCATTCCTTCTGCTTACAGAACTTCTCATACTTTACAAAAGTGCTAGCCAGCACCATCTCATTGTTGCATACACTGCGTGACTATAGCTGCATGCTGTTCTCTGATAAGTTTTGTAGGAATGTATTTGTTATTTGTATAATGCTGCACAGTACAGATTTGGGCTCAGGCATTGACATTTTAAGTCTTACTATAACACACTCCTAATAAAAAAACAATAATAAATTTGAAAAGTGACAGTATTTTCTACAGGAGCTCAAAGAAATTATTTCTTGCTTACAGTTAAATTGATGTGCTTTGTGGTTTAATGAATTAAGTGGTTATTCAATGCTATTTTTAAAGTCAGTGTTTTATAGGATGGAGCACTGAATTTACATTTCAGTGAGATATAACTTCATTATGACATTATTATATTAATATTTTGCAGATGATCTCTGTGTTCCACTTCTGCTCCAAGAGTAGAAGAGACTGTTACAAATATTTTTTTTACTTTCTTGCAGATTCTGCTCATGTTGATCTTTTTCCAAGACGAAACAGATTCTGCTATCTGTCTCAAGAGAGAATGGTGCCCCATCTTAATGTGCCTCAAAATCTTCAGGGCTTATCCCCTGCAGGTCAGCTCTCCCTAGTGCACTGGCCACACCAATGTGAGGTCATCAGGGACAGAATTGAGCACATTGGTAAGTTGCGTGTCATGCTTGAAATCTTGCTTATGGGCAAAGAGGACATACACCTTCAATGTAAAAGTAAAGCCAAGAATTTATTGTTGGTGTAATTGAAATCCTAAGAGTCATTACTAGTCCATATCTAATTGTTATAGAAAGAAAAAGAAGAATAATGCAGTTAAAGTTGTCGTATAAATGATTTACTTGCACCCTTTCCCTGGTGTTGTGCTCATCCCTTCACTGCTTCTCCAAGTCCTAGGGTTGGTGACTTTAATTTGATGATGAGGGGAGTTGTCAGCATCTGGAGTCTTTTGCTGGGAGGAATATGATATTTATGTTGGTGATTTCTTCTTCCTCATTTTACAGTCCTCTCATTTTTTTTGTATTTCCTTACATGCTTTTATACCTTCTCTTTCTTTATCAGTCTGCAGCTCCATTTTACATCTTACTATACATGTTGCTGTTCACATATGTTAAACGCAATTTCCTGTTCACTTCTTGTCAAATAAGTTTTGTCCAACTCCAGGTACATTTCTTTGTACTCATGGATGAGTTGCTTAAAACCATGGAGTTGCAAATGACACATCTGTGCCCCATCTCTTGTCATCCCCTGCCTGTGCAGAGCTTAGGGACAAGTAGTTGTTGAAACCCTTCGTCTCATTTCAAGTTTCTCCCTTGGTTTGTGCTGGCATACACAGCAAATTTTTACCTAACTGTCATATGAGTCTTTACACAGCTCTAGTGTCAAAATTACCCTGGACAGGTATTAGAATCTTGAACACGTTTTCTCTTATTCTGCATAAAGTACCAAACTAACCAAGCCTGCCAATTGTGTTGGTTATGCATTTTTGAGGACAATATCCAAACTAGCTGAAACAAAAAGGAGCCTCCCTTGTCCTTTATCTGAAGTTAAATAGGATGAATTGCTAAATTTTCAGTGTTTCCTCTGGTTTACAAGCAGCCAGATAAAATTTCCCTACTTGTGCTCTTTCTGTATGTCTCCCTTTTTTTTTTTTTTAGATTGGACACCCCCTAAGCCTGAGCCATTGTACACACCAACAGGTTTGGAAATGAAGCCATCATACCAGCCTGCCGGCGAGGGCACTGTGATTTATCTGACAGAAGAAGGTGGGAGTGCCCTGAGAAATATTGCTGTCAGTTCTGTAGCTCCTTTGTCAGCATAATTCAAAACCTATGGAAATCAACAGAATTTGGGTATAAATCCTTTTCTTACAGTTAGAAAAGGAATTCAGTTATGCAGCTGTCCTTACATCCATTCATTCTGCTCATACTATTAATTATCTCAGAAGTTCACATCAAGCCATTGTTCTCAGTGAATAGCAGTGAAAATCACCCTGCTCAAGTATGTTACGAAATTTGTTATGAGTGCAGGAAGATTACTTAACATCAATCCAAAACAGAAAGTGTAAAAGATTAGAACTGCATAACTGCAGGATCAAAACTAAAGTTTGTTTTGGGAGATGTTTTTATCTCATTTCCTGTAGTGCTTTTTGTTTGTTTTTTTTAAAAGCCTTGTGAACAAATGAAATATGTCCAGATTGGATCATTGATTACAGGCTTCTAAGTCTGGGAAGGACTAATTGGATGGAACTGAGAGGAGGTAGCCTCAGCCGTATTTCACTGGCTGATTGTCAGGGTTCGTTTATACTACTTTTGTTTTCGGAGCTGATGCAATTGCCTTGAATGAACTTGCTGATATTGAGTCCTGGACCACTTGTACCTAGAGAAGAAGAAATGATACAGTTTTACAATTTCTAGATTAACTGGATATGGCAACAAAATTTTCAAATTTGCAAAACTGAAGGGTAGCTCATCTCCTTCTTGAAGTCATTAACACACCTGGTAAAGGTTTGCAATATACAGAAAAGCACTGGTATTCTTAAACTGGTATGTTTATTTAGTTGTTCCCTTCTACAATATGTGTTCACACTGTGCACACAAATTACCGTATCTTGTATAAGTGTGTACTACCCATCACTTTCTCCCTTTAAACTAAGTGCTACCTCTGGCCAGGAAAATAGTACATGCTCAGCGACTGGAGAAGAACCTCTGTCTTCTGCAACTGCTTTGCTAATTTATTTGTATGGCAAGGATAAAGGCAAGGAGAAGCAGTCCTGGCTTCCTGCTTTTTTTTCCTCCGTGATTTCTGTCAGTGATTTCTGTTGTTGTGTGGCAGTTGTGTTCTTTAAATTTTGACCTATATTACTGTCTGCATGGTCTTTGGCCTTCTTGTGGGCACAGATGGAGATAAGAAGGAGCTTTGATTACTGCAGTATTCTACATTTTCATGGCAAAAAGCTTTGCCACTATAGTGGGAATGAACACATTCAAATTAGTGTTAAAAAAAATTGCCTTGTTTCTGTAAACAGAGGATCCTTGCCTCTTAATATTAGGCAAAAAAAAAATCTGAAACCTAAATAATAATGTCATGATCAAGAGTAAGGTCTTGCTGATGGCAAATCTAAGAGTTCTGCTGTTTAATGTACTTCAGTAGTAAAGAATGTAGTAAAAGTTTGAGTTGTGCCAGATGAAATCATCTCATCGGAGAAACATAGAACACGGTAGCAAATCCAGATGGTGTTGGGTTTGAGACTCTTCTTCCTTTCCTCTAGACAAGAAGAATTCAGTGTAGGTATTTCAAAATAAACTGACCCCAACAAGCATATAATTTTCAAATAGAAAAGTTGCCCATTTCATTAATGAGAAGACCCAAGAGAGCTAGGAACCTGGGTCTTTCCGCTAGCTGTTTTGCATAAATACAGAATCACCCTTAGCTCAGAGAGAGAGAGAGAGACAGGCACATCCTAGACAGAATCAGATTGCCTGGAATCCATAAAGTTAAGCAGGAATGGACAGCAAAATAATTTATACAATTTCTTGGAAGTTTACCCAAGTTATGCTTGAAGCTCAGCTTTATGCAGTTGTCCATTTTTTTCTAGAATTTCTTTCTAGGAAATTCTAGAAGAATGCTAATATTCCCGAAAATTACTCAGACTGCTATAAAAAACATCTTCTTTGTTGTTGTTGTTGTTGTTTTGTTTTTCTACTAGCTAACAAAGATTCTGGTTTTGTGTATTCTCGAGTGAGAGGTCTCTCCCCTTCAAAGCAGATCCTCAATGAGAATGGGGACAACACCTTGATCTTTGAAGCACGGTTTGAGAGTGGGAATTTGCAGAAGGTGGTCAAAGTGTAAGTTTATGATCTTTTCTTCTTTTATTAAGACATAGCTATTACCAGAGTTGTTAGTATCAGTGGCCTGCCATTGGTTCGTGAGCATGATGTCCTGGGTTTGTTTTCAGTCATTACACTGGTTGAATGAATTTTGAAAATTGTTTTAATGAAATAATCTGATCGCCATTGCATATTGTTGCATATTGTTGAATGGTTTCTGTAGACGATAATCTCCTATGCAAATACACGCACCTTTTTTAAGTCCTTCTTTTTATATTATAGTGTGGAGAGCTTTCTCTTAAGTCCAAATTATTATTAAAAGTCCTAAGGAAGAGATAAATTGCCTTGTTGGCAGACTTGGTCCAATTCAGCATCCTTTTGTGGCATCGCCTAGATTTGATTTGATGGTGTCAATCTGCTGGATTTGTACCCGATTCCCCACAGAGGGCTTTTTCATGACGGTTTGCATTAGGTGGTGCTACATCGTGCTGCAGTGCTAACCACTGTCTCAACTGTTCCTTTTTTTTTTTTTTCCCTGCTGCCAGTAATGAATTTGAGTACCAGCTGACACTACGCACCGACCTCTACACAAGCAAGTACACGCAGTGGTACTACTTCCAAGTGAGCAACACGCAGGCAGGGATGCCCTATCGCTTCACCATTGTCAACTTTACCAAGCCGAACAGCCTGTACAAGCGTGGCATGCGCCCTCTCCTGTACTCGGAAGCAGATGCCAAGAAGCACAACGTTGGTTGGCGGAGGACGGGGAATGAAATTAAGTATTACAGGAACAGAGCAGGCGAAGGTGGACGGCAGTATTTCTCACTCACTTGGACATTCCAGTTCCCTCACAGCAGAGATACCTGCTATTTTGCCCACTGCTATCCTTACACCTACTCCAACCTTCAAGACTACTTGGTATCTGTCTCTAAAGATCCGGTGAAGTCCAAATTCTGCAAGATCCATATCTTGTGCCATTCATTGGCAAGAAACATAGTGTATGTTCTTACAATCACCAACCCCCATGAAGGTGACAAGGACACAAAGAGGAAGGCTGTGATATTAACTGCAAGGGTTCATCCAGGGGAAACAAACAGTTCATGGATAATGAAAGGCTTTTTGGATTACATTCTTGGCAACTCAGGCAATGCTCAAATGCTTCGGGACAATTTTGTCTTCAAAGTGATACCAATGTTGAATCCAGATGGTGTGATTGTGGGAAATCACCGTTGCTCTTTAGCAGGTCAGGACTTGAACCGCAAATACAGATCTAACCTGAAGGACTTTTATCCTTCCATCTGGTATACCCGAAACATGATCAAAAGGTAACCTCATTTTCTTTTCATTTAATACAAGCGATTTTTTCTTTCCAGTGTTTCCACGATAATGTGATTTGTATTGTTTTGGTATTCTTTACATCTTTGCGCTGTACCCAGGCATTTTTAGCTGTTTTGTTCACATTGTATTGCATTTCAGAGTGATGGATTTTTTTTTTCTTTTTTTCCTCTATAGTGTTGTGTACATTTTTCCTCTAATATATGTTCTCTTTCCTGGTTCAAAGTTATAATTCCAAAGTAAGAGGTTTCTTCTGAACATTTTCAACATATTTCTCCCCACTACCAAGTTTTGTTAGTTAACGTTCTAATTTGTCTTTCATTTTCTTCCTCACTGGCCATGTCCTAGAATGTAATTAGGTTCAGAATAGATCCCAGCTGCCCCTTTGACAGGAAAGATTATCAGGTTTGCTGCATGTTTTGCTACAAATATGTTTGATTTGTGATGCAGTCACACAGCCATTAGTATTTTGTGTTTAAAACCAAACTTTATCCTTCTCACAATAAACTATTGTGCAAGAAACCAATGTAAGAATTAGTAGATGTAATTTTTCTGATGAGATGCCAGTTGGAACCTATTTTAAATAAGATTTATGTTTCTTCAAATAAACATGTTTGGC
>JAUBNY010000228.1:638024-660558 GCA_032275445.1 Crypturellus soui | reverse complement strand
GCGGGACCCTTGCGCGTCCGCTGCTTTTGTATTTATTTATTTATTTATTTTATTTATTTATTTATTTTAATTATTTTATTTATTTATTTATTTATTTATCCGGCTTGCCCTTGCGTGTCCGCTGCTTTTGTATTTATTTATTTATTTATTTATTTATCTATCCATCCGGTGGGTTTTTTTCTTGCGAGGGCAGGAGTTACTGTCACGCGTGGGCTCCGCTGCCGGTGGGTGAAGGGGACAGCAGGTTACGTTTAGGGGCTTTTTCCTCCAGCCCGTCCCTGGGCTGCAATTTGGGGAGAGGGCACCCCCCTGCCCCGCGCCACTTGCCTGTTGTGACTTGAGCCTTGCCCTGGCCCAAGTCACCCCCCTCCCCAGGGAGGTTCCCAGGCAGTGTCTGCTAGAGCAGGGCTGGAACAGGCAGCACAAATGGCCTGTCTGGTTATCTGTGCTCATTAACTTCTAGTCGCGTAATGACTCAAATCTAGTATATTACAAGAGCGAACAGATCAATTCTGTAATAACAGCAGGTAGGTATTCCTTGGGGCTGTTAATTGGCTTTTATGCTGCTCACCAGAGTTTCAGTACCAGCTTTATTCTGGGAGTGCCACCTCGTGGCTTCTAAGTTGTGGCTTTGCCCCATCTCTGAAAGATGCGATTTTGGTGGAAGTTGAATTTATTGAGAGCCGAAAAGCATGCTGGTAGCAAATGATCGCGTTAACTTGATTTATTTCTTCTGCTGCTGTATCTTTTAACAGAAGGTGGCATTTGCGGAGTAGTATCCCTCAATTCTATCCCGATATCAGGGCTTTAAACTAAGGTTTCCTACCATGCATGAGCTGGAATGCTCTTGCATGTCACCCTTTGCTGTACATCCCTATCTCCCCACCACCACCCATGCTGCAGGGTTGCGTTTCCTTCACTGGTTTTCCTTCTTTGGTAGAAGCAGGCGCTGCGCTGCGGCTTTGGATGGAGGCGGCTGGCGAGCGCAGCAAGCCGCGCGCCGCAGCGAGTCCCGCTTTCCCGAGGCGTCCGCAGGGGCCGGAGCCGGAGCTGGAGCCGGAGCCGCGCGTGGTGCGGAGGCGCCTGTCGCAGGCCCGGCACCGGGCCAAGCTGGCCGGGCTCTTCAGCAGCTTGCGGGAAGCTGTTCTGTCGCAAGCAGACACCTCGGCCTCAAAGGTGCGGAGCGGGGGCCTCTTCTTTTATCTCCATTGCTTGTATGTTTAAGCTTAGCTGGTTTACTGTTTTTCCCTGCGTGTGGTTTCCCCGGATCCCTTCTCCTTGGCAGCCGTCAGCTCTGCGTGAGCAAACTGCTCCCTTCAGCATCTCAGCGCAGGATTATCGTGGGGCTCCGCTGCGCTTCTCTGGCAGCAGTTTTGCCGCTTCTCAGTAGTGGAATTTTGGAAACTAATCAAGGCATCTCATGATGAAAGTAACCTGATTTCACAGCTGTTTTGCTGTGCTAGTGAGATTAGGGGCAGAAGTTGCAGGGAAGAAAAGGGAATAGTTTGTTCAGCGTTAGGAGTTGCACTGTCTTGGAGATGGTCTGGAAAAAACAAGTTGGGGGAAAAACACAACCACCACTGCTGTTTACTGCGTTTTACTGAACTGAGAAACTATTTAACCAAAAGAGATACTGTTTGTAAAGGTGAAATTATGCTACAGAAAAGGTTAATGTACTCGAGGTGGAGGGTTAAGCATCAGAAGACCTTTAATTCTTGTTTTTTTGCCACTAGTTCACGTAGTTAGCGTGATTATTTTCAGTTTGTAAGATGGAGAGAGTAATGGCTCATTCAGACAAGGACTGTCTTTGTAAAGCGCTTTGAGCCGCTGAGCGTGCGACCTGTGCCCAGATCAGGGCAAGCTGGAGTCACCGTGATCCCCGAAATGGAGACAAAACAGATGCTTGTTCGTCTAATCCAAGGGACAGACAAAACAGATGCTTGTTTTGTCTGATCCAAAGGGCCTGTGTTAATCCTCCAGTTCTTTCCACAGTGGGCCTCTGAGTTTTTGTAGTATTGTGGTAAGTCCCACAGATTTATTCCTAGTTAGAAACTGCTCTGTTTCATAATGTAATTTGCCCACGACTGACTTTTGGGGCTGAGGAAGATCAATCCCTTTATGAGCCTGAAAAGCGAAATTCTCACCTCATCCTAGCGCCTCCTGCCCCAACCAAGAGAAGATCCCCTGGGACGTTGTGCAAGGTAGACCTTCTATCTAAGATGACCTCGGGTGGTCTCAGTGAGCATGTCAGACATGACATATTTCAGCTATGTATGTTTAAGTGTGTTGGCCAAATGTTCTCAGTTGTGTTAGCTATAGACGATGAAAGGATGCTGTGCTGCCTGCACGGTGAAGTGGCTCCAGTTTGCATTGGCGTGGCTAAGAGCAGACATGGCAAAGGCTTCCCCTAGCATAATTCTCATGGGAAAGGATACGTAAAGTCTTATGCCTGGTGTCAGTAGACATCCATCAAGACTTTGCAGTGTGGTACTTCTAGACACGCTCCAGGAAGAGACGAACCAAACAAGAAGAGTTGCTTATGAACAAAGAACACAGTTAAGTAGCAAATGGTTGTGTGACTGGGTACTATGTGTAGGCATTACATAATATGAAACCTAATATTTATAGTCTGTATTTAATTTTCTCTAATATTATTTCTTTCCCTCTTCCCCCCCGCCACCTTTTTCCCCCCAAGTGGATAAAGGTAGATGGTGAAACAACACCGTTGTTTTCACAGAGTCTTTGAGATAACTGAAGGTCAAAATGAAGCAAAGCGTAGAAAACAGCCAAGGCATGTTACAACATGTATCCAGTCAGAGCGGCGAGCAATCAGTTCTGATTTCTTTTTATGTTTAGTGTCAGGTTTTGCGTAAGGCTAAGAGTTGTATCCAGGAGCTGGAGCAAACCTTGGGTTCTTTGCTGAAGATGAAAGGTACTGTATGCACGTATTTGCTTTGCACGCTGCTGGGGCCTGTGTTTTATTTATTCAGTAGAGATAGCTGGGCACACACGGAGCCCCTTGAAGCGTCAGAGGCAGCTGCAGCTCTAGCTGCGGCCGTAGGGAGGAGACAGAGTAAAAATTCTATCAAAGCACGAAGCGTCGTGCGCCAGAGATACCCGTCTGGCTCCTGGCATCTCCTACCCTCTCCCAGCACAGGGTGTCGGGTAAGGAAACCAGCAGGTCCTGCTGTGCCCTGTACGGCTGCTGTTCACCCCGCGGGCCCTGCTCGGCCTGCGCAGGGCTGGCGCAGGCTCCGTGGCCGCGGTGCCGCAGTTGAGCATGGCTGGGTTAGAGCCGGGAGTCCCTCTGACCTAGAGGTGCAGGCGAAGCACTGAAAATCCTCCGAGGATTTCTTCCCAAAAGCTTGGGAATTGGAAGCCTCTGCGTACGAATTTAGCCTGGGAGCGAGAACTAAGAGAGAGGCTGCCGTTTTGTTTCCTCCCAGCCTCAAGCGGGCAGTGAATGGAGCAGCCCCAGCTGCCTGGCATCCCCCTGCCGCTGGGGTGCCCGCTGCGTGCGGACACGGGCCAGAGCCTCCTGGGCAGAAACAGGGCTGCGGGGCTCTGTGCTGGAGGCTGGGGGCATGTCTATGTGCCTGCGGTGTCCAAAATACTGTCACCCTATAAATAAATAAATAAATAAATAGTATTATTTATGTAACTTGCACCTCAAATAATTGGCATCAGTTGAAAATCCCAGTGCTTGAAATGAGCCAGTTCCTCTGAACCTGCCTCCTTCAATAGCTAGTAAAATGAAGGGATAGGTAAGGAGCAGAGCAAATGGTTTGGCAGAGAGAGAAGTGATCCCAAGCAGTGGAGCCTGGTTAGGGAGAGTTTTGAGATACGTGTCCCCATAACAGTTTATTGACTGATACTTCCATGTGGTTTTCACCGTTGGTTTCCCTGTCAGAGCAGCATTACAATGGGAGCAGTAATACTAAGTCCCTCGGTAATCATAAGCTCCTGATTGCGGTAGCTACCTTGTAGCTTGAGGTGTCTCATCGTGCATCGTGTTTGCCTAATGGAAAACTGAGGCTGTAACGGCGAAGCACTGGTTGTCAGAATGACTTGGTTTGATTGGGACGGGGGATGAGAGGGAAGGCGGGTGCCCCCCGGCATGACCTGCATCTTTCTGCTGCGCCAGAGTCCTTCAGCCTGGAGGATGGGAGCCCGTCCAGCTTGGAGGAAGTCAGGGAGGAGTATGTCAAGAGGCACTTCAGCAATCACAGGTAAAGACTTGCATTGAGCTGAGAAAGATGATAAGTTGCACCTGCTTCCAGCATCTCTGCAGCACTTTATCCATGTTGCTGAATTTCCAAGCAGAGACCTGTTATGAGGGAAAGATGAAGAGATTTCACCTAGACCATTCAGTGCATGAATGTTCTGTGCATCTGTTGGTCTCATAAAGTCAGTGTTTATATTTCCTTTCTCTCCTGCATTGCTCATTTCCACCAAGGAGTTCTCATTTCCTTGCAGAGAAAAGACAGGCCTACTTGGGAGGAATGAGCTTGGGCTTCACAGTGACTATATTAGGGACATTAGTAATCCAGTTGAGAGTTATTTTATTTGTTTGTTTGTTTTTTCCTCTGTTTCCAGCAGTGCTTCACCCTTAGAAACTGTGAGTGAGAGTGACTCTGCAGTCTGGTATTTGAGCCAAGAATATGAAAAAAACGCAACAGAGGATGATGTGAACCTGGGAGTTATCCAGTCCCCAACCACTTCATCTCCTGATTTGCAGGAATTTGAGCAGTAGGTGCACCCTTGGTCGCCTTCCATTTGTTCATTTGTTACAGCCCTGCACCTGGTGCCTGCTGTATGTGCAGCTTTACTGGCGCCTGCCTTGCCATGCAGACCTCGGTCCTGCTGGTGGCAGGTTCAGCACCTCCCGTGTCCCTGGCCCATGATTGGCACACAAACGTGCTCCGAACATTGTGGCAGCCCCCAGCTTTACAGCCCTTGAAGAATCCCTCAAGGATTTTCCATCCATCCTCAAGAAGGGGATGAAACTTGCATTCAGGTGTCTCGGTCTCTGTGTGGCTGTGCTTCCCAATTGTTAAGGCATCTTGAAGAGTAAGACACAGCATAACTGCTGACGGTGGTGTAAGGGGCACGCTGAAATAACACATTCATTGCACATGATTTATCCCAGCTCATGTCCCTGTAGGTTTTTGGTATCAGTGCTGCTGTGAAGCTCTATTCCCACAGTGCAGCCGTATTTCAGGAGGGTAGAAATTGCTGTACCAGATCAGATGCTCAGGCTGAGAGCTGTGTGGGTTCTGGGGGAGATACAGGAACCTGAGGTAGGTAGATGCGGGAAGAAGTCTTCCCTGCAATGATGTTCATCCTGCCTGTACTTGACATTGACATGAGCCGCTGGAGCACTGATGTGCTGTGCAGAATTCAGTCTTTGACACTGGCTTTCTGTAGGATTTCAGCAGGGTGAGGATGGAAGGATCAAGGGAGGATCAAGTGGCCTTCAGCCTGTGGTCTTGGGAAGGGCATTCCTCAAAATGTCTGCAGCATAGGGAGGGAAGAAGGGAAACTGCACGCTTAACAGCTCCATTCCCACAGAAAGAAGATGTGAGACCCTCGGGATCAGCTCCTAAAGGGCTGATGCAGGGGATAAGAATCCAAGAGCAGAGTTCTGTTGTCAATGATCTATATATTTTGCCATTAGATAGGAGTAACTTTGAGGAAGAAAAATGTAAGTATGTTATTCGTTGTCTTCTTCCCCTTGTTGTTAGACAACACTAGAATGTACTTTGGGATCATAAGTATTTCCCCAAAGAAGGTTGAATGATCGTGTCATTAAAAGTTTAAGAACCAGTGACTCCTCTGATCTATTCCATATTGTCAGTTAGAGTCAAGTTTAGCCCAGTTATCTAGGCAACATTTGTGAAATCTGTGTTCAGAACATCCAGCCCAGCAGCCCCCACAGCTGGAGCTGCATCCTCTTCCAGAACTAATGCACCACCTTAAAGAAAAGCTTCTGCAGTTCCTCCTTTTGATCAGAGATGGTGCTTTTTGTGAAATTCTCTTGGATTGTTGAGTTTTTCATCAAGAAAAGACTCCAGCTGTGCCAGCAGATGGCAGCAGCCTACTGCAGTTCCTGCTCTTGATTCTGTGCGAGCAGAGAGATGTCTTTCGTGGAGTATCATTTACAAGACCTTGAAATGTGCTGAATCGAGATTTCCTAGGGGAAGTGAGCTCTGCTTCATCAGAGACTGCACAGCAGAGCCATAAACTCCTGTGTGCTCTTTCACTGACAAGATGGTCCAGTGCCCTTGCTGTGTTATGTGGACTCTGGCATTTACTCTGCAGTTTTATGGCAGACTGCAGTTGCTTTATTGCTAATCCTTCTTGCAAAATGATCTTTGTTAACAGGCACAAAACAGCAAGGACTATCCAGCAAAGAAAACAACTGCCTTTCGGTGATAGACTAACCATATTATTTTGGCAGCATCAGATATGTGTTGGGTTTTGGAGAACTGTGTAATTCCATGTCCTGCACCAGGTACCCCAGTGACAGCACAGTTCTCGCTCCCCTGCAAAATACTTTTGCCCCTAACCATCTGTGAAGGAACTCAATGGGTTCAAGCCTAATTTCCTTCACAGGGCAGTCTCATGATAATTGATATTCTTCTGTTTGAAAAACTCCAGCTCCTTCATTTGGAGTTGGACTCTGAATCCTTGGTGAGCATAATGGCTGAAATGAGAATGCTAATCCCCTTTAGAGTATTTTTGTCTCCAGGAACGGTGGCAAAAGCTACAGAGTATGGAATTAGAAGGGTGAACATGTTTATGCTTGTATGTGGGATTATTTTAAGCCTTTCAGTTAAGTATTAAATAATAACTACTGAATAGTCATGATTTACTTTCTCATGCCATACTTTTTGGTTTTTCGAGAATTGTGCTTAGCTGGGACATCTTTCAAGTGATCATTTTGAGCCCAGTCAAACACAATAACAGTGACTTTTGCCTATAGAACTTTGCTTTATGCTCCTTTAAATGTGTTCCCTTTATCTGAGAAGCTCTGAGCATTTAATAAACTTCAGGTACCCTTTAGTGCTGCTTTCTGTAGCCAACATCATTATCCCTGGTTCAGTGTTACACTGAGCTAACAGAAGCAGCAGGTTGGTTTAGTCGCCAGATTAAAATTAAGATGTATTATGTTCAACTGCTGTATTCACTACAGAATCTCACACAAGTCAATCTTAGGAACGTGCTTCTTCCTATGTAAAAGGGAGGAAATTGAGCTGCTAAGAAAAACCTACTCTAGTAGAGCTTTCAGGCCTGGAGTAGTCTTCTTCTCCTGTTCTTTCAAAGAAGGTCTTGTTCTTTGTACCAATAAAGGTACAAAAAAATGGCTACAAAGGATACAAAGGCAAGTACTCCAAATGTTTGAAATGCCAGAACGAGGTTTGCCAACAAGTGGAGCCTGCAGCTGCCTGGAGCCTCATTTGTGAGGCACTCATGCTGAGGTTCTGGCTGGAGCCTGCCTTTTACACATGAAATCTTGGCAGAATAGAGCTGCTAAAATCTTCAGACGGCTTCGGGCAGCCCTCATTAATTGCATGAAGTCTGGGAGCAGGGAGCCAGGGAAGCTGTTTCCCCATCCCGTGCTGTTTTCCATAGATAGCTGCATCAGAGCCTGCGCTTATGGAGATGCTCCTCTCCCTTTCATTACAGATACCTGTGCTTTTATAAGCACACAGTGGACCTGCTGATAGAGCATGGAGTAGTTTGCACCGAAGAGGTGCTTCTTCCTGTGGTCTCCACAGCCATTTCCCACCTCTGGCAGGAGCTCTCCGAAGAAAGCAGAGAGTGCATCTTGCAGTACTGCAGGCAGAGAGCCTTCCTCCTGGACCCCAAGGTTCCCTGCCAAGAGCCTGCCTGTGCTGAGGGCAGCCAGAGGGACAGCCGAGGTAACAGTGAGGAAGCCAGTGGTTCCCTGGTCTCCACGCAGGAGGAAGTAAGTGCTCAGCCAGCAGCGCGGCCGCCCCGGGGCTCCCAGCCTCGAGGAGCCAGTGGCCCCTCGCCGGCGTTGCGCAGGCGCTGTAGTTAGTCTGTAGCCTGCCCGTGGCTGCGGGGCCCCGCGAACGGAGGCTGTAATCCTTTCTGAGGAAACTCTGCGTTGAATTCTCCTTCAATAAGAGATGTAGCAAGCTGTGAGCAGGCAGTGGTAGCAGTCCTGCGAAGCTCCACTGACCGGTAGCGTTTCTGTGCTGAGTGACAGTTGCATTTGCAGTAATTTACTCTGGGGGGGAGAAAAAGGATTATACAGTTTCTGCCCTCTGCAAACTCTCCAAGAAGCCCAGCTGGGCTAATTCTAGGAGGAATACCCATTTTCCCAAGGCTCGCTTTTCACTTATTTATTTATGAAAGTTCTTTGTGACAAAGTGTGTGTTTGAAGACCTGCTCTAGTAGTGCAGGGGAAATGCCGGCCCGTCCCCAGCATTCCTGTAGAGCCAAGAGTCAGTGACTCAGTAGTTACAGCATTTGTTAAAAGGAGATTAGGCAAAAAGTAACTCACTGTAAACTGTTTTTGCAGCACTGATTACCTAAGCAACTAGCTGGTCGAAGACATATGGGTAATTTTATTTGTTGTGGGGGACAGGGAAGGTGCCAACCCTGAGTATAGAAATCAACTGCATTGGCAAGTTATTACTGAGTCACAGGAGACCCAGGCTATTCATATTGCTGACACCCTTGGGAAGTGTCACGGGGGATGTTGCGTGTATGGCACTTTCTGGCACAGAAAATGGTGTGAACTACATTTGGATTAATGGGCTTATGGGTCTGTAGCATGGAGGGAGAATCCAAACTCCGTTGTCAGGGAAGTCACACACTGGAGTCAATTTTAATAAAAGTGGTGGGTACAACTCAGATCTTTGTTGATAAAGAGCAGTAACAGCCCACAGTCAAGGCTGGAAGGCACAGGTATAGTCCATCCTTTTTACTGATGATTTGGGAGAGTTTAATGTAAGCCTGATTCCCAGAGGCTGACACACAGGCCTAAGGGAATGGACTAATCTTGTGCTTTTAGTCATGAAATATTGTTATACTTTATTATTCCTGTCTCCACAAAACACCGTGGGTTTACTTTAACTGTAAACATGTCTGCTAAATGGAAAGAATTTCATGTTTTTTAAAACTTAACTATTAACAACTTTAGCCTAGGTAAAACTCTAAAGTGGCCGGATGTGTTGACATCTAAGTATTTTCTTTGGTAGGTAATGTTTGAAGATGCATTTGATGTTGCTTCTGGTTTCCTTGACAGAAATGAGACTCAGGGAGTGTCTAGTCAGAGGTAAATTTATAAACCCACCCCTTTGCCTAGATAGTGTACACACCCTTTGGAGGAAGTCAGTAGACTAACTTCACTTTTTTTTTTGTGCCTAATTTTTAGTAAATGGTTAAAATAGAAGCCTCCAGCCGTTGTGCTCATATAATATATATATATTATAGTGCTGTCTCCTAAGGTGTGAAAGTGAAGTGACTAATAAATATTTGCAGCAGAATAAGGAAGAGTCGCTTACTAAGAGTGCCCAGTCAGTTCCGGATAGTAGTGGGTCCAGCTGTTTTTCTCCACCATCTTCATGTTAATCTCTGTCCATTTGCAGGGTTTGCAATGTTTGCCTGTTTCCTCTTTTTACTTGACAGGACTATGAGGGCTGTAAGACATCTTCTGGATAAGTCAGATAACTGTAAATTGTACTATTGTTCAATCAGAGAAAAATAATCCTTTTTTTAAACATTGCCTTCCTTACCTTTTTCAAGCACTGTAAGTCAATCACAAGGACATGATCAAGCTGAGGTGCGATTGACCGACACAGGGACATCATAGAAACATCTTTTAAATAATAACATCTCTTTCCTATGCAGGTCAGATCACGGTTTTCTATGAGAGAACATGTCAGATACAAAACTGGCACTGCATTTGATTTTGGCAGTAGACAGGAGAAAGACAAGAGTTGTTTTCCTCAAGGGGAAAATCGCATTGCGACTCATGCATTCTCACTTGCTCTTTATAGTTTATTACATTTTTTTTTCTCTGCAATGCGTTTTTAATTCTGCTTTTTGAATCCAATTTTCTACATATTTTTGCATATTTATAGGGTTCTTCAGTATGAATTCTGTTCTCCCCTTCACCACCACTTCCAGAAT
This sequence comes from Crypturellus soui, assembly GCA_032275445.1. Taxonomy (NCBI): domain Eukaryota; kingdom Metazoa; phylum Chordata; class Aves; order Tinamiformes; family Tinamidae; genus Crypturellus; species Crypturellus soui. The sequence continues at coordinate 650,391 of JAUBNY010000228.1, read as the reverse complement.
ACCATGAATGAAAGTAAGGTTGTTTGGCTGTTGATCAGAACACACTTGAATACACAATAAAGCTTTATACAAATCCATTAAATACTGTTGGTTGTTTAAATCACAATTAAATGAAATTATTTGCTTCTGAAATAAGAAAAGAATGTTCCTGAATGCTGCAGTTTCTTGCTGTCATCTTTGCAGTTTGGAGATTAGGACCCCCAAAGTCCAGTGTAAGTCCCAAAGTAGATTAGTGTTTCAGTTAGCAACACTTGTCCTGTCTCCTCCTCCTTCTGTCACCCGAAGCCTTGTAATTCCAAGCAGAGGTGCATGGATGGGGCTTTGGAAGATCCCAGGGAGAATATAGAAGTGAGACCCAGAGTAAATTGTGAAGGTGGACTTTTTTTTTTTTCTTTTAACCAAATTTGCCCATTACCAATACAAAGCTGCTGATGCTAGCTAATGTGTCAGTGTGTCAGGCCATTGCCACATAGTTGTATTCACTAAAAAAAAAAGTCAAAGCTCTGAATCTGAACAACCCTATAGAATACCTTACTGATTAACCACGATTGCTTTTGATTATAACAAATGCATATTTATCCCTAAAACAGCGTGAGCACCTGGTATCTTGTATCCGTGGATTTCTTTGCTGTGATAATTATTTCTTGTATTAGAGTTATCTAAGTATCTTCCTTGCTTTTGTAAAACAGTATCTCCTCTACCCCTCCTTGTCTTGTTCAGCTGTTGCCTTTAATATCAGATTCATCTTGAAAACAATCTAAATCTTTTTTGATATGCAAGTGAAACGATGGAGAGAGAAAGTAAGTAGGAGGAGAAAAGATAGAACAGGGAATTAAATATAATCTGTGGTTCCATTTTCAGCTCAGCGTTTGGAAGCTGCAGTTCTGAAAATCCAGAGGATCACCACAGACTCTATCTGCAGATCATTGACTTCCTCAAAAGCCTTTTCTTCGCTAATACGCAATTTTGCCAGGTAAGCTTTGCCAAAGGATTCCTTATAGAAGGATCAGTATATTTTTCTTGTTAGAAGGGGATTTCTTTTTCCTGCATTTTTCACTTCTTATCCTCCAGTATCATTAAAACAAGAACTTGGAGGCCTTTACTTCAGATGTGCCATTCCACATTTCAGCAGCCCTGACTCTGTAAGAGGCGAGGTTTGAGGGGTTATTACTCACATTGGCAATGACATGAGGAAACTTTTTACTATTCTTTGCATCAAATCTCCATAAGGAAAAGCTTGAGTGGTCTCCTCTGATCAGGCAAGTCAGTGCCTATTTGTTTTGCCATTCTGTTACCCACAGGCTGGTGATGCTGAGCTCGCCTGGACCACCTTGTTCTTTGTCTTGGTGCCAGGCACCCTAGTCTGGGACCTCTGTGGAAAGGCCTCAGGAATAAAGTTCTCATGTTCTCAGAAGACCTGATAAAGATCTGCTGGGCTGCCTTTTACCCTAAATCCACTGCTGTGGGTTCACTGTGCCAGAAGCCCTTTGGTTTGCCAGGTGTTCTTCCTGCCTTTCTTGCTCCAATGCTGAGAAGGGAGCTGAGAGCTTGCAGAGTTACATCAGCAAAAGGGAGAGACCCCCTCAGCGCAGGGATGTGTGTTGTGGCTCAGTCAGCTGCGCCTCTGCGGTGGCCGCGGTGGTTCTGTTTGCTGCTACTGCAAACTGCAGTTACTGCGTCTGTCGGTTTCTGTTGATGGAGCAGGTGCTCAATCTCCTCAATCGGGTGAAGGAAATAATGATGAGGGGAACTGGGACAGAGTACAAAATAGAAACTGCCGTTGCAGTTCTGTCTCTAACACATAGTGCTGCTGTTTGCCCTTTTGGTCCCACCAGCTCAGAGAGACAGTAGTGTTGAACAGGAACGCCTAGGACTCTTTGTTGCGAAAAAAAAGAAACAAAAAAAAAAAAAAAAAGAACCCCAAAACTTGAGGAGTGGGTCGTATGGGAGGATTTGGTAAAATAATAGGTGGTGTAGAGGTAGTACATGTAGCATATTTTAGATAGCTTCTAAAACTGGAACTATGAAGCACCCAATGGAAAGAATGGGCAGCATGTTTAAAAAATAATGGAAATTATCAGGTTTAACTGTTTAACTTGAGGAACTCTTTTGCCTGACGGTACAACAGACAGAAAGGTTCAAAAAGGCACTAGGACAATTTTTGGAGGACTAATCCATTGCTGGCTGATAAACTTGAAGGTCCAGGTACAACTTCCTATTCAGAATGTCCACCACAGATTGCAGCAAATGCTATCAGAGCACACTATTTGCACAATTCTTACACTTTTTGTCTGAATATCACTTTTGGGTGTTGTCAGAGCTACACAGCCCTGCAGTCTGTGAGTACCTATATTCATCTTAAGAAGCAAGGTCTATATTTGTGTAAATGACCGTGAACTAAGGCCGGCGATAAAAGAAGGAACACCTTTATGCAAGATGCAGTATTTTCTGGATGTAAATATCCTTTGTGAATGTCTTGCCCCACATCATTAGCACTCGCAGTTTGTCCTTCTGCTTGGTGTTGCACTGCTGTATGTGAACCCGAGTCCATCTCACAGCTCCCAGGCCAGATGGTGTGCGAAGTTGTGTCTCTTAAGGAGGGATTGCTGGAACAGGGCTAGGAGAGTGGGAATGATGGGAAGAAGCGCACCGGGAGAAAAAGCTGAGATACTGCAGAGCAGCAGCTGACGGAGATTTTGTGGATCCAAAAAGAGACAGAAGGCTGTGTGTGCTTTTGTTATGCAGGAGCTTGGAGCTTTCTGTGATATCAAAAGATGATCAAAAGGGAGTTTGAGCAGGAATCATCCAGGTTATAGAGTACTGATAATGCGAAGGTCACAGTCTGTTTTGGTTTAGATAGTTTCAGCATATCTGGGGAGTTCCACCAAGAGGCCAAAAAAAAATCCATCTGACAATATTTTCTAGTTGCAAGGGCAGAAATTCAGCTCCATCTCATGGCCGACAGATTTAGGCAGGTATGGAAGTTGCTTCTGAATGGGACGAGGAGACACCACAGCACTCACTCAGGCAGCTGCAGAGGTCAGTGTGGGCTATGCAGTTCGTCCCGGTAATTAGGTTATCAGAGCACCAGCCTCCTGTTCCTGGCTGGGATCAGAGCCCCCACCACTGCCTGGGCACGAACTTTGGGCTCGTTACGTTCACCGGTGGGACTGGAGACCAGCGGACTGTTCCATCCTGATACACCCCTGCAGTTGGCACTCCTGGACTAGCATAAAACATCCTAAGGATGAAGCAGTGTCCTGGTGCACCGTGCATGCACCGCTATAAAGATAAGTGGCAGATAAAACAGTAAGGCAAGGCATGCAGTGTGTACTCGACCGAATTGGGAAAGGCAGGCAGTCTGGGGTCTCCTTTCCTTTAGGAGGGCTGATGAGGTGAGAGGTTTTATTGCTGCACAGGATGTACCTGTGTTAGGACCTCTGTTAGGCCATTTCTAGTTACCCGTACAGCTAGGTGCCCTTGTTGGATTGTGTATATTTACCATTTCATAGTCACAAACCCACCAAGTACAGCTCCTGTCAAAGCTGCTAGGGCTCTACCACCCACTGCTGTAAAATGCTTGAGAAAGAACCACGCAGGAGGAGGGAAGAACTCATTTACACAGAGAAGAGGAGGATCCTTCAATGGGCAGTGACCCAAAAGCAAGAACAGGAACATGTTTGCGATAGTAGAAAAAAAAACATTTCTAAGCATGAGATCAGTTAAGCAATTGCATCATTTGTCCAGATTTCTTGTCTTGAGGCCACATCACAAGAGATGCTTAGCAGCAAAGTCAGTAAAACATCCATTTAGGTTGAGATTTAGATTCAGAAGAATCTAAGTGAAGGTATTTTTTTCTAAACTGTACTAAGCATTTCTGCACCTTAAAATACACACTTTTTTGTTCTTTTTTCACTTTTAAGGGATTTTAGATGAGTCATGTTACAGGCAAGTGGGATTTAGTGCTCTGTAAATTGTATAATTTTTTTAAAGTACCAGTTTTCAAAGGCAGCCCTATCCTAAAGAGTCTTGCATCAGTGCAGAAGGTGAACTAGCTGGACTGCAGAGATGAACTCTCTCATCTCCCATACTTTGCTTTCTCAAGAGCCACTTATTCTCTGTAAGCTGGTCAAAGAGAAGACCCTTCCATTCTGTTGCCGAAAGAGCAGCAAAGCCTGAAGCCAGTGGAAGCTAAGGGCTCCGGGACGCCTTCATGTCTTCAGAGCCTGTTATGTGACCCTATTGCTACTGTAGTCAGTAATACCCATTAAAATGACGTAAACTGAAGCATGATGGAACCCTGTTAATTTAGAAAGAAATTGTTTGAAAAATTTGAGACGTTCTTCATCAAGCAGCTCAGGCACTTGGCTGCCCAGTGGTGGTTGCTGATTCAGGGAGGAGGGGAGTCTTGTGCCTCATTAGCTGACACGTGCCAATGCTGGCCAAACCAGCAACTCTGTCTGAAATAGAACCAACTCTTGTAGTTTTTAACTTTCCTTGCATTTGGGGTGCTTTCAGGAAGAAGCTCTTCAGTTCGACTATGAGACCGTGATGCTGAGGTGCACTGAGACCTTCGATGACGAAGATTTGTAGATAGTATCTGTTTGCTGATGTTTTGCTGAGCGTTGTTGGGTACATGGGATACGCAAAGGGACTGCACCTCTTTCAGTGGAATGTTCGTCAAGGGGAGTGTGGAGACACTGTTGAAGTGATTTTGTTGCTGTTGGCTTCCCATTCCCTCATCAGTGCTTCTTGATGCATCACTTGAGTAATTTATAACTTTAAATGTTCTAAGTTTAAATTATTTATAAAATCATAACAAAGACTTTTTGTCTGTTGCTTTTTAGTACTTAACGTAGTTCCACAATTAACTGAGACACATGCAGAGAGGTGACCTTGCCAAGTATAAACAGTGATAGAGCTGAAAATTGACCTCGTAAGTGACATCCTGCACCCTCCCCTAACATGCAACCTCAAATTGCAACCTGCAAAATAATGAAGTTTGAGCACCCTGTTAGTAATTCCTGTCTTGTAAAACTTTTCAGCTCAGGCTGGCAGTGAAGGAGGGATTTCTTCCTTTCCTTGCAGGCACAGAGAGGGACACTAGTTTCTTCCACCTTTTGGAGCATGGCCACTTACTCCAGTTGCCAACAGAAGTGGAGGCATAATAATGAACTCTGGAATATTTACTTCTGCAAAGTGTGTAAACCTGAACAAGGGCAGGGCAACGTCCTATATTTTGATAAGTGGAGCTGCTCGGATGGTGCCTAGGAATTAAAAAACCTATAAAGATAAATAAGCTCGCTCACATCTCTGAGCTTTATTTAGAGGTACTCTGTAAATGCAGACATGGTCATGCTGACAACCATCACAAACATGGGGACTGGCATCAAAGTGCAAGGGGCAGATATTCCCTATGAAGGACTGTCTGCCCATGGAGCTGAGGCTGTGGTAGTCCTCCAAGGTGGAGGTAGCACCTACTTTGCAGATCCTGTTTGGGTTTAAGATCCCCCATGAGTTTTGCAACCTCATTTTTCCCTGGTCTCATGGTGCGATCTGTATGTGCAGGCTGCCACTGCTTTGAGACCTGAGGATGTTAGGAGCAAGGCTGGCTCTCCTGCCTCCTCTTCCTCTCGCTCCCTATATACTGAGCACATTCATCCCCTGGACAGCCTGGGTCTCGGCGGGCCACAATTTCAGCATTCAGGTTGAAAAAGCGCTGCAGACTTTCCCAGTCAGCCCGAGGTCAGACCATCCTGTAGCTCTTTAGATGTAGATGAAGCCACAGAGCCGTTTGCGGCCTTGCCCAGCCACACAAGGTCTGCTCTGCCGCAGCAGGGAGATGCCCTGGCTCCCTGGCAAGCACAGCATCCATCAGCCCACGTCTTTCCTGTTGGAAAACCGGGAAAAAGCACTGTCCACGAGTGCTTCTGCCTCCGCCCTGTGCCACAGCCACACGCCGCGCTGCCCGCTGGATGAGGCGGTACCCGTCGGCAGTGGGCACAGCAGGGAGCTCACTTGTCCCAGTCAATCCTCAGTTTTACACTTGAAAATCCTCTGTTTTTCATTCATTTTATGAAGCAGGAAGCAAGCAGAAGCCAGGGCACCGCGCTGCAAAGCCAACGCTGCCTCCAAACCTCACGTGGCCAAAGGCAGCCAAGGAGGAGCAAGGGCCCTGCAGCCTAACCCCTACCTGCCTCGCTTTAGAACACTGGAAATGGAAATGAGAACACTGGGAAAGGATTTCCCTTAGATTATATAGCGAGCACACCAAAGAGAAAGTTCTGAAGGATGTTTAAAGAGCCTGGGCTTGAAGTCAGGCCTCAGGCAGCTTCTGAAAATGCTCGCTAAGCCTTAACGTATCTCTCCAGCACGGTCCTCGGATGGGCTGTGGTGATGGATCAGCCTCCAGCAGGGATTCTCCTCCCTCCTGCTCAGTAAAGCTGTGATGAGCTCTGCTCCGGGGAGCTCACACGGAAGCAGGGATGCGGGAACGTGGCAGCAGGCTGGAAGTACAAGATCACAGCAGAATAGATGAGCAATGGTCCCATCCATATGGTGGGGAACAGAAAAAAAAAAAAAACTGAGAATGGATTTTTGTAGGAAACCCGTGTCAAAATTTCTTTCTAACAGATCTAAGCCAAATATAAACCCGGCACTTGCCAGCATCCTACCACATCTTCCGAGGGAAAACAAGAAACGGTTGCAGCCTCCGCAGGCTGACACAGAGCCAGCAAAAACACTGAGGTTCCCCATCCCTGCTTCCCACCTTGCTTTCACCATATGGGGATACGAGCCACAGTGCTGAAGCGAAGGCTCAGCTTGGAAGACAGGGCATCTGAAGGCTACAAAATACAGCAGTTTTGCCCCCTTTCCTGGTTCTTTCATTAACTGCTTTAATCCCCTTCTCCTCTAAACCAAAGAGGTTGTGCATCTCCATCTTTGGGGACTGTCATAGCTCAATTGGGCAAGTCTCCGAGCAACCTAACTGGACCTGCTCTGAGCAAGGGCTTGGCCCAGATGACCACCAGAGGTCCCTTCCAACCTGAGTTAGTCTGTGATTCTAGTAGTATATGGCACTAGTTACGACAGTCACCCTGGGAAAAATCTTTGCAGCATATATTTTATTTGATTTCCTCCACAAATATCTCAATATCGATCTCGAGAAGGGAAACACAAGCGTATGATACAGCAACAGTGTTATTATGTGTTGCCAGCAACCCGTACAATCACGTGTATTTGGCAATATTGATTCAGACTGTTTCCATTGATTGTGGAAAGGAGGAATCTGCAAACCAACTTCCAGAGAAATGGTCCTCACTGCACACCCACCACACCAGACCAAGCAGGTACAGCGGGGGCACATGAGACTTGGCAGTAGCACGGATACACAATCTGTGAACAGAAGAGTTTTCTCCTTCATCTTTGATGAAAATGCCTTTGTTGTTCTAGGATGTGGTTTCCTGGGATAAGCCGTTTCCCCTGAGCCTGCTCCCAGGAACCTCGGGCAAGTTCACTTCACTGAATTTCACTATTTCTGCAAGGTCAGCAGCCTAAGCAAGGTCTCCGGATTCCCTCTGGAGTCTAAGGAGGGAGAGACACCTGCACAGTTGTCATTCACCCCATTAATCTCAGACACCTCCCTCAGAGCAGCATTCATTTGTCCTTCAAAATGTCATGGAAACCACATGAATCATAACGCAGAGGTGCCCCCTTCTTTCCCTTCACCAGAATAGGTGCAAGCTGAGGTCAACATGGCTGGATCAGACCTCCAGGGTGGGGTGGATGAGGACACATGCCCAGAGGACACCTGAGGGCAGCAGAGGGCCTGCATGGGGCGCCCCCTTCTCTTGCTTCATGAGCACCTGGGCAATGGGGAGCGGGGTCTCTACTTCAGCTGGTCCTTAGGAATCCCAAGGCTCAACATAAGGAGGGCAACCCAATGTCCTAGGACAGCTTGGGGTTTGGTGGTCTCCAAAGCAGGATTATGACTTTCCTGGAGATGGGCAGGCAGAGCAGAGAGGAGAAAAGTGATTCCCTCACAGTCACCAGCAGCAGTGGGAAGAGAAAGACACATAATGGACTGTTCTGCTCCAGCCTCTGACAGCGGCCACTTAAGGCTTAAGGCAGGTGGGGGCTGCAGACACAATTTTCAGACCTCCACTTCAAAGACGATTTCACCTTCAGGCCAGGGCTTATATCCTTGTATCAGCACCTGTCTCTGAAGCTCCTTCTGAACTTGGTTTAACACTGCTTTCCTGTTCAGCAGCCTTCGGTTCATCCATTTGCTTGCCTCTAGGTGGTCTTTTGGGGCAAGCGGGTAGATACCGAAACCAAGAGACAGTGCAGTGTTTGGTGCCTATGCCAAAGGGAAGATCATAGACACTGGAAACAAGCTGAGAGTTGTCCCCCTCTTCCTTATGGCTTTGCTTCCATGCCAGGAGTCCTCGCTCCTCCTGTGTTCCTGAGAAAAGGAGAACTTCACTGTGACTGGAAAAACAAACAAAAACAAACAAACAAACAAAAAACTACCCTAAAAATGAAAGTGACTGTGTTGTGCCTGGTCTGAGGTAAAAATCTGAGTATACCCCACCCGCAAGTAAGGATCCTTCCCTTCGGGTGCTTCTGTCTCTTCTTTCAACTAACAACATGACTACAGACTGATATTTTCCCTAAAATATAATATTGCAAATAAACATTTCTTCAGACCAGGTTGTTCCTGAAAAAAATAATTTAGTTTTTAATGAACTGCTGGTTTTTGTTTTGTTTTGTGTTGTTTTTCAGTCAGAGACCATTTCAGTGGTGGGTTCCCCATGTCTCCTGTTCTTCATCCCTCTCTGGGAAGAGTTCAGGGACATGGTGCTTCATAGCTGTTAGCATGACTCCTGTCCACAGAACTGATTCAACAGTAACGACAAAAAAGCCTAGTACAGGCAAAGCTTAATAGCTTAGCTCTTTGCGAGAAATCCTACCTGGAATGGTGTTATCCAGGAGAAACCCCATGAATCCACCCACAAACATGCCAGTGGTGAGAAGCACCTGTATCACTTGGTCCAGCTGGATGATTCCTAGCAGAAAAACAGCTCTGGGTAGTGATGCAGACAGACATGTATTTGACCATCAATATAGGCAGTGCCAGACTGTTAAGACAAGACTTCCAAATCCCAAAGCAGACCCTAGGATTTGGCAATGCAAGGGAGGGAGATAGATTGATCTTAGATTGAATTTCAGACCTGCAGTTTTATTCTGCATAATTATTCCATGACCTCGCTGCCAGGGAGCAGGGATGACTCACAAACAAATCAAGAGCCTGTCTGCCATGCAAGTCATCAGGAAAAAAAACAGGAAAAAAATAAAGTTTTCTTCTGCTCCAAACAGGTTTTGCACTTCTGTGACATAATGCCATGTCATTCCCAACAAACACACTAGCGTCAGCCCCAAAGAAATGTAGGTTTATTTAGTATGAGGTTTTGTCCTAAGAGGTGGGGTGACAGACATGTATTTGTCCAGCCCATCAGGTCGGCTGCTTCTCTGTGAGAGCTGATATGTCTAAGCCAAATAGCCCAGTGACATGAAATGGAAATACAAAATTTTGTTGTACGCGAGCACATAAGAAACGCTCCTCCATGGAGATCTTGAACAGGATTCGGCCTATCCCAAGGAAGTGCCCTCAGCGATCCTCAGCCAGGAGGCAGCCTGGCCGTGCCAGAGATGATGCAGTAGCAGATTTACACCCCAGATTTCTCCAGCCAGGAAAGCAGAGGGCAAGAAGAGCACACCCCAAAAGCAACAGACAACAATCAAAGCACAGGCTCCAGGCTTTTATCTGGAAAACTGCACTTTGAAAGATTTCTCAGGATCAGCCTTTGCTTTAGTTTATTCTACAGAAAATCGTTCTAAAATATAGTGTGGTTTCACTTCTTACCTGTTTGCAGCAGACCACTGTTTTTGCTTGCCCAGTTGGGAATTGTGAGGCCAGCAAACACAGAAAACCCAAAGATAAAGATGTTTCTGGAGGAGTTCATATCTGTGTACTGTACAGAGAAATCGCAGATATTACTACTTGCTGTTTAGGCGACCATAATTTGTGTTAATGAGATAATCCTGGGTACAAGCACAGAGCCAGTGACAGGTGCTACAGTAGAAAGCTGTGTTTAAAGTTGAATCAAAATTAACAAAAGCTTTCAGAAATATGTATGTGTATATGCATATAGTAGCAATTATACAGCGCAGATGCAGTTAGATGGCAAAGCATGCCATGGTCTCCATTTTATTGACAGGGGGACTGAGGCAATGCTGCAAGATGGGATTCACCCAGCAAACCACTGGATGAGCAGGAAATAAAACTTGTTTACCTGACCCCTAGTTGAAGGTGCCCCCCCCTAAACATGCACAGGGAACAACACAGCCTTGGTTGCACCCATACTGTAGGATATAGCAACAAATCAGCCATACAGGCAGTGACAGAAATGTCCTCCTTACTGGCAATAGCTTGCTTCAGATAAACCATGAAAAGCACCTGAAAATAACCCCCTAGGCAAATCACTGCATGCATTAAGGAAGCCAAGAGAGCAGCCCTGACCTGCTGGGTTCCTACTAACGCTGTTACCTCAAGCAGCAGCAAAGTCTGTCCTGACCAGGAACTCCTCTGTGGTTTAGATCTTTGGGTCTAACTTTGTCCTCAGCTTCTCCAAGGCGCTGCCAACACATACACTTGCATTTGCTGCAGCTTCGCTTATATTTGACTCTGCCTGATAAGAACGTGATTTCAAACTAAAGTCACCTTCCTTGAAGATGAAATGTCACCAGGCTGTTACCTGCAAATTGGAAATTCCCACTGCCGTGATAACTCCGAACATCACCAGGAACATTCCTCCGATCACAGGGGTGGGTATGCTGGCAAACATAGCACCCACTTTCCCAAAGACGCCGCTCAGGAGCATGGCGCAGCCACCAGCAACTATCACCATTCGGCTCCCTACCTGGGGCAAGAAGAAGAAGACACAGAGTCACGTGCGTGGTGCAGAGAGGCAGAGGATGGACGGCTCCGTGGTGCAAGAGCACACGTAGTCATTGCACCTCAGATATAAAGCACTTAATTGCACATTCAGCTCCAAGGTTCAGACAGCCCTGGGTGAGAAGGCCTCGATGCATAGGAAGTCTATGTTTGCAGATTGGTGAAGAGTTATTACAAAAGCCACAATAATTGCAGATCCACACCCTTTTATACCATTCTTTCCTACTGTTGGCAAGGACTTTAACAGCTTGTTGCTAAACAAAAGTTTATCATTAAACTAAAAGTTCAATAACGATCACACACAGATTTCCTCTTTCTCCAGCCTAGGAATGACTTGGTATCCTCACAAGCTGGGACTGCAACTGTCCACTTAATTTATTGGACAACATTTCTACTAGAAAATGGGATTCTAAAAATGGGTTTCAGCCAGATGTCTGACACAGAGGCCTCTGTTTCCTCAGAAACGGGAATTGGGAGAGCAGAGTTGGCCAGACAAGCTGTTTAGATCCCTTGCTCCTAGATCCAGCATTTCTTCCCGTATTTAATAAATGGCTAGCAAGACCTGGGGAAATCTATTGGTCTTCCCCTCTCTGTCATTCTCCCCCCAGCTTCAGTGAAACCAGTTTTGCCTCCTGTTTTGCCCCAGGCAGAGCCTTGGGGCCTTTCCTTTGCCAGGCACAAAGACAGGGTGAGGCACCAAGTCACGGCTCTTGTGCAGGTCTGCTAGTGTATGTGAAGAGGAAGCAAAAAAAGTATCTGCAAAACCAAAGGGATTAAGAAGAAATTTAGAGGTTATGGAGAAAAAAAAAAGGAAAAAAAAAGCAGCAATATTTATTAGACTTTCAATTCAAGATCTGTCTTGTCACACCAAACCTTGGAAGGCTTAAAGAATCATGCTAAGATTTACAAGACTTGTGTCTTAGGCAGAAGAATTCTGTAATCCTCTGCAAACATTTTGTAATTCAATTAATTATTTTAATCTTTCCTTGCAAATATCTGAAGATCGTCATATTTCTATCAAGGGCTTTTGCCAATGCTTTCAACAAAAACACTTGCAGTATCTAGTAGTTACTGGAATTGTTTTTTGAATATTTCTTGATTGTAAAAGATAAATGAATAAGATTTTGTGGAGAGTTTGAAAATAAAATCAGATATACATTTTCCTTTTCTGTCGGGTGTGCTTTTTATATTTCTTGAATTTAAAGCTTGGGTTTTTTCTTGTTATCAAAAGTATAATTTAATGAAAGGCAAAGAATCTATTTATTCTAGGATTAGAATGAGGTTTAAGATTCTTAATTTGCCAAAATGACGAATTACCTAGTATATGGAACTGGCCTTAAAGGCAAATTA
>JAUBNY010000228.1:613628-624593 GCA_032275445.1 Crypturellus soui | reverse complement strand
GCAGATAATCCTCACTGACAGGTAAGTTCTACTGCAAGTTGGTTACTGAGCACATAGTAATTGTATCTATAATTGTTTTTCTCACATGTCCCAGAAGAATTTTCTTGCATTTGGCCTACCTGACTCCAAAGAAGACTTGCAGCAGGGTGCAAATCCCTGAGACAAAGAAGATGGTGCTGATCAGGTGGCTCTGGGTGAGGAGGTCATGTTGGAGGCACAGTTCTTTGGAGAGGATCAGAGGGATAGCCACAAGACCTCCCATGGCTGTCAGGAAATGCTAGAAGCCACAAGGAAAAACTGCATAAGGAAGGATGCAGAACTGGCCGTGTTTTATTACTGGGTCACCGAGGGAAATCTAAATGTAAGTTGTAGACCAGTGCTTGTGTGATACCAGTATTACTCATACTCCTGCTCTTTAGACAACTTGAATTCTCTGCTAGGAGCAGGTTCATGAGAAGCACCCATGAGAACAGTAATGCTCAACACTAATTTCCCCCTCTTTCCAGGTCCCCAACCCTTTTGTAGTATTCTGGACTCTCCACATTGCTGTCAGAAGGGACTTGTTTATCCCCAGCACTTGCAGACATTGCTGCTGGAAACATTCTTTCAAGAAGGTGGGAATATCCCAGGGTAGGGGAAGAGAGGGACCAGGCTGGGTGAGGGCAAATGCAAGTTTCAATATCTCTTTTATTGCACCAGTAAATAAAATATAAATTATTATCAAATTAGTGTAACAAATTCTTTGCTATCAAAAATATATCTCACACTATATATATATATCTATATATATATTTTTATAAATAACCCCCAAAATAGATGACAAGTAATGGAAAAATCAGGCCTTGTATTTTCTTCAGAAGGGTCACAAACATATTTCTACAATGAACTTCAACTAATTACTAGATTTGAAAATATTTTTCAAACACTTTTGCTTTAAATGTTGACCTCATTTGCTCCATAGTAAACAGTGAATTAATCCAAGGTCATTTTATTTGTCACTTTCCAGTTCTTATCTTGTATCATAAGCCTGCAATGTTGGAACTGCTGGTGCTTAATACTTCACAGTACTCATTATAAATTATGTTTTATTAAAATAATGGTGACGAAGATGTGTTCGCATAACCTTCTTTTCATACCGTCTCAATTTGAGATCAACGCTTAAAGAAACAAACAAAGTGCCCAGCAAGCTCAGTCCATCGTTATCTTGACGTGTCCCTTTACTGAGGCTCTGCAACAAGTGACGTTGCTAATGCTGGGTCATTCAACATGCAGTGCCACGGGCACAGAGCAATGCTGCATGAGCCTTGCTCATGTATCTCTGCTTAGCTAGAGATGGCAGAAATTCTGAAGCTTTTAGACACTTGGCTCACTTTAGCAGAGTATCTAACCTATTCCTATCAACTATTTGTCTCTGACCCTGGGACTCTGCCTTCCCATTTGCACTTCAAAGGGCACAGTGTAGCCATAAGCACAAGAATAATGATCAGTGTTTAAGAGATGGTGGGAAGGACTTGGTCTCATGAAGTTCTGATCCCACAGCTCTAGTCATGCCTGGAGAATGCAAAGCACTCCCAAATGCAGGTTTTACCCCCATTAACTGATGGAAAAGCCATTAAACATCCATCCACCCCATTACTACTGTTTTCTTCCCAGTCTCACCTGAATGCCCAGCAAGATGCACAGATACCATGGTGGTACCTCCGTGACGGTGTAGGCCAGCTTGCTGCGGCGCTCCTCAGCCCTGCCCTCCCTCGGGCTCTGAGCAGCGAGCTCAGCAAAGGGGTAGTAGCGGCTCCCATCTTCACCCTGGCAAGCGGGAGAGAGCTCTTGTTAGTCAGAGCCTGACCCAGTGGGCACCAAACTGCGGCTTCTCCTGTGACTGTGATCCACATCTTGTGGGAACACCTCACCTGTAGCTAGCAATAAGGCCAAGATAAAAAATAACTATGGGGAAAAATTAATACATAGATTAAGATGCCTAGATAAAAATACATAGATTAGTGTTTATAGGTTACATGTTTATAGGTCACAACATCTCATCTACATCAGAGGAAATGCTGGACAATGTCTTGATTAGCTTCAAAGTCATATCCGAACAAAATGCAGTAGTTTCATTTATGTTTAGATGAAAACAGAGTAACTACCCAGAAGCAAAAAACAGACTGCAAAACGTCAATCCATCAAATCTGCATTGTCCCCTACTGTATGTTGTCCATGGCTGTCCCCCACAAGCAGTGTCTTTGATAAAATATCTTAAAATAAGTGGGCAGCAAATAATTGCAGACTAGGAGTGTGTTTTATATTTTATTTTCTTCTCTTCAGCCTTCTCTTTCTAGTCTCCTTAACAAACACTCCAAAATCTTCCATTTTGATAAACCCTCCTTCGCTTTGTCATGCTAGAAAATCTCTCTAGTACTGAGGAGCAGGGCGAAACATAGTGAAAACGATGATCCCATTTTGCTCCCATTTTGAAAGAAGACACGGGCAAAGGCAGGGCCTGCTGAAACCGTCAACACGTGCTGCAGGAGACCCGCTGATCACTGCAACCATGGAGGAGCAAGGCTAATGCCGCGCCATGCGTGCAGCACCCCAGACACACAGCACCCCAGCTGTGCACACACACACACACACATACGCAGATCCCTGTGCACACACACATGACACCCAGGCACTCGCACTGCCCCACGCACAGCACTCCAGGCACGCACATACGCAGATCCCTGTGCACACACACACACCCTGTGCACACACACAGGCACAGCCCTCCTTCTCACCTTGCAGGAATCGCTCAGGTAGTGGGAAGCCTCAAAGCTTCGATCTGAATCCAAAAGGCTATTAAAAAAAGCCCCATGTTTGTTTCACCGAATCCTCCCCAACCAGCAAGTGCTCATCGCACCCGGAGAAGAGGGCCCTTTCCAGCTCGGATGCCTGGATCTGGTAAGTCTTTCTTGCGTTACTCCTTTCCCAATCTCCCAACCAGTTTGTCAGTACCAAACTCTTTTCTTTCAGTCTTACCAGAACGTGTAGACCCCAAAATGCCTAGCAAAGAGAGATCTTTGCAGTAGCTGTGATGGCCTACCTATGACTATAGCCAAAAATTAATACTGTAATCAGGAAATAGGGATGTAAAACTAATTCAGATAAATACATTGAGTTGCAAATACTCAGCCACACCTTATTAATCCTGGACAACTGCATCATTTGCCTGAAATCTTCAGTTTTCCAGTCTCTTTCATGGCTGAGTCTCCGAAGTCCCATTTAAGATCATGCTGTTAAAAATGTGCTATCTAATACCTTTTAAAATACAGTGTATTTACCTTGCCCAGACAGTCTGGGAGCAATACAGGTACTTAAAAACAGATAGGTGAGGGCAGAGTTAATTCAAAGAGAGCTCAGGCACAAATTCAAAAAGCAAAAGGCATTCCCAAGTAACTTCCCCATAGAGGCATGTTCATTTTAGAACAAGAGAGCCTGAGCTGTGGATTAGCAAATGCACAACAAGGTACTTAAGCTTGCCCATGTGTGGAGCTTTTTCTTTAGGAAAACTATTCCTGGCCACAGCACACACGGACGGATTGTAAGCCAGGCAGGCAGCAGCAAGTCCCTTTTCCTGGACAAGCCTCCCTCCTTGTCATCTCAGTGGGGACAACTCTCCACCGCAGCGCCCCATTTGCCACGAGGTTTCCCAGCCCAGCTATTGCTGTGTGCTCAGGTGCCCAGGTTGTCCCTTGCCTGCTGCTAGGTGCAGGACCAGGGCGCGTGTCAGCATTTTAGACAAGCACATCGTGAGAGCAACAGGATACTGAGGTACTGCACCACAGGTAGGAGGTAGAGGAATGGTTCCCACTCAGGGGAGTTACAAGCCTGCTCTGAGTTACAGTGGAAGAGGCAGACGCAGACGTGACTAATAACAACACCAGAAACCTCTGCGTTGCTCTGAGCATCTCTCCAGAGGCACTGCCCGCAGCTCGCCACTCTATACCCCCATCTGCACCACTTGCAGCAAGGTGGCCAAGAGTTACTTGAGAAATGGGCAACTTGGGCACCGAGGGGTTAAAAGACTCCTACAAGCTGTCACTTTGGCATCCATCTGCATGGAGCAGAGCAGGCGGAGGGTTGCAGAATCCCATGCTTTCACCCTTCCTGGGAGCAGAAAAGTAACTCTTCTCATTTCTGATGGCAGTTGTTTCTGTGCTGAGAAGGGAACAAGGCTGCCATGCCCCTCTCCTAGTCCTACGGCTCTGTCACAGTGTGCAGCATTTCCCAGGCACCGTACACCCCTCATAACATTCACTTGCAGGTGCTTTTACTATCCTATGGCCCTACAGAGTGCTCTCCCCAGCTAAGTCCCAGATCCCTTCTTTGGCTGCCTCTCTGTCAATTTGCTCCACTACAAATAGATCCTGGAGACAAGGAAACACACTCTTCATCAGTCTACGTTTCACTTTTACTTATTCTGACATAAAACCCTCAATCCAGGGACAGAGTCACAAGAAGCCACAAGCTCAATTATTTCTTCAACATAGATACACTTGTGCTGCTATTCATCTACTCTCATATTCTACAAATAACAGCGAGAAAAGAAGCAAAGAAAAACCTCCGAAGAGCAGAAACCACTTCAGGTATGTAACAGCAGCAAGCTTGATTGAGGAAATTATTCCTCACATTTCAGTTGATAAGAGCTAAGATAGATGTTCACCGCCCACAGACACCCTTGCAGTCAGTCCAACCTCGCTGGGTTTCCCTTTCTCTTGCTTTTCTAAGACTTGCACCGATATATGCAAGAATTAACCCTCAGAAAAGGGCACACTCACCACAAAGCTGGGGTTATCTAGCCCGTTGAGCTCTTTGTCTGAGGAGGGGGTCATGCCTTCCGCTTTTCTTCACAGACTGCCTTGAAGAAGAAAGACAAATAAAAAGAGGAAAGCCTCCCAGATTGCCACCTGTCCCCGTCAAGGCAGCCCTAAAAAAAGAGGGTGAGAAGATGCAGGAGCTGGACTTCAGGAGTCCACCACCGCTCAGTCCTAGTTATTCATGTGAGCAGTATCACAGAGGCATTTCCTTTCCCTTTGGCTTATATAAGTGACTCCTTTTCTCCAGCTGATTAGAGGATCGGCATTCAAACTGGAAAGCAGCCCTGAGTGAATCAGTAACTGATGACAGAAGAAACTTCCTCCATAGCGAAGGATGCAAGGGGTTTCTGAGAGGCGGGATACCCCGTTTTTCTGGCACAGCCGTGAGAAGTGTTGCTTCATTACTGATCCAGCAGCAACTTGCATTTGCCATGTGGGTTGGGCCTGTTCAAAGGGCTGGTCTCTAGAAAAGTCCATTTCTAAATGGTTTCACTTATTCTGCATGTAGATTGCTGTGTGTTTTGGCTCAGGTACAAATGTTGTCATGTTGTATGATAATCCTATTACAACTTGAAAAGAATGAGGATGGCACTGGGAACCTATTTAAGGCAGTAACCAATAATCAAGTTATCAGAAGCCGGTATAAAGGATACAAATAAGATATTAAAAGTATAAAACCACAGAGCCGAGTCCTTACATGGATAAGCATCCTAGCTGATGACCTGAGGCACACAGTTTAGTTAGCCTTATCTTAATAAGCTGCAAATAGTGCTAATGCTCCATCAAGTCATTCCAGCCTCACTCCTCAGATTAAGTATTTGTTTAATTTAATTTATGGGCTTGCCAAGACAGTAAACAGCCGACAGCGGGTGCAGAGCGCTCCCGCATGGAGGGCCACTGCGATCGCCTACACACAGTGATCGCTCGCTTGGAACAACTCCTGGTTTCCAGGTAGGAAGCAGAATATCAGAAAAAAAGCTCTGTCCCTAAATTATCTCATAGAGCATTTGTGATCTCAGACCTCAGTCTCAGCTCTTTTCTTGTCTAAATAATCCTAAAAGTCACCATCAATGAAGTAACAAGCTGTCAGACAGCTGCAGTGGAAGCATCAAAATCATCGGACATTTGTGACATTGCTAGACCTCCTCTCTGAATTACCATTACATAGGGTTCTCCCTATATATTTAACTTCATAGGGTGCATTTCCAGCCACCCTGATCTTGGCATGCAGATGTTCCTATTCTGCAAGTTTTAAGCAAGAACTATTTTCCTGGTCATCCTCAACTCTACTAATTTCTAGCACAGAGGAAAACCACATGACATTGTATATACTGACAGTGTCTATGAAGGAAAACCAGTGAGGATGAACAACTGCAAAACCATAAAGAAAAGAGTACTTGATTTTTTCCAATGGTCTTTTTAAAAATATACATTCCTGCCTGCACTTCTCAATAGATATACTGTTCTCTTAGCAGCTAAGTCCATCCATTCTGATATCCTTCATTAACCTTTCTTGATTGCATGAATCTACTATTCTTTGTGCTCTACCATCTCTGTCTCGCTTCTCACTCCTTTTTTTTTTTTGTCAGGCAATGACAATATATTCCTTTAGGATTATTCTGTCTTTCCATTAGAATATGATGAAAGCTCTCACCAAAAAGAGTCTTCCATCTCTTAGTATCAGCCCAGCATCTGTTCAATGACTCCTCAGGGAATGGCAGTCCTGCCATCGCCTTAATTTCCAGTGAGACCCAAGCTTTCATCAATCAGGGTATTTTCTTCTCTTTGGTTATATAAACTTGTGAAACAATCCAAAGAAGCAGGTGAAAAACAATGTCTGAGTCATCTAGACTGGCTTTTCCCAGATGTCTAGCATGAAGTGTGCAGGATGAGAAGAAAGAAAGGCCTTGAGAAATAATACCAGTAACAACAATGCCTTTTCTCAGTAAAGCTGGGCAGAAAACAATTTTGCCACTCCTAGAAACACTCAGGTGTCAAAAAGGCACTGGAAGAGTAAATAAGAGAATGCAGGTTCTCATGAAAAAGTGCGGAAAGCTCCTGACTAGGCAAAAGACTGGACTTTGGAGTAGACTTGATACGAATAAATAGTTGAATAGTATCAGGCTATGGTCAATGTAAGGCTAATGCTGTAGATCTAGAAATTAAACTATTATGAAATAGCAAAATCGACACGCCAAAGCAGGAATTTATGGAGGCTGTGTAAAAATGCCCCAGTCTGGAATGTTCCGGCCTTGAAGAGAGGCAAAGGCTGTAGTATGTGTGTGTGTGTGTGTGTGTGTACATAGATCTCTACATCATATGTGTATGAGCACGTATGTATGTAAAAGGATCGGCAATGAATTACTGAACTGAGAGGTTTTCAGGGAAAAAAAAAAGAAAAAAAGGAAGAAAGAATACCAAAAACAGATAGCAAAGATGCATGCCTAAGCAGTAGCGTTTTAATTTAGTAATAGCGTAATCAGCTGTATGAACGGCTTTTAGGAATGCATGGGCACGCAACCACCTCCCCAAGTACTTTGCAATGTGTTAGAAAAGAAAACCAAAAAAAGACTGGATTCCCCTCAGCCTTATGTGCCTGTCTGGATTATCTCCCACTGACAGCCCCGTTACACAGCTGGCTGCAAATGCCCCAGGCCAAGGCCAGGCCTCATTTGAGGCAAACCCGGGTACCCTGGGATCAAATCCAGGTAGGTGACAGAAGGCACAGCCGCTTCTTCTCACCCCCAGCACTTATCTGCCTGTGCTGCGCCGGTGCCCTTCCTCCGGACATCATCGTTCCATGAGGCGGGAGGGAAGCACCCGCTCTCCTCCACGGCTGGTGCTTTCTGGCATTGCAGAAACTCGTGCTGGGGTGCAGCCACCCCCTGCAGAGCTGGCAGGGCTTGTGCCCAGCCCAGGAGATCAGCACGAGGGTGTGGGCCGTGCGGGGAGTGAAGAAGATTAAAAGAAGGATGCCTTACGTTTCACTGGGCTGTGCCAACACCTCGCTGCTCAGGTCTCCTGAGGGAAGCCAGGGCCCTCTGCCATGGCAAGGGAGCCCCGTGACTTTTCTCTCATCAGGAGTGCCAGGGTGAGAGGACGGTGTTGGGTTCAGGTGGTGGGGAAGAACCAGGGAACACCTCCTGCGCTGGGGTGTCGTGGTGGTTCGAGGTGAGAAGACCCACAAGACCCAGCAGTTGCTCTGAGCCAGGCTGCTGGTTTTGCAGATGTGCATCAGGGACTGAAGGAGGAAAATCTTCCAGGGTAGGGGAGGGGGGCATAAACATAGGTAACAGAGAGTGTGAGGGGTGCATTTGTCCAGAAAGGAATTTGACAGGACACAGCAGAAGGTAGGAGGAGAAGCTCCCCAGCCTAGCAGATCACCCTCAGGCATCAGGCAGAGCTGAGCACACACAGGGCCCTTGGAGCCCCCTGAAAGCCCTCCCACGAGCCGAGCTCTCACTGGCTGCCTCCCTGCGGAGCCGCTGTCCCGAAGGAGCCCATCTGCAGCCCGCACTCCGGGGGCCGGGAACACAGGAACCTCCCAGAGCAGCTGCTGTCCTGCAGCCACCCCCACCCGGAGCTCTCCTCTCCTTTTTCCCTTTATTCTGCAGGGAGAAGCCTCAGTACGGCTGAGTCCAGCAGGTGCCCTTGCCCAAGGCCACCTGCTGCCCCCACCACGCAGCCCCACGGCCAGCGCTGCTCCTGCACCCACAGCTGGAAGGCAGCGCTGGGGTGTGGGGCACAGCTCTGAACCGCCTCCCCAGGGGGATATTAATTTTGCAATAATAAGCCCCTTTATCTCCCTCAGGCCCAGGAATAGCTCTTAAGAGCATTAGCGAAGGCATAATCCATGTCATCTACTCCGCATTTTGAGCGCAAGCTCAGCAGTGGTTATTGTATCCCCGGGCTCTGGCTGAGCCAGTTCATTCCTCGGCGCATGTGACACGACTTAGCACCTGCTCGGCGCGGAAGGCCGCGTTCGTGGCATGTGCCTGGTCACCCCAGTTGTTTAGCGAGTGTATTGGGCAGAGGGGACGGGGGCAAACAGCAAGACCGAGGTGGTGCTGCCTGAGGTGGGGGCAACTTAGCGTCCAGCAAGCGGCAGCTGCAGGACTGCAGATGAAGACGCATGTCGCGGGGTCCAGCCACAGCTCGGGTTCTGCAGAGGGGCCGATTCGTGTCTCACTGGACTGGAGCTGCCTTTCCAAAGACAGGAGCATCCAGGGGTCCCTGCAAGCCAACTCACGGGTCTCTGAGTGACAGTGTTTTTCACAGCCAGGCAAGGCCCGTGGCCCAAGGTGCCCCTGCTCTTGTAACCTGAGGGTCCCCGCCAGTCTCAAGGCTTATCTACTTAGCACAAACAAACAGAAAAAAAAATGCAGGCAGAAGGGGAAGGAAAAAAAAGACTGAGCAGGGAAATAACCGCACGGTCACAGTAAACTAGTGCCTGGCTGCTGTGAAGTCTCAAGCAAAGACGCTCAAAGCCATGCGGGGTAGAGCAGTGCCAGCCTCCAAGCAGAGCTCTTGCAAACCACCCCCCCAGCCCTAATGCACCCCCTGGACACCCAGGCAAAGCAGCCAGCGGCCGCCCGTCCACGCTGCTGTTCGTGTGGGAGAGGCACCGAGCACCGCGGCCAGCGTTGGGAAAGGCGGTGAGGGCCCAGCTTGCTGCCGACCGCCCTCTGCCACGGGGTCCTTGCCTGCCTCTGACACTTGCATTTCCTCTTTATGTGCGGCACTAAATCACCCGCCCCGCACACACACCCTAAGCCTACCGCTTGCTTCTACGAGTGGGAACTGCCCCACATTTCTGAGGCGACACTGAGCAAAAACCAAACAATCACAAAAAACAGAGCTAAACGTCCTCACACCCAGCTGTGGAGGTAGTTGTATTAGTGCAAATGTTATTCTTGAAAAATGGTTCAGACCTTATTGCACCTTTAATTCTTCGTCTTGGAGCAAAGCCCAGAGTGTCCCATGACATGCAGGATGCAGGCAGAGCCTCCTGCCAAAGTCTTTTTCTCCTTCTCCCGCTTTATTTTGGCTCCAGCAGGGATTGCTGAGAGGGTCCCAGAGGCACAGCCCAGTGGGAAGGGGCAGGTGGCAGCCACCTTGGCAAGGGATGCTCCAAAACACACCAACAAGCCCTGCCTAAGGGATCATCTGATCACACAACTCGTGTGCTGACTGCTGGGCAAAGCAGCAGCACAGAGGCTTTTGCCTTTTCCTGCTCTGAAATCTCCTGGTCTCAAGTTCTCACACACCACTAAGGGCATCTCACCTCTTCCCAGGTGCACGCAAAGGGTGAGGCAGCTACAAGTAACTTAGCCAAAAAAAAATATTGTGAGACAAGAGTTGGTTGCTGCCACAGCCTCTCCTAGCTATAAAACATTGCAAGTAGCCTGGGCAGTCCAAAAGTGACAAAAAGAGCAAGACATTGAACAGAAGAAACCCCAAGGAAAAAGGAAAATAATTTTTTCTGTGCCTCTCACAGCAGCAAAGTTGGCTGAATTGATGTTGTAAAACCCCTTTGATTTGGATGCCATGTATTCAGTGCTACTGTTATTTGCAGAAAATTGGCCCTGGGCTTTGGTGGAAGGGAAGAAAAGGGCACAGTAGGGTCTGTAATTCAAAAGCCTCAGCAGTTCTTTGCAAAAACAGAAAGAAAAAAGAGGCAATATTGCAGTTTAATGCCCAGTTCCTGGGCTGGGCTGCTGGCTGTTCCCCGGTCCCCGAGCCGGGCTCTGGGCAGGTGGGCACTGCGGGCACCCCCCATGCGGCTCCGCACGCAGGGAAGCTACAGTGCGTGGCGAGATGGTGACAGGCCGGCCCTGCAGGAGGGAGCTGTAAAAGATGGATCCCAAATGCCTGCTCTTTCTCACTGCCTTCCCAGGGCCTGTTTTCTCCGTGGCACTCCACAGTCCCTGGGCCAAGCCCACAGAGCAGAGCACAGAGACTGGTGGAGCTAGGAGCGGGCAGAAAGGCAGGACAGAGGCCAGAGCAAGGCGCAGCCAGAGAGGGGCCGTGCTGGGAGCGGGGCACTGGGGCTGCTGCCTGAGCGGGGCAAGGCCGGGGGGGACGCGCGGCCGCTGGCTTAGGCTTAGAGCCC
>JAUBNY010000228.1:575712-593565 GCA_032275445.1 Crypturellus soui | reverse complement strand
CCCAACATCCACTCACAATTAGTAAATGTGTAATAAACAACATACCTGCAACAAGTGTGTAGATACACACACACACACACACACACAGACACACAGAGAAAGACTCGTGTCAGCACGGATAACTCTGCATCACTAGCAGTAATCACAACTTTCAAGGGACAAGATAGGAAAGTGTAGAGTGGCATTTGCTTATCTTGGGCTAGGACAGGAAATGGGAGAAGCTGACACTGTCTGATGAGGAGATGCACATGGACCGCTTATTTATCCACAGAACAAAAGGAAATATGAAATCATAAATACAACTGTCCTTTATCTTGCCTGTCAGTACAAAAACAGTAGGATTGCAACTGCAATCAAAAGGTTAGAGCCCTAAACGAATTCACTGGCTATCAAACTGTTATTTGCTAGCAATGAGAACTTCTCTATTATTAAAATCTTGTGTTCCTGGATATAATCAAGCCACAAAGCAAAGTATTCCAGAAGACTTACTGTCTTCTGCATTTAGCAGGGTTTGCAGGGCTGCAGCGCAAGCCACGAGCAATCCCATGGCCCTCTGGCAAGGGAGGGTGAGAACTGTGTCACTTGGGAGCCTGGGAGTTCTGCAGTTTGGCTGACTGGAAGATGATCTGCTACCTTCCCTTGAGGATAGATTACCTTAAGAATAAGATCACTGCCATACGGCCAAAATTTCACATGCCTTTCCCATTTTATCAGCCCTTACAAGAGTTATCCTATCCAACAGGTTAATCCACAGTTTTTTCACAATGGATTTCCAGCTCTATTCTCAAAGTCCTCAGTTACTGCCTCCCACTAGGAAGGACATCCATCAGGAAAACTCCTGATGCAAACCAGTACCTGGGCGACACGGGGCACTGCACAGCAAGACTCAAACCAAACAGTTAAGCCCTCATATCTGTGCTGTAGTTGGCCAAGTTTAAGCACAAGTCTTGCAAATGGAAATGCTACCACAAGAGGTAGGAGTTACACCTACTCACGTAAACTGAAAAGCCATGTATGTTAGAGAAGGATATTACAGGAGAAATTACTACTCACCCCATGGCCACTTTGTCCTGCTTTGTTCAGCAGAATGGCCAGGATACTTGTACAGTGTTAAAAAAATACAGAGAGGCTGTCTTGCAGCTAAAACAGATCTATAAAAGGTGCTTTCCTATTACATTTCCCTACTTCTTATAGTAGAAGTATGTAAATGTTGGTAGCAGGGACCAGTTTTATGACAAACTAGCAGATTTCTAATCTCTAATCTGGACTAAAACCAGTGAGGTGAAACATAGTATTTCCATCATTTCCCCCTTGAAGGAGTGAAAACACTATTTCCACAGCCTCGTACTAATTTAAAGTGGTAGGTCGAAGAACGGGAAAGTGTGCAAGCGAAAAGGTTCCCATCTACTTGACTGGAATGAAAAGCTTTTATGTACCAATTTGAAGATTAATTAGCAACATCAGAAATTCCCTTTTTTCCTCATTTTGCTTCTGGAAAAGAATAACCTGACAAAGCCCCACTGAAGTGTATTCACATATAAGAAAATATATATCAGCTGACAGACCCATTCTGAATTTAATTTTATAATCCCATTCGGTCTGCTGGAAGTTTGTGCTCCAGAGGTGAGCAGACTGCACAGTTCTAGTGCTGAACTTCTTAATGCTTCCAATGCCAACATGAAGCAAGAGTGATTTTATCACAAGTTTTCGAAGTGAGCAAATAAGCTTTACCACAAATTTAACTTGCCCACGCATTTTAAAGCAAAAATACTGAGCTTAAAATAGAAGAAGCTTGAACGTTCATCTGTTTGATATATCAATGATTTCATGAATTCTGAAGGCAATAACTATCCTATCACAACATCTTTTTAGATAGTCTGGCAGTGTTACTTTAATATGCTGCATCTGCAAAGCTTTGACAATTTCTTCAGATGAGGTATTTGGGTAAGGGAAGGTTCCGGGGAGTAAAGTCCAGAAAGATAAAGCATTCCATTTTACATAATCAATATTTTAGAACAGATTTGTTAAATAGATAGCTGCACTGAGGCAGACTTTTCCCAGCTTCATAAATTTTGACCAACAATACCATAACGAGTACTCAAAGTGTTCATGTGCTCAAGTGCTCGTGGTGCTGGTACACTTTTACTTTAAAGGCAGCAGGATGGCACGTCTTACAGACAAGCACTGCTTGAATGCTTAAATCTGACTAATAGCAAAGATCACAAGATTAGCACATTAAGTGTAAAACAAGCACAGTTAGTTCTTTACGCTACCAAAATCATATTCCAAGATAATTATGCCGGATTTGGAATTGATTAAGATAAGAAGTAATACCTTTATGCCAAAAGTCCTGAATAAATTCCTGCCAAACAGCAAACATTCCTGTAAATCCAGATTGCAACTCTTTAGGCAGCACATTAGTATCCCATGTGCATGAAAGGGACATAGAGCAGTGATACAAAAAAAATTTCAAATAAGCAAGCGACATTCAAAAGAAAAAACACTATATGAAACAAACCCAGCCTCATTAGCAATGCTCTGTAACTGACTACACAGAGTAGCAATAAAACAAGTTAAAAGCCGATCACGGTGCATTTAGGAACAAAATAATGACATTGCAGTAACACAACTGTAAGGAGGCCCTTGTGAAGCCTGCAAGGGCACTATGCAGCAGCAGCAACTTCTGAAGCTACTACAAGGGGACCAGAATGTCCAAAAGCTCAACAAGAACAGCCCAGAGAGGGGGAAAGAGTAGGACGTAAGCGGAGATGGAGCTCAGCAAGAGGCTTGCAACTCAATGTCAGGGACAAATTGGTCAGGAGAAAAGCATCCCCCTTCCCATGACATCCCCATTAGTCCTGGTCTCTGCTCAGCGATGTCTAGTGCAGCAAACGCTGCTGGCACCTGCACTGCTGTGAAACTGCCCCTCATCCTCCTCTGGGCAGCACCTGGGGATTCTCCTTTTTCCTCTCCAAGGGACCTTCTGCTACTACTGGTTATCCCATGCCGAAAGTTGCCTGGTATTTCACTGTGCGGTAGCAGAAAGAATGGACATTTGGTCTCATCTTACCATGAGGCCATCCCACCAAAAATTTTTAAAATGCGAGTAAAATCCCATATAAACAGGTAGGAGTAAAGGTCCAAAGGACTTTACATTCAAACTTCATTGATTCTGTGTATCAATGATTTCTATGGTGTTCACAATGCTTGCAACACGTGAAGCATCACAGATTCATAGAAACCTGGTTCTCTACGGGGATAAAGAAAATCAGCTCTCCCAACATTAAAGCAGCAGCGCAGCCCGTCAGAAATACAGGCAGCTGCTGGTACCTTCACAGAGGAGGCATAAATTGACAGGACCACTGAGAGAGAGAGCTGTTTGAAGAGTACACTGAAAACTCCTCAGAGATCTTCTTTGCAGGGCCCGCACCCTGGCAATCCACACACAGAGTTCTACATTATAGAAAGAAACGTAGAGATTTTAAATGACATTCTTATGGTCAAAAGCCCTAAGAGCAATAGAAATAAGTAATATATACATGAACATACTGACTATAGTAGTATAGGGACACCAGTCTACCAGGAACTTCAGAATAACACCAGTAAAGCAGTTTTATTCCATACTGATCTCTATGATTATATTAAATACACATTTACCCAATTCAAAAAAAAAAAAAAAGCCATATAAAGCAAACTAGCATTATTCTCAAGATAAAAAAAAAATAGGTACCTAACATGTAGATTACTAAGCCCAGCTATGAAGTACTAGAGCAAGATACTGAATTTTAATATAAACATTTTTATTTTTTTCTAAATATTTTTCCTTTTTACTGATCATAAGACTTCATAAGCTTAAAGTTTATGTAGTCACAAAGCTTAGAGAGTCAGGAAGTTTAATCTATTTTTCAGGAGAAATTCCTCTATAACGTCAATGAGCAAATACGTTATCTTAGATAATCAACAGGAAGATTCTTATTTACTTGCATGTATAACATCTGAACTTTGTTAGACAAAAAAAAGGCAATTTTATACTTACAGAGTATGTTGGAACAGTCTTGCTCTTGCTTCACATTTACCATGGCTCAGGTGACCAAGTCTAATATACAGTTACAGCAACCAGCCATGTTATTTTAAACTATAGGGAAGCTTAAATTCTAGCTTGCTTTGAAAAGCATACTTCACATTTCCATAGTATCCTAGAGTATTCCGGTATTTTTACTACTGAATTTTAATAGTTTATTACTGAATGTGCTTAGTGTTCCAGTGCAAGACCTCCATCGAGTCCTGTTTCCCCACACACAGAAATGGCAAAAATATTCTGCAGTACTTCTACGATAGTCAGTAAATACTCTCCTTTTCACATAAGCAGGATTCACCTGAGAGAGGATCTCATAAAGTGCTTCTCAACACAGGTAATCTTAAAATGAGCATGAACTGAGAACACAAAAATCGTTAAGATACCAAAAGGAGTGAACTCCCGCAATGGTGTATGCAGAATACCTTGATTAAAAAGTCTAGAAAGACATAGAAGTTCCTTTCATCTGAATAACCAAACTTAATCTCAACCTAGGTATGCCTGCTGCTTATATTTAGCTTCTGTATCAATCAGAAAGTTCAGTCTTACTAGGCTACTCTAAAAGTCAGCAGGGAAAAGAGGCTTTGATCTCACCTGGCAATCCCATACTATATTTGGGGAGGGGGTGTATGCGCGCTTGTACAAGTGCGTGTATATGTAAAAGCAAAACACATGGAATTATTGCAGGTATACACCATGTTAATACGATGAATCTCCCTCTGAAATATTACAGTGGAAGTTGCATGATTTTTCTCTTTAAACATTTGCCATGTTTTTATGTCAAAAAACGACACACCACTACATTTTAAAAACAGGCATCAAACTACTCAAAAAAACCAGCAGCATGCACGTCCTTCACTGCCATCTCTAGTAACTTTATGATCAAAGATTTCCAGAAGTTTGTTGTAAGAGCTTAAATCAAGCTCCCAGAGATGAGTGCATAGATATTTATACATCAAGCATTACTTGGAATAGTATCTCCTATATGATTATAAGGAAAATTCCTTGGGGGCTTTAAAACAGTTGCCATATAAGCTGTGAAAAGGCACTGGAGAGGAGGTGGGAGTCAGCTGAGATTTTAAAACAGATGGAGAGCAAGACTGTTTTAAAGGACAGGTGCTGTGGATGAAATTCTCAGCAAGATCGTGACAAGATTATGTTAAGACAGGCAGATCTTACGAGTAAGTGTAGTGAGAGTATGGGAATTAAGATACAAGATACCAGAGGTAGGCTAGGGAATATCCATAGCAGAATTCAAACTATGTAATTCTGTGTAAATCTTTACATTGACTTAGTATTTTAAAAATGAGTCAGAGATCTCACTTCCATATACAGGCTACTATATTTTAAACCTAGTAGTGCCATTTCAAATGCATTAAAAATAGTATCTCCAGAGTAAGGAAAGCAAGTAAGCCATAAGTTTAGTTTCAAATTAAATCTTTGTAACATATCCTGAACACTTCATCCACTTCCCTGTGAAGCACAGAAGTTATGACAGCAAATAAAAGGAGTCAGAGCTTAGAAATAAACTCAGAATTGCAGTGGGGAGGGGAAGGAGGTAAATGCAGATGGACTAAGTGCCTGATAAAGCAGCTGGGAAAATATTAATAACTAGTGTGAAAAACAAAAATACCCAATGGCAATGGTTACACTAAGAACAGCTATCTTGGCTGAGGAAACCTGTACACATTAGGGTCTATGCAGTGTTCAGCACAGTCTGTACTGGAAATAGATATGCATTCTTTATAAAAAATGCTTTTACTTATTTTCAAACAAGTTGACACCTTGACATCAGAGTATGAGGGAGGAGTTGCTCAGCTCTGGAAGGGTTTTGGAGGTGCCAAATCTGGCACCTGAAACTGTTTTATCAGTCAAGATTTTCAAAAGGCTCCCAGATTTTCAGTATTTATAGTTAATGAGAGCGCCTTCAACAGTAGACAACCATATACAGAACTGGGAGCACAGAAGAGTAGGATTTTATCCACATTGTTTTATATCTTGTTACTATAAAAAAAAAAAAAATATCAAGGAAGGCCAAATGAACAAGCAGACACCCTTTAAAGAAGGTTGAGGGACTAATGCATTTCTCAATGATAAATATCTGCAGTTTTAAGTGCAGAAAACTCTTCATTACTTGTCAAATGAAGACAAGTGCAACACACAGACCCTTCAACCCCTGCACCTGAACAAAAGCAATCGAATTATTTCAACAGTTGCTAGGAAGAAAGCATCAAACACATTTGGTGCCCAGCAGAGCAAGAATGGGATGTTCTACAATATGCTGAATTTAATAGTCAAAAAAAGAAAGGGTAGCTCCTTTTTAAACACACATGGCAGCAGAAGCAAAAAATAAACAGAAAACCCACTCACAAATAATTTTCCTAAGACTACAGAAAATATCAGCCATGCTATATAAATGAGGGGGCAGGGCCTCCATAGGCCACATCCTTTTATTTTTCAGAAGATGAAATTTAATATTAACAGTCAACCCAGAGAGACAAGAAAACTCAAAAGGGCAAAGGGCAAATAAAGAAAATTGTGTCCCAAACAGAAATGAGGGCATATTTTGAGAAAATATGAAGTCAGACTAAGACTCTTGGTGTTAAAAGCAAAGATTTCAACATTAATTCTCATCAATACCTTGCCTTTCTCCAGAGTCTAAACAGTCTTCAAAACTGTCCCGTCACAGCCAGCATATCTCTGCTTGCTTTACTAAAATGTTGTCAACAAAAGGTAGCATTGAACATAGAAGAATTTGATGTTCAAGACAAGTTCAATGGCTGAAGGCATGGCAGGCAGATAATTTAAAGTGGGAAGGGATGCAATGCTGTAGCCTGATCAGATAAAGAAAAGCTCAGAAATAGAATTAAAATAGTACAGCACAGTAGCTGGTCCTTCTTAATACAACCTTTGTGTTTTCCTCTCCCTCTTGTTGTCTGTTTCTTCACAAAAATTAAGGGCAGGCAAGATCCAAAAAAAATGTGCATACTAACTAATAACTTAGTAAGGTATATAAAAACATAATCACAGAGACGATTACAGGAGGAAAATTTCATTTTCTTAATCACTGACTCAATCTCATCTTTAAGTGTATATATTCCCAATAGTTAGGCTGTGCATATAAGAAAATTCCTAAAGATTCCAATATAAAAAACCTAAAACCTAAAAGATTCCAATATAAAAAATTATCACTTATATTCAACTATGAAGACTTAGGACATTCAAGCACCCTGTTCTGGAAGCAGATAAAAACTTTCCTCGTCCCCTACTTTAAACTGGGTTTTATTTGTGCTTCCTCTGTGTCTATGCTCATTGCTCTATCTCTTAGCTTTTTATTAAATGTATGATATATATGGAAAGAATGCATATCAATCTTACTATGTGGTATTACTCTTAGAAAAATTAGAATTTCAAGCCACCTCATTAGTATTTATAGTATCTTCTTAAATGACTGTTTTCTTCTTACAAACTTAAAATTCAGAAGATAATTGTGGAATATATAAAACAACAGCTAATGTTTCAAAATACTTAATTCCTTTATTTATTATTTATTTATTATTTATCTTATAAGATTATCTTATAAAAAAGTCAGATGATTATTTACAATTTTTTCCTCAGACTTCTAACTGTATTATTTATTCTTATAGTTTTTCTATGGAATAAAATCCATTAGTACAATCCCTGACTATTGACCACTTAGTAAAATCTAAGCAATCCATTTCTTTCCGTTTTCTCCCTACCCAAACCTGCCTATCATTTTACAAGCATCTTAAATTTTTACAGAGGTCTCAAAATGTGTTGCTAGCCTGGAGGCATACTTCAACCTACTATTACCTACCATGCTACCCAGTATTATACGTATTATCTCAGAACACAACGCTGGGCAGTAGGGAAGCAATGATGATTTCATATTGACTACAAAGTACAGAGGATTTGCTGATATCCCAAAGAAACAAAAATCAAGGAAAACATCCCTTCACATCTAGTAACACTTTATATGTCTATCATGATCCGCAAGGCAGGAGAGCCACTGTCCTATATTCCTAGACTGGTGGCACACCGTTTAGGTTAAGATTGCATTGAGTAATAATCATGCAGCCCAGAAATAAAAAGTCACTGCACTTTGCTTGTGCAGCACATTTGCACGGTTGTAATGACACAGTAAATCACCCAGGCCATCCCAGCCCAGAGTACAGCAACAATCCTGAATTGCCACTTGCAATAGGAATACAGAACACCTGCTGGAGCTTGCAAAACTCACAGGCTGCAGGGCACAAGGAGAAAAATCTTTCTCTGGAAATCAAAGAGTTCGTTTAAATGAAGTTTGTGAACAGAGGCACGTTCATCAGACGTTCATATATAATAAAAATGTCAATTACGCATTATGAATTATAGGCTTGCAATTGCTAATATATCAGATATACTATTGTGCCACTTCACTGGGTAAAGGAGAATGAGTTTAATAAATACTGCTTCCTCTGAAAGAACACCACCAAAATCCATATAGAAATGTGCATTTTCAAGTTAAAAATGCAGCTCTCCCTGGAGTTGCTGTGTTGAACTCGGCACAGTTCTGATTCTGGACTAACAGGCACTCTCTTCTAATGTCAAACAAGTATTTCACATCACATGACTAGCAACACTTACATAAAGCAAGAAGCAGCAGTAGTTTGACAGAGGCACTGATTTCTTCATTTAAATTTCAAAAGCACAAATATATTTAGAGACATGGCCAGAGCAACTGAAGTTGGAAGGGTCTCTGGAGATGACCTAGTCCAACCCCCACTACTCAAGCAGGGTCACCCAGAGCAGCCACACATGAAATCACCCCAAGTTGGGATTCAAAAAGCCCAGGTAGTAGTAAACTAATTCCAAATAAAATTTTGAAGAAATCTTTAGATCTGCTTTTTTTCGGAGAAATTAGGGGGGAAGTTTTAAAGGGATGTTTGAATAGAGAATATAAACTTAATGAGGTTAAAGCAAAAAAAAAAAAAAAAAAAATTGCTCATTCCATGCATTATGTACTGATCCCACATCATCTGCTTTAGGAATTTCTAGTCCAGGGGGTAACTTAAAAGATTTTAACAAACAGTTAAAACAACAGTTTCAGTTGATAGCAGTTGAAAGTCTCTACTAAAAATGAGAAAATTGAGTTTTACCCTAGATTTCTCTTCCTGTTACATTTGAAAGAGCAGAGCTGATGACATTTTCCAAAACACCCTAACACAGACTAAACAAAAACAGGCAGAGCGAACTTCAAGCATACTTCAACTAATGAGTACTGCTAAATATCTATTATGACATATCTGGCCTTTTTAACAGGTCGGCTGGAATCCCCAGCAGTAAACACAGCTGTAAGATACCATCTACAGGGCTTTGGTACTTGTGCACCAGTTTCTCTACCACCCCCACAGACAGTTGCATCTATCTGTATACCTATCAAATGAGCAAAGTAGTTGTACAGTCACATACACCTACTCCTGACAGAGTAAAAATAAGCATGAAAAATAGGAATTATTCCCTCTCAAAATGTATACATAATTCATTGAGGATTACATACAGATTTGAAAAGATAGAAAAATCAAATCTAATTTGAAATTAAGTCAACACATACATGGGAATGTCCTCGTTTTCAAGTTAATAATGCTTCTGAAGTATTAACTATAATACAAACAATACAAATCATAGTCCTACAAACCCACAACTATTCAAGACTAAGCTAATTTCTGACAACAGGAAAAAAAGTAATCGGTATTTTCTTTTTCAAAGTATTAAAACTAGTACATAAATCAACTGAGAAATGCTTGCAGGGCAGCAACTGAGGCTATCCAATTGCAAACCAGGCAACGAACAATGTTTTCTATAACAAGAGATTAAGACCAACTCCAATTAACTTTTCAGAGATACTACAGAAGATGTTTATTTTTTTGTTTTTAGCACTGCAACTGCCAAAAATATTAAGACTGAGTGGTTCTAGCAGTTACATACTATATATATATATATATATAATATATATATTATATATTTAAGGGTATCATTGCTTTTGCCTTAAAACATGTGGGGAAGTATGACACTGGTGTATGCCAACTATGAACCTAGAACCTGACTCTTCAAAAGCAGAGCCAAGGACGTATAAAACTTCTCTAAAAACAAAGAGAACCACTTCCAAACTACCACAGTGAACTAAAATAATGAATTTTTAAAAAAATAAAAATGGATTACATTTTTCCAATACGAGGACTTTTTGAGTCTTACTGCTTCAAGAGATAGTCTTGTCATCAGCCCCTTGAATTAGCAGTTTTTAGAACTGATTCACAGAAGATGGATAAATCTAAACTTAACAGCTGCTAATGCCTTCGAGCTTCATGGAGTTTTAGGGAAAAGAGTAATAGTTTGCACTGCTATTAGGCTGTTGCTTTTGTGACTCCACATCAAGAATAAAATTCTGTCTTGTTTTTCTTTTTTACTTCAAAATAATCAGTATCAGTTAACTGGTAATTTTATTTCTAAAACTCTGTCAGTGCTAGCATGAAGACTTTCAAACTATTTACATTTGTAGTCTGGAGCAAAGGTTTATGCTATAAATCAGCCTAAGGACACACTACAGCAGTGGTATGGCTTTGACAAGGCTTCAAAGAAGAAAAAGTACAGAAAATAAAAGAAACAGCCAAAATTAGTTCTTGTACTAGAAGCAAAAATACACAGTGACTTTCTCAGTCACTTCTTGACAGGATAAGGAGCACTTCTCAAATCGTATCAGAAGAAAACAGCTGTGACAATCTCAATAACCAGTTTTCTTCATCTCATATTTGTAAAACAGCTTACAGAGAGTTTCTTCCCACAGTTTATTACAAACTCAACACAAAATTAATTTATATTTTCCCATTAGGAAAAGGGAATCAGTTTCGTCCTAGGGTCATAGGAAACATGGAAGTGTTTCAAACTAAACAAGTGAATTTCTGACCAAATCAGTATTTGTTACAATTAGCTCATTAGTTGCAATGCTTACAGTAAGAGGCTATCTATCCATCCAGGGCAGCCTACACTCGCCTGAGTGCTCATTTATTTTCCTCCAACATCACAACGACCACAATAGAGGATAATTCCTCTTATAATCACTGCAAACATCCCCTCAGTTCACAATTAGCATAATATTAAGGCTATATGAAGCAGAGAAATGAAGAGAACTGAACATCTTTTTACTCATGTATTCCGTTAGGTACAAGAAGGAAACTCAACAAATGTATCTGTCACATTTTTCCTCTTTTTCTTTTTCCCTTCCCTCCTGAAGAACTCTGATCAGTACCTGTGTGTCAACACAGAAGTCACAGTATACTTCCAGGGCCTACTCTTCTGAAGCAAAGTTATTCTGGCAAGACTGAAGAACCAAAATACCAATCTGTTTTGGCACAAAATGAAGCGGGCACAGAATACTCCACCTTCCTTATAAAGCTCAATATTACAAGGCTAAGTATCCAGTTACGTTTTTAAAGAGAACAGAAAGGGCTTGCTTAAAACAGTGTTCCTCCCTCCCTTTATAAACCTAGGCAAGAGATAAAATTCTAACACCTGTAGCTGACTATTCCCCTCTCCTGTCCTGGCTCTGAGAAGCAGAAAGCAGGTATTAAGTTATATTCACGGCTGTCCCGATGCACCTACCTGATATAGGGATCCCTCCCAGACCTGTGCTGTGCTGTGGCGGGAGATTCAAGTCCAAGAAATTACTATTTGAGGTGGGATTTGCTGTGTGGTTCAAGTGCATGATGCTATTGCGTGGGAAGGCCATCCAAGGATAGCGAGCTGCTTGGCCTGGAAAACTGAAGGAGTTGTAAACTGCTCGATGCTGTTGAAACTGTGGGAACCTCTGTGGCATGACTGGAAAGGTGCTACTGAGAGAGTTGGCATTTGCAGGAGCAGCAGGATGCAGGAATCCAGAGCCTGGCCCTTTGGCAGCTGTAGTGTGTGGGGTGGGGTTCTGAAGAGATGTGGGCGAGAGGGAAGGTTGGTCTTGGACTGACAGTTCCTTCTCAATCAGGTCTGCTAAGGCTTTGCGGGTGATGTCAAAGGGGTCAAACCCTAAGTCGTCCTCTTGCTGTTTGGAGGAACCAAACCCAAAAGCTGCTTGCCAGTCTGTAGAGGAGGACACTGGTATAGTTTCTGTTGGAAAACAACAAGACGGAGAACAAGAATTAGCAACTAATTATTCATACACAAATTTCTGCCTCAATGGAATTATATCTGTGTTACCAGTTAACTTTCACATAAGGCTTCTTCACATGTTCCCCAAAGAGGCATCTTATTCATCAGCTAAGACTGCCTTTTTCACAGATCAAGCTACTTAAAATGTTAGTATCTTTAATACAGAATTGCTCAGAGCCTTGACAACTCTGATTCCCTTTGCCAATGTAGTGTTTTCAGTAACAGCTGTGTGTAGAAAGAAATCAATGCCCAAACACTTATTTGAAGCTGTTCTTATACCCATGTTCCCCAATTGAAGTGTGACTAACCAGAAATTCTTAGTTTTAAAGTTACTATTCTCTTGATCACTTTGCTTTCAGTATTAACACTATGTTTCAGCTCTGCAAAGAGGTAGAGGGAAAGATGATACCTCTTAGAAATATTTGTAAGAGATGGTGATAAAAATGTATTTCAGTGAAGAAAAAGAAACAGGTGTGAAGTCCACACCTTGATAAATGAAGAAAATAACATCTTATAATGCAGTTTCTAAGTATTTTGACACAGTATTGCAAAAATGAGCTACAGGAGGCCTTATGGTTTCAATTCTTAGTTTGTTTCATTATACTGTTTAAAGTTATTTAGTTCAGGCTCAATGGATACTGGTTGCAACTTCCCAGTATCTTTTTTTCACAGCCAGGCTAGAGAAAATTGATGTCTAAAAGGCATTGTCACTTACAACACTTACTCCCTCTGCTGGCAGGGAACCTTGCTAAAATTATGTTCAGAGAAGCCTCTGGCAGACAGACCTATAGTTCCATTTTTGCATATCATCACAAATTTCAGAATTAAAAGTGCTGCTGGACAAAAATATTCTTCATATTCTGTTTTAAATAGCAATAACACATGTGATACTAATTATAAAATAAACAGAATCTCTACCATCGGGAGGTTCTCTCACTAGTGCTTAATCCTCGCAAAATCAACATGTATGATACCTCAGAGCAGCAGGTAATTTCCCAATTAATGAATATTATTTACAAATGGGATTATCATATCCAGAACAGCATCAAAAGATTAAACACTAAGAGCAACTGTATCCCAAAGTTTAACTAAATTATCTTTATCTGTATCATTTCACTTAATTTTCTAATGTGTCTCAGACTTAAGATACCTGAGCTTCTAAATACTGTTAACATTCCCAACGGGGGGTGTGTGTGTATATACACACACACACATATATATGCATGCAACCTGTAACGGTTTTCATATGAAGGGTTATTTCATAGCAATATCATTGCAGAAGTGGATGTATCCAACTTCTGGATGCTGCAATTAACTGTAATTCTACCCTTTCTTTCACTGCAGAAAGATTAAGATTAGTCAACTTCACGTAACTATGCAGTATGATAAGAAATGTTAAATACCACTGCACTATTTCTGATGTTGGAATTACAGAAGAGATTATACCAACATATCCTGACATCATGTATTTTCTTCATTCCCCACAGAAACCTGAAATGTTAATACTAGAAAATTAGAACAGGCACTCTTATAGAATAATCTTAAAAGACTGAAATCTAGACAGTTGAAAAACAGTAGTTTTTCTTAGGAGAAACCCTTACGTCAGTGCAATTCATATACGGTTTTTGTGAAGTTGGGAAAAAAAATAAATAAATCCTGGACTTTTTGGCGTCACACAATTTTGGACACCAGTTACAAGAGTAAGCAACACCCAGCAAGCTGACCAAAGCTCCTTACCTGATGTGAAGAGGCTCTGTGGTTCTGGTGCTGTGGGCCAGTCATTGGAAGTCTGTGGAGAACTGGGGAACGGAGGAAGCCCACTGGGGATGGGGTTGGGGTGCCGAAAGTTGTCAGAGAAGAGCGACTGTGATTCTGTTACAGCCCCTTCGAACGGGGACCGTGCACTGTGATTAGATGAACTGATGGGTATGACTGGATTGGGTTTTGATAAACCGGGTGGTGGTGAAGGTGTGTCACTGTTTGTCATCTGCAGGCAAAACAAAGAGAGAAAGGACATTGTATTGACTATACCAAAAGTACGGTTCACTACTACACTTAGGAAACTTCCTCAAAAACTTCTGGCTGAAATTAGCTTAACTAATATGCACACTGTTTAACATCAAATAAGCTAGAGCCAGCATTTTGCAATTTCGTCCAAAATTACGATTTTCTTCTAAAAGTAACCGTTTCTCAAAGTGCAAGTTGCATCAGGTCCTGAGCCAAACTCAGTTCGTACTTTCATCTTTGTCTTACCTGTTGAGAGCTGTCACCATTTCCTATACTGAGGGAATCGGAAGGTTTGTCGATAGGGCTAGAAAAGCAGGAGGGGAAAAAAGTCAGTAATTCGCTCTGGTATACAAAGTAAACAGTTGCTTTTCAGTGATACAAATATCTTGAAATAAAAACAAAATTAACTTTCCAGACTTAAAGAAAAAAAGTACACTTGTGAGACTGTTTTCAATCATGAATACTCCACCCATTTGCTGTGTATTGTAGTCTTTTCACCCCCCTACTCTCCATTCTGCCTGTTGACTACCCTGTTAAGGAACAAAAGACAAGTTTTAAACATCTTCCAAGTAACTCTATGCCATTTCAAAAGATTATTGTACTATGGCAGCACTCCATTTTGTAGTCAGCTCCATCTGTTTTGGAAGAAAACTTGGAAACAGATATGTTTCCCAGTATTTAAATTCTTAATTCCCATATACATCCTAAATAAATCTGAGGAGAAATAAAAGATTAAAATCAACTTACTACCAGGATAGACTGGTTAGGTTTCCCATCAGCCTTTAAGCTTTAACTAGCAAAAATTAGTTCTAAAGTGCAAAATGGCTTTTGTTCTGACAATGACAGGGGAGAGGGGAAAACAAAGTAAAAGACAAGGTATTTTAAAGAAACAAACAACAACAAAAAACAGAGCAAAAAGAATAAAGATGAGAAACAACAGAAAACCACTTCAGAAAACTGTTCAGTTGGAATACACATCTCAGGGTTCAAGATCAACAGTCATTTTCTGAGCAGCCTTCGTTCTGCTACATTTTCTACTATCTCGGCATTGCTAGCTTCAGTTCAGATGAAAATCTCTGCTTTACAACCCATAGGTGCTTTCACCTTATCTACTCATGAGAAGCAGTATGCAAAAGTATCGGGCTGCACAGTCCAAAAGCCAAATCCTTTTAAACACTAGTTAAAGTTACGAATTAAATGTCAAAATTATAAATTAAATGTCAAAACGTGATACAAGTCAAACTACAGACATATTCTGTTAGTATAAAACAGTCTTTACTTTTTTAAAAACTAAGTGCAGACTTTAGATCGTACCAAGCCTTTGTTTTCAAACACCCCTTAAAAGTCTGCAGAGCGCCACTATCAAGCTTGAAAATTCAAAAGATCCCCCCCATATTTGTTCTTCACAGCCCATAATAGATAGAACCCAAATGCAGAATTAACTCTTCTCTGCAAGCAAGCACTACTCGAGAAAACATAACTACTTTCCACTCAGTGGCTGAAAGGACCAAGAAGGTCATTCCACCCGGCACAATCTGCTGCACATTAACAGTTTCCAAATACCTACAAAGAATTTTGTTCTAGACTCCTCACTAAACAATCATTCTCTGTGGGAAAAGATTCAACTGAAACATCAGCTCTACAAGACTACTGACAGAAGGACACAGCCTCAGACTGCACTACTGAAACACAATACCTATTAAACTCACGTAAGAACCCTTTGAGAGGCCCTCCACAATGAGCAGGATTCATTATCCACGGGCTACGGCATTTTCACATAATCTTAATATGTTTTTTTTTTTTTTTTTTCATAAAACAGAAAAAGGAAGCTACATGCCACTACTGAGATGCAACTATAGGATCTCTGATCACACCTTGGTGAGACTGCTATTGAGTCTAAAAAGGAGGCACCGCTTCCAATAGCATTCTTCATCGCAATGCTAGTGCATCGGTTCAATATTGATTTAGAATAAAGATCAGCAACACCACTTCCTGAAATATTACAGTTGACCTTTGTATTTTCCCATCCAACATCTGAATGAGCCCAACAGATACACCCAAGGGGTCCAAGCGAAACTAATAATACGACTGCAGACCACCATTGAAACTGCCAGTGATGCTTATGATGGACGAGAACACCAATTCTATGCAAGGAGGGCATCCAAAGAGGGCAAAAAAAGCTGGTTAGCAGTAAGGAAGTTACTGCAAGCAGATGAATTGCCTCTGCTACACAAAGAAATCTCAGTTGATCTGCTGCCCTGTTTTTCCTGCTCTGAGTGGTAATTAGGAAACCCTTACCTCTCAGTTGTGTTTCTAGAACACACTGCTGTGAAGAGACGACAAACATTCAGCCTAACATTTAGCTTCTTGTTCTTGAGGCTTTTCCAAGTGACAAGCCTCCTGGAACACAGCAACTAGTGTGTTATTTTAGTGGGAAGTTCCATATAGAAACAAAGGGTTTAGCTCTGTCTTAAATCATGCCCTGTTGTGGCCAGCTGTATAAGTTTTTGACAGAAGGATGATTCAATTCCCCTCAGCCCTTACCTGTACCATCACTTACTAATTTATTGTTAGGGTACTCCTGCCCAATTTGCCAATCAGTTTCTTTTTGACATGGGCTAGATTAAAGCCCAAGATTTTCATTGATCTGATCAGGATTTGAATCCAGCTCTCCAACCAGAGAAGCTGGAGAATCATTCCCTCCACACCAATCAGTGAGAGAGAAAGCGAGCTATCTGAAGTATAAAAGGCAGCACAATTACCCGAAATCTGAGTCTGCACCATCTGGAGTCATGTGTTCTGGGTCTGTGCCATTTTCTAATATGGGAGGCGTTTTCCTGTGTTCCATTGTAAAACCGTTGGCTGATCTACTTGAACTCTGTAATGATGGCCAGGCATCTTTGTTATTACTGTTGGGTCTGGAAAAAGGCAAGAGTGAAAAAAAGAAGAGTTCAAGTTATGAAGAAAGTGTTTTTAAAAATTGTAAGCACCCAGGAAATGAATCCGTGTGCCAGACAATCCCTAAGGATAGATTTATATGGATATTACTTCTCAGATTTTAAGTGATGGCAATTTCAAAAACAAATCAGAGGGGGGAGTAGAAGGGTGAGAAAAGACCGGGCAAAATTGTTTTTCTCACTGAATACATAACTGCACTGCCAACACTAAAGTTCACACTTGTCCAACTGGAAAAACCCACCAACAGTTAGTTTCCGGTACCAAAATCTATGTATATGTATATATCATAGAATCACAGAATGCCTAAGGTTGAAAGGGACCTCTAGAGATCATCTAGTCCAACCTCCCTGCACATGCAGGGCCACCTAGAACACACGGCACAGGGCTGCATCCAAGTAGGTCTTGAAGATCTCCAGAGAAGGAGACCCCACAACCTCTCTGAGCAGCCTGTTCTAGGGCTCTGTCACTCTCACTAACAGGAAATTTTTCCTTAAGTTCCCGTGGAACTTTTGGTGCTTCCGTTTGTGGCCATTTCTGCTTGTTCTGTCAGTGGCCACCACTGAAAAGAGGCCAGCCCCATCCTCCTCACTGCCTCCCTTGAGGTACTTGTACAC
>JAUBNY010000228.1:556201-567493 GCA_032275445.1 Crypturellus soui | reverse complement strand
GTGTGTGCAGGGGGGTTGGACTAGATGACCTCTAGAGGTCCCTTCCAACCTTAGGCATTCTGTGATTCTGTGATAGGCAATGGCTCCTGAAGGCAGGTAGACAATGGCTACTGACTTAAATCTGATTTCTATAATATTGCATATTTTCTTTTTACTCCTTTAACCTACCGCTTACTCAGAAATAGGGAGCCCAGATCTACTCCAAACCATATTTTTCCTA
This sequence comes from Crypturellus soui, assembly GCA_032275445.1. Classification (NCBI taxonomy): domain Eukaryota; kingdom Metazoa; phylum Chordata; class Aves; order Tinamiformes; family Tinamidae; genus Crypturellus; species Crypturellus soui. The sequence continues at coordinate 567,273 of JAUBNY010000228.1, read as the reverse complement.
AAAAGGATAAAACCACAAGAACCTTTACAGACTTACCTGTGAACCTGCATATGATGTGCTGTTATTAATGACAACTTTGTGTATTTTACCAAATTTCCCAAAATATTCTGGTCGTTTCAAAACCTATAAGAGAAGTGAAGCAGCTTATCAGGAGATTAATTGCAATATATCTGTCATTGTTCTAGGCAACTATGCCACCAAGATCTCTAATAAAAACAGGTCTTTTAAAAAAAAAAAAAAAAAAAAAAAAGGAGAGCATGTACACTTTTCCCTAGAGATTGTTATTTAATATGAATTTATGTAGCCACTGCAATAAAGAACTAGAATGAGGCAATGAGGCATATTCCAAAGCATATGTTGTATTTAAGTTTCTTTTGGAACACAGATTATCTAAACCCTACTACAGCAAAGCAGAACCCATTCAATATGAAATATTCCTGTATATGTTCTCCTTCCAACAAATTATAAAATAGCTAAAAGTCATATTCATCCCAATTTTAAGAAAATCTTAAGCTTGCATTCACATATATTAAAATGCTCAATTCTGACTAACTGGTCCCATCCTTGAAAGGCAGAGAGTATAACAGTTAGCTTGAGCCATCTTTCAATGTTTCAAATTCTTGAGATGAAGTACAGGAAGACAAAGCACAAGACTTCCAAGGATCGAGAAAAGAGAAATTTTAGAATCAACACTGCACTGCAGTGAATGAATGGATATCAAATCCCCCAAGGGAAAATAACTAAACAAAACACACATGTCATTGCATCAGTTAGCGGTAACACCACTTAGGGATTCCATGCAAAGCAGTAACATCTGTGGAAATTAAGCACCTTTGCTGAACAATGCCTACACATATGACAGCGAACTTGACAATGTGCCTTATACATGGTACTAAAAGCTGGTATTTCTCTATTGCTTGCTGAAAGGCTGTGCAGACGCACCAACTGTTAAGGCTGAGGCTAGATAAGCAAAGGGTATTTCTATCCCTGAACAATAATCAAGGAGAATAAAAGAAGCCTCCAGCTTGCTTCCCCAGCCCTAACTTCACATCACGACTGGATAATACAGTTAAATCTTTTACCTAATCATCTTTTCTCACTCATTGAGTAAGCACCCATATCTTCACAATCTAACAACACTAATCATATTTGGAAAGTTTTGTAAGACCACAGGGCATGTTTTCAGTCTCTTCAGCCTTCTGAACACCTGTCTATTGATCTCTGCCTTCCTGAAAGACATTGTGCCCATCTTCAGGTACCCACCCAGAGAAGACTGACAACCCTCAGTAATAAACAGCACCAAGTCAGGGCTAAAAGCTGCTCACAAAGCCAACTAATTTGTTGCTAAATTCTTACAGAAATTGAAGTGTTATCAGTTTAAGGTTGATCTTTCTTCTTCCTCCACATAGTCTTGCTTTTTTCCCCCTCCCCTACACAAAAAGCAGCTTTTACATTTGCTCTTTTCCAGTCTACCAAAATGCCACTCAGACAGTTTACAGAAAGAGACACTTTTGAGATTTTTCCAGAAAATTTTAGATTAACATGATGAACTTAACCTGACTTGCCCAGTAGATCACTCCTTCCATGTTCTTGCTGAAGGTACTCTTACTTACTAGCATTAAATCCATTAGCTATCTGCAGTCGACTTTTTGATGATGGAAGTAGAGAGCACATCTTAAGTAATTTTCTCTCAAACTAAAAACTTTTTTGACGAGGCAGGTCATTGAGCCAATCCTCTCAGGTGTTCTCTGTATTATTTTTTTCTGTCAAGTTACATTACTGTTACACTCATTCCCAGTCACACTTTATTTTGTGTCTTGGCTTTTTTGGTCATTACAGGTTTGTGTTACACTTTCATATTTGTTCTTTATAATTTGACCTAGCTCTCATTCTAGAACAGCTGTGACAGCTGTATAGATGCACATGCCTAAAATCATTTAACTCCTTAAACTCATTTTAGGTTAAAAACAAACAATCTTTAACAAACACTAAGAACAATTTCTTTAAAGACAGAGCAGTTGTACTCTCAAAAACAAAAACAAAACACCATCTGCTATGGCTATTTTAGAGGAGGAAGGGGAAGCAGGCCCCAGCATGAGGAAGGTTTTGGAAAGTTCCCAATCAATAGATGCAAGTAGGGGCACAAGGATGTTCCCATGGTTGCCTGTCAAGGTCAAGAGCAAGATCTGCAAGTATGAAGTGCTCACCTCTGGATCTGCTAGGCGCTGAGATAGCCCTACCACAAAGACAAGGTTCTTCTGTACAACCCGTACACTGGCCAAGTGTTTGCGATTCTCTGATATCTTCTGTTTCCTCTCATTTTGTTTCTGTTTCTTTTCATTTTTTATCCTTTGCAGCTCCTCCTGGGAGAGTGGTTTGTACACTGCTGGATCTTCTGGGTATGGCTAAACATAATAAACATCATTAAAAACAACTCAATTAAGAAACAATATGCCTAAAAAACATGAATCCTGCCATTCTAACACAAGCTTCCATGCTATGTTACCCTGTTATAATTGTTATGGCCAGCCACATTTATAAATTCAGTCTTGAGGGTGAGCAGGAGGAGGCATCTTGGGTAATTTTCATAGAATTCTCTTACTTGTCAATATAATCCTGAAGCTAGCAAGACCTGCATTCTGCTGCCTACTTTGGTAATACTAAGAACAAGGACAACTTGAGAGTCAACACACCCTATTGAAATTTTATTAACAATGCAAGTAAGTAGGGTAAAAGGCAAGGCCCTGCATACTCGCATTAAAATTATTTACATCTGTAACAGACAAATGTAGTAAAAAGCAAAACAGACACACAAAAAAAAACATGGAATACAGGTAGTAGGGGAAAAAAAAAAAGAGTACATTAAAATACAACTGTAATTAGGAACCTAAAGTCAAGACATCACCATTACACAGTTCAGTCTTCACATCATTAACTTCACCCAGTGAAGAGAGAGGTTCCAATGCAGTTATTGTACTGCATTGTATCTATATTCTCCACATGTTTGTGTATCAGTTTGTAACTTGTTTTATCTTTCTGGAACAAAGTTATATTTTCAACCTCAAGATCATCACCTTGAGATAGTTCCTCCAAAATAGATCCAACACTTACGCTTTTTTAATCTCAAGAATAAGTAACAAAAACAAAACATCATCCCCAGAGTTACCAATAAAGACTGTTCTAGTCATCCAGAAGATGCAGCTATCGAGTAAAAGGCAGTTTCAGTCTTGTAAACTGTAGTATATAGGATTAGTATAGGACAAAGCAGCCCTATATTCCTTACCTTCCCCACTTTTTCCATATTTAAAAGTTAGGTTTTGTGTCTTTAAATAAAGTAATATTAAGCACAGAAGAAGATTTATATATCTTAAAAAGAATTGTTTCTAAACAAAGTTGAGTTCCAAGTGTAATGTTTAGTTCTAAGTCTAAAATTAGAGGAGTGTAAGAGATGGACATTAAGGCATGGAATTTAGGTAAAGAAGCAAAGTTCACCAGTATGCTGAATTAAGTTCTTCCCCTGAACTACCATAATCAAAGAGTTTAGGGCATAGATCCAGAAGTAAATTTGTTTTTTCCACCCTGTTGCCCACTGTTAATAGTAACACACAAAATTAATCATACTAAATGGCTTGACCTGGGGAAGTCTACAGCAGCAGATTAAGGCAAGGTTAGGTTAAAAGCACAGATTCTTCAACTGCACGGCGCAACTGGAAGGGCCATCAAGTACCTCACCCTGATAACATTCCGAGAACATCCTCAAACAAACATTTAAATTTAGAGTTAGGAGACAGAACAGTTTAGAGTCCAGTTTCTTGATGCTGCACTTGAGACACCTTCTGGAAATACACTGCAGTTGACTCCAGCAGAGGGTGTCTACTGTTTCAACATAGAGTTCTCTGAAACACGTGCAACATTTTTACTATCACTTAGGAATGTAAGCTTCTAAGATACCTAGGCATTAGCCAAAGGCACACACCTAAACCTCTTCCATGAAAATACAACATTGATTCAAGTTATCCTTAAAAAAACCCAAACATTTATCAAAAAGTTACATTACTGAGCAGGTTTCACTTGATGTACTGGAAGAACAGCAACACTCCACATTAGTAAGGTCATTTGAAATTAGATACAGCCATTATTTTCAGTTTTGTTGCAATAAATGCACCCCAAGAGGACTTTAGAGAAAAAGAGCAAAAGAATTCTAGAAGGCATTTCATTTACATAAAGACTTTATCAAAGTCTGTGCAAGTAAAACACATAGCATACAGGATGCTGTTTTAAGGGAGAGAGACTGCTCCAGCAAATAGAAAATTTGTTCTGTGATCATGGTCAACCACAGTTTAATTAGGAATGGGAACAGAAGGGCATCTGTAAGAGGTAGGTGCAGTTCCAAAAATAAAATGGTTTGCTCTACACAAAGTGTTGTGGTATCTTGTCCACAAGCCATCCTATTACAAATGCAACGTCTCCTCCAAACCCCATACTATACAAGTCAAAGCCCTCAAGCAACTGCACAAGGAATGAATAAATTGGCGATTTGGTAAGGCCTCTAGAGAGCCAATGGACTCTCAAAGTTCACCTGCTTCTTTCCTGCCAGATATAACCACATTAAGAGCATGTTCTTCAGTAAAAAGCAAGCTAAAGAGTATGTTCCTCCTCCACACAATCATTTGCTGCTGGATGTTCTGGATGTTGGTTGGGAAGCATTCGTGGTTAACTGAAGTAGAAGTTCAAGCAAACCATTTTGCTCTTCACAATAGGACTAATAGTTTGTACAGCAGAGTATGGAGGCTGCTGGAACAGGACTAACAGCAACAGTAACTTCAGAATTAGGAGAAGAAAAATAGCTTATATGAGACCACCTAAATAAAGATTTCAGTAACAAAGCAGCCACAGCAACTGATTTGCCACCCCAGATAACAGTATTTATTTGGGCAGCATTCTGATCGTAAGTTTCCAGTGGATACTGCAGAGGTATATTATGTATGAAATGTTTCATAAACATATTTCACTTATGACCAGTGCTTCTAAGGAATATGGATAGTTGGGTATCTTGATATGCAAGAGCTACAGAAGAACCTTCACATGCTTTTTCAATCTCAGACATAAATCAGAAGAACAATTCTTAGATAATTCTCCCATTTGATAGTATGTGGTAACAAGAGAGCATGTGTGTTTAAAAAGGGAGAAAGGCCGCCAAAAGCATAGCACCAGAACCTGTTCCTTTCGAATGCAGATCTAAAGGCAGCTATGACAATAAATGATCTCATCAGAGCAACTGCTTCCCAGAGATGAAGTTCTACAGCTCAGACGATGGCTCAGCTACAGGTAGAGACTTGCGAAAAGCAGGGGGAACAGGGTGCTGGAAGCCAGACATGGCCAAAGACTTGTTGTTGTCTCTCAGTATCACACCATTTCTGCTCTCTGTCCAACACTATGAAACAGTGAAAAGGCAGCTATCAAACTCACAAGTCTTAAACAGCCTAAGTGGCCAGACTATAAAGACATACCACTAGAGATGACAACCTTGGGCATACCTAAGACAAGCATGAATTCTGTTTTGTATGGGGTAAAACAAGGGACTAGATGTTCCTGAGGGCTAACAAGCAAAACAAAAATCGATTAAAGCTACTATCACAGATTCCTTAGCTAGTAGAGAATTTGAAATGCAAGAAGAGTAGCCAGGTTAAATATTGACTTAGATATTTTCAGGTGTAGAAGATAGAGATGCCAATATCTCTGATTCATTGACTAAATTCAGCAGACATTCCTCTTGAGTTATACATCCTTTTCAACAAAAACCATGAAAAGCACCTGAACAAGAAGTGCCAACATGCAAAATGACCAGACTTAAGTTCACACTAACTGCAGCTGCTGGTGGTCCTGTAAGTACTTCATCAAAAAAAAAAAAAAAAAAAGTTTTGAATCTCTCTTCTGCAGTCTTGTTTCTTTAATCAGAGGTGGCCCTTGATGATTTATTTCTTAGTCTTCCTGACTAAGTTTTTTTATATCACATAAGGTTTCTCTGTTCTTTTTTTTCCTCTCCAGACTTTCCCTCCCACATTTTCCCAATTGTTGAAAGCAGAGCTGGGTTTTATCTGGATGGGGTCACGCTCTTTCCACATAATGGATGTACCAACATTTTCAGTTGTTTCTTTGCTACCAAATAAGTTCTGAAATGAGAAAAAAAAAACACAAAAAGTTATTAAGCTTTATATATAGTGTACAGCACACTTGTTATATCAAAAATAGTGATATTCTATATATTTCTGAATATCAATTGTTTTACCAAATAAAAAACTCAGCAGTTTCCTCCAGTGCTTTTAATCCTACTGCTGACATCTGAAGATTGTACACTTAGAACAGGTATTGCCTTCACATGGAGACAGGAGAAATGTGCCCAAGAGGGGGATACAGATTTATGACTAAGAAACTAATCGATTTACTATTTTTAGTCACCTTCAGCAAAAGGTTGCATCCTTACATCAAGGAATTGGAAAATAAGGCCAAAGCCACATCGCAAGAACAACATAGCGAACAGCAAACAGTGAATCAAACTATATGTTCTGGCAGAAGGGCAAAGCAATAAAGAAACGGGAAGGATGCAGACTAATCTTCCCTTTCCCCATCCCCTTACTATTGGAACAATTCTATTTGGAATGTTTAAAAGTGGTAGCAACCGGCATTAAGATCTGGTATCCATGCTATATCAAAGCAACATAGGCGTCACACATCATTATAATACACACTACCTTGGCAGCTAGATTTTAAAGAGGGGAAAAATGTCATTGTACTTATATAGCTTTACAACGGGAACCAGTGAGTCTACTGATAGTAAAGAAGCCTTTGGCTACTAAAATCTCCTCAGAAAACAGTAAGTTTTCATTGTGGTTTGACTAGCTAGTGACTAACTAGCTCACTTGCAGTTAAATAATCAATTGACTGGAAAAACAGGAGCATTTGTTCAACCTCTTCCAATTTTCCATATCTTCCATACATAGGCATGCATGCATGTATGTATGCTACCACTGCCAGCACTAGGAAGTTTAACGCATGTTAATTCAGTTGACTATTATGTGAACGTATTCTGCACATGCATATGTTAAGCTATAATAGCTCAAGCATACAGATGTATTTTCTTCTAGCTAGAATAAACTTTAAGCTAGTCTCTTTTCAATTACATGCAGTTGAGAAAGATGTAGAAAAATAAAGAGCTTTTTTTTTGTTTTGTTTTTAACTTAACACACAGTAAGACCTACCCAACCTATGGCAAAAAAACACCCTTAAAAGTTCCCAGTCAATCTGTTTTAGCATATTTTTTTCTGAGCTCTCCCCTCTAACCCTTTCAGTCCAGAAACCCTGGATATGAAAGCTCTTGACTGTACCTCTCCACAGACTAGTGGTGAAATCACTGGAGAATCTAAGTGTCCTGAGTCCAGTCAGCAGTTTTCTATCAGTCATGCAAAATATGCAGAAGCAAAATGAACTATTCCTATACATATACTGCAGCAGAGTTAGAGCATCCTGCATTGGCATACACGTTAAAAACAGAATATGTATGTTAAGGGCACAGTAACCATTATGAAGTCTGCTGCAAAAATTTAATTATTTGGACATTTTCTGCATTTCAGTATTTTAAGTGATCACTGCTAACACAGTTGTTGTATGAATTAGAAAAAAATCACTTAGATACACAGATAAAGATAAAAACACACATTCCACAAAGACACATACCTTGTTCAGAGGGTCTAGCACACTTCAAAAGGTGGCATCATCACAGATTCCAGATTGCACAGTTGATGGCAGCAGAGAAGAAATGATTTGTTGCTGGGATCTCAGCAGGATTTCTAGTCCACAACATCCATCTTTGTACCACAGAAATAATATTGTCCTCACTCTCCTCTCCACAGACCTTCTGAAATCCAGCAATACAGTCGCAGCTCTTCTTAAGATCATCTTGCAGTCCATGGATGAAGAAAGTATCAAAAGCATGATCCTGATCCATGGCAGAAAAGGTCTCCCAGCATAGTTGGCACTTCATTCTCATTATGGTGCACCTTCACTCATTCTGCGTTTTCTCCCAGAACCGCTTTGCCTCAACAAACTGTACCCAGTGTAGCAAAAGACTTGCACATCAAGGAGTACACCAGATTATTCCACATTACAGGGTTCAGCGGTGGCAGTGTCCATATTTAAAAGAATCCACAGATGCTCAGAGACAGTGAACAGCATACTGCTTCTGTGATTTTGCAGATGTATTCCAATAATTTCCAATGCAGAACAGGCATAGAAGAACGATGTAATTGGTGGCAAAATGTAGTACAGTAAATCCAGGTATACGAAGCAATTTAGACTAGGAAACTCCAGAAATATTGTATTTGTTCCAGCAGGATGGAAGTGTGCTTGTACTATGAACATTATTACACATTTGCCCTGTATACCAGATATCACATGTGGTAACTTAATTGGCTGATGACAGACGGATCTTCGTTGTAGAAGATAAAGCCCAAATACTGAAGCAAGTCTGTGCAGTTTTTTAACAAAGTATATATTGCTGTGGGACAGTCTTCAAGCTTGCAAAGGCATCCAAACACAGGTTAGCAGTGATAGCTCTAGTGTAGCCAAAGCCCAAGAGAACAGGAAGAAATAAGCCTGGAAGTGCTTCTAGAAAGCTGGGGCAATGAATGCTAATAGTCAGATCAAATAAGACTACTCAGGGCCTCAAAAAGGAGAATCAATGTACTATTGAGATAGGGAGCCAAAGGCATAAATTGAGACAGAATCACAGTTGAATACCAGGAGAAAGAGGGGACAAAAGTAGTTGGGATTACAAAAAGAGAATGGCAAGGACCCATTATACTGGGAAAGAAAGTTACATCAGAGTCGAAGGAAACGAGATACTGAGAAAGAAGTTTATCAAACACTGAAGATAAGTAATAAGGTTAAGTAAAACACTAAATGGAAGGGGAAAAGATTCAAAGGAAAAAGCAGGCAACTTAGGGAAGCTCAAATTTATGATTGTGGCCCAAAAAAAAAAAAAAAAAAAAAAAAAGACTATAAGTTGGACACTTAAGAGATAGGGAGAAGTGTGACACAAAGTACTACCTTTCAGCATCTGGCAAAAGGAAAGCATACTAGATGAGTAGACTTAGCCCAAATTTGAAAAGTTTTCAAGTTTAACACCATTGGATATATTTTTTCCAAAGGATTTACATGTGTAGATTCCAGAAGTTATGGATAAAGCTGTGGTGCCATAAACAGAACAAGCTGGCCTCTGGCAGCTCTGCTAGTTTAGCTGAACCTCAGCCCTCAGCAAAGCCCTGATGCTGGAATTGTCACTGTCTTTCCTGAAAAGGCTCTGGCAAGGCATCAACACCTCAACTCCCAGCATTTATTGACAGTTCTCCCAGCATCAGCAAGCCTTGGTCCTGATCCACAGCTTCCTCTATTAATCCAGTTCTGAATTAACAAAACAAGACTAGGAGTTGCACAACAGCTTCGACACATATGCAGACAGAATCTGAAAGGTCCAACACCTCACCCTCGACCTAGGCCATTACTAGAAGAATGTTTCCTGAAGGAAAAGCGTGTCTCTTGTACAAAGACAATGCAAGAGCCTTGTGATACGTGCAAGACAAGCCGCTGATCCAGGATATTTACCTTTCTGCAAGCAGGACAAAGTCCATTCTCATCAGTGCGGATACGGTGCCAACAGAAACGACATATTTGGTAGCCACAGGTGCAAGGGAAGAAGTTGATGTCATCAATCTCCAGAGGCTCCATGCAAAGGGGGCATTCCACAGGGTCTTCCTTAGCATCAGGGCTGCGAGACATCTTTATATGTTCGCAGAGCAGCAAAAGTTTATAATAACTTAATGGAGCACAAAGGTTAGCACTTCAAGGTCTGCAAGAAAAGGAAAAAAAAGAAAAAAAAAAGAAAAGTTTCACTGCTTTGGCCATATCATATAGCTTTTCCTCTGCATCTTTTAACAGTTTTCAATCCCCCGCTGGTTTCTTTCTCCCCACACAAATTATCTACTAACTTGCAAGTCACTAATCAACAAGCCTTAGTGTCTCACTTTTACAAGTCCCACAAGTAGATTATTCATACTGTACCTCCCTCCTGAGACAACTGGGCAAGTACTTCTTTGATAGTTTACTAGCCTCCTTATGCTTCAAGATGTACAGTTGCATACAAATGTTTCACACAGTGAGCATCATACACTGCTTCTGTGTCTTGTCAGCTTCATTTAGGGAGTGCTTGCAGTCTTTTACTAATTCAAAACGGCATCCTTGAACCCAGGAATTAATCACTCCCAAGCGTGAAGACCTTAGCTCAAAGGTTTGGAACAACTTTTAGGTCATCCATTGGGAAGTTTCAGTAGGGGTACAGCACTATCAAAAACAGAAGAACAATGAAAGCTTCTTACACAGAAGAATTCATTTCTTTGTTCCTCCTGTTTTTCAGGTCCAGAGACTGATCTCTGAGACTAGTCATAAGACTACGTTTTATATAGTGTTTGCCAAGATTTGTCTTGGCACAGACACACAATTTTCTACACATATCCGACAACTTTCGTTGACTCATTTAGGCTTTTCATCACCATCAAATCTACAAGGCCAATATATGCATGTGCCTGAAACACGTATCAAAACTTCAACTTAGAATGCAGCCACAACATATAACTTCTCAATCATTATTTTTAAAGGAAAAAAAAAGTTCAGGTAATCATTTTCTTAAATTTAATCCTTCTAGCACACTCCCATTTTGTCAGTTAAAAAAAAATGTTCATGCTCAAAATAAAATGCACACAGTCTCAAGATACTCAATTCAGTTTTTCCTCCCTGTAAATTATAGTTCTGGATATTTGAATTTATGTCTCATGAAGAAGCTGTCCTGACCTGCTGCTGCATGAGACATGTCTGCTGCATGCATGTCTGAAGGAAAGAATAAAAGAAAAAGAGTAGGATTTACATGGCTCTTTTAGAGAGGAGGAGGAGGAGAGAAAAAAAAAAAAAAAAAAAAAAAAAACCATCAACGAACTAGATACCAGGTGAAAAAAAATTACTAT
>JAUBNY010000228.1:526045-554249 GCA_032275445.1 Crypturellus soui | reverse complement strand
AGTGAGAGGCCAGCATAAGCAGAACAAACTTATGAATATGTTACTGCCCTGGGCAACTCTCTACTTTCCTGACAATACAGCCCCAGAAGGCAATTACTCTTCCAGAAGATATTCGCCTTGAAGCAGCTCAAGCTGACTGAGGTGGAAGCTGGGTCTAGGACAGCTCAGCTGGTCTCTAACAGTCTGCACCTTGTTTGCTGGAAAAAGCTGAAGATGGGATAGCTGTTTACAGACAACTGTTTGTGCTGAGCTACATCTTTCTGCATGGGCCTTAGAAGAAAAAACTAGAAACAAGCCTAAAAAATAAGTTCCTAGCCACCCGGTTCTTTTATGCATCCCAAATACATTCTCAGAGACCAAATCTATCAAAAACAAATGTTAATTTCTTCTCATTAGCCATAATGGATTTTAAAAAAAATCTGAATTCTGTACCTGGGTCTAATCTCACCACCAAATATAGCATAAAGGCAGCCAAGAGCATCTTTTTGTAAGGAATTAAATAGAAGTGGCTTGATATGGACCTCAGTGCTCTACGGAGCAATGTCAACATGGTCAAGAGCTTTTGGGGCAGAGCACCTAGAACACAAGAACAAAAAGGCTGTTAGGGCAAAACAGAGGGGGGAAAAAAATCACTCAGAATAATCAGCAGAGATACCATCCATCTTGCCTAACTGCAGACATGTCTTAGTTTGATCACATGAATCTGTTTTATAGGGAACAGAGAGAAACAATACCATTTTAGGGTTCAACTCAATCATTTTTAGGTATCTACTTTAAGGTGATATATCATTATATCATACCAGTGTAAATATCTCTGCTAGGAGATAACTTCAATTGATTTAGTTTTCAAGGACAAGTAGTACTTTCAATGCTAAACATGGCTTGCTCTACATGGGCTTAACTGTTAGGAGAAAAGAAGCAAAAAGGGCACAGATCCAGCTACATGTATCCTTAAAGGATACACCTGTTATAGTTGCCTGTTGGTACTTTTAGATATTTCTTCTGAAACGCTTTAGAAGCTTTAAGATAATTCTCATCTTCCAACATTGCTATAGATTAAAATTTCCTTTGTAATTCTCAGCACATGGATCTGCAAGTCTTTCATTGCCTTCTGTGACATATTCCAATCCTTCTGTGACTACCTAATGGCTGGTATATCCTGGCATTATTATTAATATACAGTTACAACTTGCTTGCCAGTTAGGTTGTACTACAGCTTTGTTAGAGACAGGTGCAATGGGACTTACAGTACCCACGTATTTCATTTGATAATGCTAACTTATGTAATGAAGTGTTCCCATAATATGGTCAGATTGTGGTCTCACTACACAGACTTAAGCAAAAGGGAAAAAGACAATACGCAAGAGGCATGTCTGGTAAGAGGATGCACTATTTCCTTCCTAGAGTACTGTTCTGAATCTGGTATTGCACAGCAAAAAGGCATAGAATTATAGAATCATTATGGTTGGAAAAGACCATCAAGCCCAATCATAAACCCATCATCACTATGCCTGCTAAAGCATGTCCTTAAGTATCTCATCTACACATTTCCTGAACACTGCCACGGATAGTGACTCCACCACTTCTTGGGCAGCCTGTTCCAATGCTTCACCACTCTTTCTGTGTAGAAATTCTTTCTAATGTTTAACCTGAACCTCCCCTGGTGCAACTTGCAGCCATCTCCCCTTGTCCTATCAGTCGCTATTTTGGAGAAGAAACCAATCCCCACCTCACTATAATCTCCTTTCAGGTAATTATACAGAGCAGTAAGGTCTCCCTGCGCCTCCTTTTCTCCAGACTAAATAACCCCAGCTCCTTCAACCACTCCTCATAAGGTCTGTGCTCCAGCCCCTTCACCAGCTTCCTTGCCCTTCTTTGGACACACTCCAGTACCTCAGTGTCTTTCTTGTAGAGAGGGGCCCAAAACTGAACACAGTATTTGAGGTGCAGCCTAACATGGAAACTGTTTTGATGCTGTGTCCACACAGGGTGGACTACTTCCAACCCAACAGTCATCAACAACTAGGCTAAAAAACAGCTGTTACTTTTGGAGTTTGGTTCCCTTCTTGGTGTGTCAGTGACAGTTTGCTGTCTGCACACACTGGAAAGTCCTGAGTGCTTGATGAAGCTTTCTCACTGGGCAGAGGCTGGGGATGACGTATCACATTATAAGGAAGGGAACAGGCAGTCCCTACATAATAGAAATAGAACACAGATTTATATTACAGTCTCAGCTGAAGCATTTTGATAATATTTCAGATACACAGATTTCTAAAACATGGAAGGGGAAAGAAGAAAAGGAAATTGCAAACAATGAAGGAAAGGTCTACCCAGAGCTGATTCTCTTGTGGTCCCCTGCTGCTCTTCAGCAGCAGAGTGCATCTCTTCCTGTTGAGTCCACTGACACTGGCTTTCACAAATGGTCCTGAGAAGTGCTAGCTGTTGTGCACTGTCCAAAACTTCGCAGCGCCGTACAAGCTCTTCTGCCCCCTCAAACTGGCCCAGGGGAAGCAAAACACGCAACAGGTAGAGCTCCAGCAATGAACCATATTCAGGGAGGCTCTTATTGGTTGTGTCTCCCAGCCAGCTACTGCCAACCTCCAGCATGACCTGCGGCTCTCTCACTCTGCTATATAACAGGATACTGGAACACAAGAGAAATAACTATTAAAAACATTCCATCTTTTAAAATTGAGATGACTGACAGTTATTACTCGCAAACAGCTACCATCTAGGCATGAGTCTACACTCTGGGTAAAGGAAAAGAGAGGCAGTGGCAGCAGCCACCGATGTTACCCTCTCAGAGTCACCCAGTGTGCTCCTTATCACTCCAAAGCAGTCTGCTGGCCTGCAGGCACGCATGGGGCACGCACATGTCCGCATGCTCCCAAGGGCAGCCTCTTAGCAGGCTCACAGTGGCTATCAGGTAATTGTGCATTTGGAGAACAAAAGGTTCTACAAGAGAAACCAATTCAGCTTCTTTCATTTCATTTTTCAAGAACATACTTGTCCCGGTTCCACTTTCACCATGCTATAACTTTACAGCACACAAAGCAAAGCTACCATACACTATCTCGTACAGCCTGACATTAGACCCAACCATTGCAAGCTCAGGGGAACAGCAGCCACGGGGAGAAACTCACCACAGCTCCAGCACCTTGGCAGGCAGATGCTCCGGGACCCGATAGTACTGCAGGACCCACGACAGAACTTCCCGCCAGCGGTTCATCTCCGCCAGGGCCTGAATCCCCACAACGCAGAGGGAGCACTTCACTTCAGCAGAGCTGGAAACGAAGATGCGTGCTTGCTAAACGCTTGCTTCCCACTGCCAAGCTTCCCCTCCGCCTTTCCCAGGGAAGTGCATCCTACCCCAGGAAACACGTTGTTAAGCCCCGCTCAAAAAAAAAAAAAAAAAAAAAAAAAACCTCAACGAACTAGATACCAGGTGAAAAGAAATGACTATGTGGTATGCCTGCCATATCTGCATACATAGCCCCCTCCTGCCCCAAACATTGAAAAAATCCAAACTTCTTATAGTTGCATTTCAGAAGTAGCCTTGGTCAGAAAGCTACAAAGATAGCATGAAATTTCACATTAAGTGGAAAGAGTAGAAAGTTTCCTAAAGTCACAGACTAACTTACTTCAAAAAAAAAAAAAATCACATTTTTATGCAGATAAAACTGCAATTTAACCACACACAATCTGGAATCTCCTCTACTTTCCAAGTGAGTTTTTGGTTTCACTTCTACCTGAAAGCTGCTGGAAAGCGTACTCTCCAATCCCTTCCCAAGCCTTCAGGAGCAAGTCTACAGATAAATCTTCACATCCAAATGTTTGGTATTTACTCCTGCCCATGGAAGCAAGAGGGTTGAATCTTTTGAGACCAATCCATTACTCAGATCAGTGTATACCACAGTTCAACTCTGTGGTCTTCCCTATCTTCCGTACAGCACTAGCCCCACCACATCATGTTCACGGCCATACACACTCTAATGATGCTTGCTTGCCTATCTGCTAAAGTCCACACAGTTCCAGATGAAGTCAGGATTCGGCACTCTACAGAAAGGATTGATTCAGCCTCAGTCTGCAACGGCTGTCACTGTTCCACACCTTTCTCTGGGGACCGAAATTCTGCAACTAGCCAGAGCAATCTCCTCAAGAGAAGGGGCACATCCATTCCCATGCACCCGAACATGCCACGCATGGCAGTGGGGACACAATGGGAGCAAGGATGTAGCTTTGTATGGGACAGGCCACAGCCTGGCCACATTGACCATCGCTCACAAGCTGATACCAGCAACAGTCCAACTGCAGTCTCAACTATGACTGCCTAGATTAGCCTGGTAGGGAGGACAGCCCATAGGTATGAAGTACAACCCTGGCAAACATACAGCACTGCCAGAAGGAACATTTCCAAGTTCTGCTACATGCTTATATGAAAACAAAAGCAAAGGAAAGGGTTCTAGATGCAGTAATCACTCCCTCCCTATGCAGCAGTAACAGCAGTAACTGCCTGCTCTCTGACCTTTGCAATGATCTATATCAAAAATTAAAGTCATTACTTTTATTTCTGGTGTACCACAGTTATTTAAACCAGGCCTCTAAATCAGGTTATGAGGCATTACCAGTGTTTTGCTGAAAAAACACGAGCAGAATGGGAGGTGAAAGAAGGAAAAGAGGATTAGTTTGCTCAGGAGCTGTCTTGTATTTAAGGACACATTACCACTGGCAGAGGGGTGAGGGAGATTAGGAAAGGGCCAGAGTACACAATTTAATTGCTTTTTATGCAGATTGTACACACCTCTACAGCAATCATTATTAAAATAAACTTCATTTACATGTAGAAAACAAAACATGAACTTCGCACATTTGTGTAACAGCCAAACCATTCCCATATGAAAACTATTTTGAATGGAAGCATGCAGTGACCTGCACAGATTTTCTTCAGTTTAGATTTCACTTCATCACACACCTCTAGACACCAGGTCAGTACACAGAGAGTAAGTTGGTTCAACTGCGTGATTCTTCCATGGCATGTTCAGCTCCTCTGTGCCTACCAAAATGTTGGAAAAAAGCTGCCACACCAACCCTAGTGTAACCAGATCTCAGAAAAAAACTCATCACGGCAAAACTACCGAATTATGAAGTTACGATTTGGAATCTCTGCCACTAAATATCATCTGCTCATGAGGGAGAAAAAAAGTGACATATTAGCAAGTGCCTCTGGGATATGCAGACATGCTCTCTAACAAAACTGCAACATGATTAACATTTATGAGCTGTTTAAGTTAACACTAAGAGTTCAGCAGCTGCTAGCAATAATGCCAATAGCTTGCTTCAGTCAGCAAATGGCCTGTTATTTTCCAACAAGGAGTAAAGAGCAGCTGTGTGCCATGTTTTTTGAAACTAAGTGAAAAGCAATATTTATTTACATGGGAAAAGACCGTTCAAGCATCCCACTCAGGGATTCTCCATTCAAGTGCATCTCCATTTCAGCGGGGCTTATATCCTGGGCACTGTGCGCCACGTTTGCACCAAACCAGAGCTTGTTTCTCCAAAGTGAAAAAAGAAGTAGCAAACAAAACTAAGCACTGTTCACGTAGCACTATCAAGAAATGTAACATAACTAGTCAACTCTAAGGCTATTTCAAGCCATTCTCACAGACAATTCACTTAAAAATTATCATCGTAGGAGAACTAAGGCAGTGAGAGCAAAAAGTTGAAGTTAAGACTATATTCAATCCCAAGTATTCTGTCTTTAGAGTCACCCTCAAAGAGGCTGAATTAACTGCATCTTTGGAGCAAAGCAGGAAGGTTGTGCATGCACAAAACACAGCCAGCAAGAGCTGGCCATCCAGTTTCCACAACATTGACAACTGCAAGGAAACAGGGCTCCAGCAGTTCCCCATCCTGTTTACACAAGACTGGGCCAAAATTTTACACATACAAGCAGAGGTGGACAGTGTCCAGCCAATGTAGCCAATTTGCGATAGGTAACACAAGCTGAATAGAGACTTAACTAGCTGGTCTGGTGGAAAAGACACATGACTATATAGTTCTCTTTATCCAAGGCACTCAAATTGAAAATGATATTTTTTTCCACTAACTTCTAAAAGTGTTTACTTGGGGAATTTCACAGCTGTGTCTAGTCAGCTTCACCACAGAACTGTTTCATTCAATGAAATCCTCAGGATTTGAGAGTACTGATCTCAATTTTCCTTCTAATATAGGGTAGTGATTTTAGTTTATTTAGAATATATACACTGTTCCCCCCCCCCCCCATTTACTTGACATGATCTAGCTTAGTTTACAACAGTTTATGTTCCACAAACAAGCCTAAAAGAGATCTTAAAGACAGGTGAAAAGCAGCCAGCTTCCTAATTACATCACATCAAACATTTCTGCTTGCTGACAGTTCATTCCAGTTAAAAAAAAAGAAAGGAAAAAAATAAAAAAGTATCTCAAATTTTAAGTTCTGTCAAGGTGCCCCACAGGACAGAGGCACATTCTTCTTAGCTGCACAAGAAAATGGATTCTGTCTTTCAATCAGAAGTCAAAAATCAAGAAAAACTGAATGAAAGACCTGCACACCAGGAAATATCTGGAGGCTTAGGGCCACTTGAAGGAAAAAAAAAAAAAAAAAAATGGTACGCTTTAGCTAATGTTTCACTTTAAGTTCAAACATACCTGACACTTGAAGTGAAACAGGTCGGAGTCTATCCGCTGAACCTTTAGCAATGGTTTGTCAAACTTATGCAAACAAACTCATACATTTGTTTCCATAGCTTCGCATCTTTTGAAAGTCATTAGCACCTGAGGAGTCTCAAAAATGAACTGTGGATTCTGCCTGTGTAACATCACAAAAAAGCAAACCTCCTAGAAATTCCCCTTCTCATGCTGAAGTATCAACCCCCTTTCCAAAGTCTCTCTGCCACTCAAAACCTGGGGGTAGGATAGGTAGAACGAAAGCAATGCTATAATGGAATATCCTGTGGCTCGATTAAGCAGAGCAACAGCAGTTTTCTCAGTATAGCACTCCCCTCCGTGCAGGGCAAGGAAACACCAGCCTCTCAGGTGTTTTTGAATTATATCCCTTCCCTGGTAATTCCACCAATAGGAATGTAGCCTATTTCTCTGACTCTGAAAGCAAGAAAAGCTGCCACTTCATATTACAGTAACCAACTCAAAGTTTACATGCAAACCTCCTCCACAGATGGGTTGTACGGAAAAGTCTGTGTGAGGGGGTGTTTTACTAAAAAAAAAAAAAAAAAAAAAGTAATAAAAACACAACAATATCAAGAACTGATGAAGATTCAGCAAGTTTCAGGGTCTCGCAGAAAGTCAGTTTCAAAAAAGATCAAATATGTATGTGTTCCGTATCACAGACAAGTCCCCTAGTTAACACACCTAGTCTTAATTAGGTTAGCCATATAATACAGAAAAAAAATCAGGAAACTCTCATACCCCCTAGCATACATGCTATACATCACTTTTCCTAGCATTTCAAAAAGCTATGGAGAGGAGAGCCATTCCTTTCTCCCACCACCTCTTCCTTCTGCCCAGTCTACAGCAATATTTTAGACACCTGGTTAGCACCACTTAATCAGGAGACTATAAGTAGAGGCACTGAATACAGGCTGTACTTGAAGCTTTATGGCATTGCTGCTGACACAGAATACAGACACTTTGGTGGCAAAGCAGCAAGCTCCCCAATACGCCCAAGTTAATTTTCATCTGAGAGAGGGAAGGTTCGTTTCCTACTTTTTTTTTTTCCTGACAACACTGAATATCTAAAGCAAGCTGCACTAGTAACTGTAAAATCTTGCCCTGTAATAACACATGCTTCTTCATCTCATGTCTCCTCTCTGGATTAAGAAGGTTTGTTCATTCATTCTGTGGTTTGCAGTAACATTTTGATCACAATACAAATCAGCATATAAAAAAGAAAGAGGTGATCTGAGTGCTGTATGTTTAGGAAGTATTACCAGAAAGTAGGGAGCCAGCTAAGTATTTCTAAACTCAATGTTATACTGATTAGCATGGTGCCCAATTTATCTGAAAGAAGTCAATATTAAGTCTTTAGAGATTCTTCCACTTTAAGCCTCCCTAAAAGGCCTTAAATGGCTTCCTGTTGTGTGCAACTTCAGACTGCAGCCATTCCTTCCCATCCTGAAACCATCACTTTGAATATTGCCAGGCTAAGTACTGGTATTGTCACTTCAACCAATGCCTCCCCCTCTAAAAATAGAAATAAAAGTCAACACCACCTAAGTTGATTCATGTAGATCAGTTCCCTCCCTGACCATGTTGTTCATCCCATGGCCATGTAGAAGCCCAGGGCACAGGTAGAACAAGGGGCTGGCCGGGGAAGCAGCAGCTCTGGCAGCGCATCGAGCAGCACTGCAGAACTCAGTCAAAGGCACCACTGGCAGTTCCCAACACCACCGCCTCAGGGCACCCTGATAACCAGAACACAAGAGTCAGGTGCTACCTGCTAGATGAAAGGCAAGCTCATCATTCCTCACAAGCCCATTGTGAACAAACTAAGACAGCTACATGGCAAAAAAGTTACATTCTATGAATGTGTTTTTCTGTCATTTAAGCATAACCAATAATTGATCGCATTAGGCTTATTTTTAATCAGATTCTGAAAGCCTTCATGTACAAAAGGTTACATGATGCAGGAGCACCAATCAAGAGATTACTTATAATATGACCAGTATCAAGATGTCAAATTTTGTCTAGAGAGAAAACTGCTCAAGTAAGATTCTGGCAAGCTTACCCACAAGCAAACAAAACTCTGGACACAATCATTCCACAAGAAAGAGTCATCGCAAAATGTAGCTTGATCCATTCAACAAAAGCATAACACTGCTGTAAAATTGCCTAAATGCATTTCCCACATTCCTATCAGAACTGGAAGCTAATGTGGGTTCCTTTTATGTCCTCATCCGATTTCTTTTTATGTCGATTGCTCTACTATATTTTAACATGACAAGTCAAAAGCATTTATGTAGTAAAACAGAGATGAACTGCACAATTACAAACTCAAGTATTTTAAAAGCCTGTGTCACAGAGTAGCATCTGATTTGGAAATGAATATTTGACAACAATAGTGTCCAAGTTCCTATGAAAAGCAGGAGCTGCTCAAGAAACAAGTTAAAATTCCCTGGACAATAAGGGTACTATTCAGTTTCTTGAACTTCTTCTAAGCACATACTACTAGTAACTATCAGAAAGGACCTAAATCAATAGACTTGCTGATCCTACAGCAACCATAGCTAGTTATAAAACAGGTTGGATAAGGAATAGATAGTCTTTATTCTATTCATGCAGCAGCCTCATTCTGCAAATTCCATTTTTCCCTAATGCCAGTTGGTACTGAGTGCTTACCAAAACTACATATATATAAACATATACACACACACACTCACATACACACAAATAAGGTTTCATCCCCTTTTTAAGCCAATAAGGCATCAACAGGGATGGAAAACTATACTTTCCGAGGATAGAAACAAAAAGCCAGGCCCTAACATACTAATTTACTCCAAGTATGAGGTCTGGGCATATTGATTTCATTACAAAAAAAGCACATTCTAACACTGAAGATAAATCAGAAGAGCACCACTGCAAAAAGCAATGTGTTGTGAAAGACAGATGGCTTGGAGATTAACAGCTTCATTAAGGCATGTACATGCACTGATTTGTTTGTGATACGATAGTATTTAATTGCAGAGGCAGTCACTAACGTAACAGAGGGTATTCAGCATCTGCCTAGAGGACCCCCAACAATCAAAGGTTTATAGCTAATACTGTCGAGTCGCACACGCTCCTAGGAGCAGAGCACAGAAGCTGTAGCAGCAAAGGGACTTCACTGAATTTAGTTTCCATGTGTTCAACAAATTTTAGACAGTTTTCCCTATATTTTTATAGGGAAAACCCCTCGATTTTTATAGATTAAAACCCCTCAACTTTGCTGCCATCATGAGCAATTTTGAAGACACTCAAATTTGCTTCAGCTTCACCCTGGCATGGTGACCTATAGAACCAGGAATTTGTGGAACACAAAGTACAAGTTAAGCCTCCCCTCAATCTAAATTGATTTTAACTTTCTACCTAAAAGGCAGATTTTTCTATTGCTAGCTACTAGAATATGTTCATCTTCAACAGCTCTTTCTAAAGATAGGTTGGAGAGGGGGGTGGCTTTTTTATTTTTGTTGTTTTTCCTGTTTGTGTTTGTTTTAAACCAACTCAATGAAAGGAGATGCTTAAGCTGATGCTCTTCCGGGATGTAGCTTTTCTTTGGACTAAGAAAAAACCCAAAGGAGTCACTGATGCATGCAATACACTTTAAAAATTACATCCAAATTTTGTTTTTAAACCCTTGGAGTGTGAAAAAAGTATTAAGTGCTTAGACTTACTTGTAACAGAAGACAATACATCTGCAAAACCTAAGTTATCCAAACATAGTAGGTTTTATCACCAAATCCTTCAGGATTGCAGAACTAGCAGACTGGATATTCTTTTTCATCTTCCAAATTAACCCCCAAGCTTGCCCATCTTAAAAGAATGGGTACTTCTAGTTAAAGTGGGCAAACTACCCAACCAGTAAACTGACATAGCTTCACTGTGCCTGTGAGAAGGGTTGCTACAGCACTTGAGTTCAGTAGCTAAGTAACTGAAATCTGACTAGTAAAAGAATATACAAAATCACTCCGTTGAATATTCTGCCTACCAGAGGAAGGATTGATTCAAACGACTAAGAGATCACAGTTGAGATATGAATGTTATGCCACTTTGTAAGATGACTTTAATTGGAGTGTTTAATAAACCCATTTTAAGAGACATGACCTGAAATAAAGACCCTCTTTTAAAAGAAGTTACTGCTTTAAGTTTCTTTCATAAGTCAGGCTCAAGGTACCATGTTAGTTCTACCCCCACCTTTGCCCAGTCCTTCAGCCTGCTACTCCCTCCTCAATTCTTCTTGCTCATCTCCTAGGCTGCCCTCTCACCGCCTCTCCTTTTCTACTGCTCTCTGATGCCCTTGAGCCTGTTCACGTTTTTCCTAAGATGCCTTCATCCAAAAGACAAGGAGGCCAGAATTTGTTCCAGGCTCTAGCTATAGTTTTTTTCCTGAGGGGTAGGGGTAAGAACATGCCATTTTGCAATGAAAATATCTTGTGCTAGCTTGTAGTAGACTGCATGCTTAAAAGTCAGTATTCCCAGATCCAATTAAAAATAAAGCTTAGTTCTGATGGGTTTCAAAAGTCTTTAAAGAAAGACTGCCCAGAAATTCACATATACACACAGAAATCATCCCACCTACACAGGCAAGACTGTATTTGAATGTAATCCACATTTTGCAATACCTTGCCTACAGCCATCATATTCTGGATGATTTACAAAAGTGTTTTTTTTTTTTTTTTTTTTTCATGAACTGCAGCTGCACTAGTTCACATAAGCTTAATATTACAGCTGGTATTAACTTGAGAGGATGTCTATTTTAGCGATGTTACTTCTGCTGTTCACTCGGGCACAGAACACCAACACAAAACGCTTATAGGAAACATGGGATTTTAACAAAACTTTCAATGAAGGGCAGCTCAGCTTTAAGTCACTCATTGCATTTTCAAGGCGCAGCACAAACAAGACAGGTTTAGAAGTCCTACTTTGTATGTCCAACTGCATTCAGAAACTAGTATAGTTGCACTATGCAGTATCAAAACCTGCATCCTGTTCATCAGTTCTCATATCCAATGGGGAAAAAAAGGATTTTCAACTAGACCCCACTGCAAACAGAGGCCCAGAGATTTTGAGTATTATTAAATATTTATTAGCATATCTATTATCTGTTATTTGTCCCTGAAGCAGCAGCTGGAGACTAGTCCTTCTACTGAAAGTACAGCTAAGTGAAATGCAACCTTAACTACAGCAGTTTTCCCTCTTTAAATTTCTATGAAAACTCAGGTACTCCAAAATCTCAAGTTCAGTGGTATGTTTTGCTCTTAAGTAACAAGAAGTCAGCATTTAAACACACGTGCTTCAGAAGGAATCTTGGAGATGACATCCAATGTTAAAAACTGAAGTTGGGGAAATGATGGGGAAGAAGGCGATAAAAGCTGATCACATCAGAGTTGCATGCACCTATTAGCAGCACTATGCATTATAAAGATACACACATATTCAGTTAGTAGATAGGAACTGCCAAAATGACTTGTAGAAGGTAGGTTTAAGACTGAAAACTGGATGATTATAGATCATAGATTATAAACCATCTCTCTACCTTCTACATAACTCAGAGAAGCCATCTAAATTCCTCAATTCTTTCACATTAATCAGTTGTCACTACAATACTAACTGATAGCTAAATAAAAGCAGATCAGTCATATCAACACCTTAAGAAAACACTGCAGACAGGAAGTTTTCTGCTTATGCAAAATCTGGTGGAAACATTGGGTTTTCCATCCCTTGTCTCCAGCTGAGAACTCCCTTGAACATAACTGTTAATTCCACAACCTGCTTCAGGCGTTTGACTTGAAAAGAAAATGAAGTGCAGGAAAGGAAGTGAAATGTAAATCAGAATACTAGGTTATCCTTTTTCAATATTAGCAAGACATGAATAAGACAGAATCAGTCATTCTGAAGCTTAGCAACACAACTTATAACTTCAGAAATAAGATATGGATGATCCAGCTGGTGAGAATCTCACTGCTCTATTCTGTAGCATCCTTGAAATCAGAAAAGCTTATGTGCAGACACCCAGCCATACTTGAGTGAATCTGAAGAGATGCCTTTAAATAACGCTGAACAAAGCTCCATATTTTTGTATGTAAAACTTGCTAGAAGTGACCTCCAGGAAAATGGCTATAGACTACATAATATTGGTTTGCTTTCTGACCATTTTTACAGCTCCAGTAGTTGTTCAACACTGTCAAGAGAAGACAAAAAAGCTACTTTGACCTTTAAGTACCATACATTGACAATGCTATTATATGGTTTTCAAGCACTCAATTTTAAACAGTTGATATGAACAACATACTAATTATTCTTTCCTTAACAATATTAGGCTTCCCATATTTTTCCATACTCCACACAAGAACACATATATGAATTTAGTTGGGTTAGACAAGGGGGAAAGCACCAGAAGTCCAAAAGGTAGAAATCCCAACACAAAAAGCCTTATGCAGCTCCTCTGTAGGATGAACAGTCATTCCAGCTTGAGTGCTTCTGCTAATCTCAAGTAATAAATGCAAAGCACCAAGTTCAGAAGAACAAAACCCCACTGCTGAGGCTCAGGCACTGCTCTGGGCCGACTGCTCCACCCTGAAACTCACAGGCAGCGGATGTCAGAGAATAGGGAACTTGCATGAAGGATTCTGCATGGTATATTTCAACAGCCGCATATGGCACTACAGGGAACAGTCTTACACTCTCAGCTAGTATTTTCCCTCAGTATATTACAATAATTGTAATTCTCTTTCAAATATGTCAGTCCTTAAAGACACTGCCTCAAAATCAGAAGGTATTCTGAAATCAAGCAGCCAACAAGCATTAAGAGTAGCTTGGATGTATGCACACTTCATGGGGTTATTGTTTACTATCAGACAAGCAGATTTGTCAGAATCATGGATCTTACCTTGCAATGTTTGTAAAACTGACTTCGAGACATATATACACATAAATATGTATATACACATATTCTATGTTTATTATATACACACTTATATAACAGACGTACACATATGTTGTTATGTATATATGAATGAAATAAACCTCTGCTTCTTTATATTTCTCTGGCCAGAACCTGTGAAGCACACATGTGAAAGCTTAGCTTCTGTCCTGGTATTAATTACCCAAGTATCAGTATTACTTGAGTTCAGTACTTTAAAACCCTAATTTGAGAGAAAAATTAAAAGGGAATAATTCTTGATCTTCATTTTGCCATGGAATTATATGGACACTGAAAGGCCTCAATCATGATCTGATTCTCCAGGGTGCAATTTTTATTCTTGACAATTCAGTGTCCTACTGAATGCTGTGAGGCACTGAAATCTCCACAGGACTCTAAGAGCAGAGCACGAGAATAGTCTAAATGATACAAATTAAATATCTGCAGGACCTTAAAGTTTCTATAGACTTCAAGAGATATCTTTTTCTGATAACTTATTCTTTTTAAGACTAGCTTTACTTGGTGGAATGGGAAAAAAAAAAAAAAAAAAAAAAAAGTAAAGACAAATCCCTTTCTTAACTCCAAGCAAATTATTTATTTTAAATCCCATTTAGCTTAAGCATTTGACTAGGTCTTTCCCCTACAGGTTTAAAACTAAACTTATTTGCAAGTTTACTTTCACAAAGTTTATGATCACTGTATAGAGAATAAGTGTGTCAGGGCCAGGAGAAGAGCACAGCCGTTACCCTCATGAGCTAAACCTTAGCACTTCTTTGCTAATGAGCTTACACAAATGCTCTTCAACAGCCATCTGCAGTAGCAAACTTTTAAGAACAGAAGTTGACAGGTTAAAAAAAAACTTCAGAAAGGAACTTGGTATACTCTTTTTTCATTAGAGAAAAAGTATCAGCTAGAAAAGCATTCAAAGTATTTCAGAGGAAAATAGTCTCAATTTCTCTGTATCGTCTCCTACAGGGTTTACAGACTCAGCAGTACAAGCTGCAGTATTGCAAATGATTCAGCTTTCAGCCAGGTATTAAGCATCCAGAATAGTTCCCATTCCTAAACGGAAATGCTTTCTTTTCTCCAGGTGTGAACAAGTGATACACAGCCAGCAGCTTTCCAAGGTTTAGTCTGCGATCAAGTCCCACGGCTACACTAGATAAAAGTAGAGAGTCAGCAGGAGGACAGAACAAAACAGGAGAAAAATCCCCCCCCCACACTTCTGCAGAAACAAGTCATTCCCCATGAGTAATTTCTGAAGGGAATCAGAGCACGTGGACTGGAAATTTGAGAAGGAAACAAAAAATGATCCCCCATAGGCTTCCAATAGGGTTCCACAAAGCTCTGAAGAAATTGAGCTGTCCCTGAAGCAGTTTCCTCTCTCCGATAAAAAGCTGACTGTAAAGGGCTGGAGACCAAGGACAGAGAGCATTTGTGGGATTTCCATATGATTCCCTCGCATTCGAGACAGTCACTACACTTGTTTGCAATCGAGAAAGAAAATTAAGATGAAGTAGCCTAAGACAAGCACACTGCAGGACTCAGTGTCTCTGAAGACAAAAGACAAGGACAGAAAGGTGAACAATCTCACACAATACTGATAATACAATGATAAAACAGTATGAAATACAACGTTGCTAAATGCAAGGTGACGAAACCAAGAGGCAGCTGATCTAAATCAGCATACACACTGATGTGGCAAACTAGGAATTAGCATTGAGGAACAAGGTCTCCTCAGCTGTCATAACTATGTACTGTCATGTCAGCTAGGGAAACAGCAGCATTCAGAGGCCAAACAAAACACAAGGAATTGTTGGGAAAGCAGCAGCAACTGCCACTGTTCAAGTCCACTTGCAGCCTATAGTGAAAACAGCTCTGCAGTACTCCTGTTGCTCTTACCACACATAGAAAGGACTATAAGGATAACAAGAAATATCAAAGTATCATAAGAAACAAGACAGTGGCTCACTGGAAAAAGGAGACAGAGTGCACACAGGACAGGTTCTTCCCACTGCTAGCGAAATGGAAAAGCCAAATTGAGAACATACATTAAGAAAAATAAACAAACAGGAATTTTAAATAGACATCAGAACACTTGCATACTATAGTGCCCACTTAAATCATGGAACTTCTTGCTGTAAAAAGTAGCACGTGACAAATTTTAAGGAGGATTAAAGTCATTAGACAAAACAACCGGGGCAGAAGCAGCAGTGTGACATGAGGAGCCATCAAATGTCGTAAAGCACAAAAAAAATCGTCAAAGAAGTTGCCAGTCTAGAGTCTTTCTGTGGGGAGGTATGTGGGCAGAGAGACTGTGATCACAAATCCTAATCATATCATCTTTATTTCCTATCTCCACAGATTATTTCCGTTTTTACAAAATCATTTTACAATGACTATGACTTGATAAATTCAACAACCAGAAGTCTATGCAGTTATTTATATACCACCTGTCAAGCACAATAAATGCATCGTAGCACAGTATAAAGACTTCGAAGTTTAATTTAAGTCATGAAAAGCTATCAGCTATACCCTCCATAATTTTGTAAGCACTCCTGAAGCAAGCAGTTAGCCAAGCAACAGATGAATATATCAAAATTTTATCTCTATAGAAGTGCATTAGGAAATCATGTTGAACTGCTAAGAAAATATTACCTGATTTTGATCAGGAAAGAATATCTATAGGAAGACAGTAAGAATTTAATATTACAGAACTCTGCATCTTTCAAGTAATCACACAACTGCTTCTGTTTTCATACTACAGGTACCACCTGAAGTTCTTCAAATTCACAACTGTCTATTGATACTTTCATTCACAAGCCTTTAAGAGTCAGCACAAGCAAGTTTGGGAGAAAGAGTTTCTAACTCAAGTCTTACAGTGAAAAAACTTGATCTTAAGAGTGAAAAAGCTATAGCTTAGCTATAGCACTCACATACTGTGTATAAGTGGGCTTTTCTAGACTCCCAGTATTTGACAAAAAGATTAGTTTAAGAATTGACTTCATCCACTCTTTAAGGAGGAACAGAGAGCTGTATGAGGTACTCCCTGAACAGCACTCCGTTAAATGTTGTAGCACAGCTCCAAGCCTTCAGTATTCATGGAAGAGTCCAACTTTCCTGCTGCTACTATCCTGTTGGAAGTGGCTGTTGGACACCATACTATTTCTGTTTTGTACATTCATTGCCATAGACAAGACTTGACTTCTTGACACAGTGGTATCTCTAACCATCTCACCCAAGTACTTCAGACCTCTGAATTTCCTATAGCTCAAGGCACAGCTCCTACGGGCAAGCCACAACTGATACTTTTCCCCCTGGGAGGAAGAAAAAAATCCATATTTCACAACCTTATATTGCCTTGTTAGTTCTTGAACTGTCTTTTGACTTCATGCACAGAGGTGCTGTCCCTTCTCATTAGGGAAGAGATCTCTCTAAAGGAGGCACAAGGCAGTCTTATTTGAATGGTGACTACAGATCAGCTGTGAACCAAGAGATTGCAGCCTAGAGATGTGTTACACAGATGAGAGCTATGGGTGTGGCTTTCTCTTGCACATATCCTATAGAGCAGGAAGGCCACACAAGCCCAACATGAACAGGCCCCAGAAGGATCCTGTTTGCCACTTGGTAGCAAATCTTAACACATTAAGATTCCCACTAGGCAGAGGGTTGAAGCCTCCTCAGAGACACAGCTGACATCCTCTCAGCTGGACAAAATAATCGAGAACTCCAATTGAGACATTTTTACCTTGGCTGAGGCTTCTGGAAGAAAATTTAGTTAGTTACATTTCAAAAACATCTCCAGTAATAGTTTAGGGCTCAAAAAGCAAGTTTACATGCAAGAGACTGCCTGTTACCACCAACATCTAAACAGAACCTTGTGTCAAGCTAAGGTCTATTGCAAGCTACTTGCCTACCTTCCCCATGGATGTAGTACATCCCAGTGAAACTGATGCCAGACCTTGCAAGTCAGATAGATTACCCTGCGTACTATACTGCATTCACAGTTGGTTTTACAGAAGTCATTTCTAAATGCTCAACCCCTGCTTTAAAGGAGACATGGTGTATCTTGTCTTTGGTCTCCTTCTTACAGAGGGTCTCTCCATGAACAGGGCAGTTTAGAGGGCTGCTGCTAATAACATAGCTGACATCTAGCACTCTGATAACATACTTCATCTCACAATAAGAAAAAATCTGGGTTTTCCCTGAAGGAATGATGTACAGGTCTTTAAGTGCAAAGGAAGAAAAGACTTCCTTGTAAAGAAAAGTCTCAGTGGTCACTCAATACACCCACTATTATTGAAGCAATTAACACTTGAACCTAGAGGAAGAAATCTCAGAAGTGGCAGGTGCCATTATTGTTATATCTAAAGCAAGAGAAAGGAGGACTAGACACCATCATGAATTCTCTGACAAGTTATAGCTCCTCCCGAAAATTGTCCCAGGGGAAGAAGCACAAGATGACACACTGCTGCCTTCCACTGGTAACAGATGTCTGTTACAACACTAGATATGTTAATGTTGTCTCCACTCCAAACAAGAAAAATTTCTCCTACTTTATCCTCATATTGGCTCCAAGCCTCCCCATTGCCCCCAGAGCAACTAAAAACTGTTTCAGTTCCACACTCTGCATGGCAAGTACAGAGACGATCAAAAGACTGCAAAAGACTCACTGCAAAATGCTGCCAAAAACACCACGGTCCCTTCTATATAAGGTCAAGACCAGAGATTTAGAAGTTCTGAAGTAACGGGTTCTAGAAAATCAAATGCAGGACAAACACCTCACCAGAATGGCAAACCAAACCAAATTCAAGTGAAGTGTCCCTTTTTATTTAAGGACACTGGCCATGGAAGAAGCCAGAGAGGCTCTCATAATACTCCTTCTAAAGAAGCTCTAACAAAATGTTTCTAAGCAGGTCTTAAATGGGTCTCAAGAAATAAAAGCAAAGGCCTTAAGGGTTTAAAAATAAACAAACCCAGCAAGTTTCGGGTGGTTCACTCCAAATGAGCAATATATTCTAAAGAAATAGCTTAAACTGCTCTGAAAGCCACTGTTAACAGACATATCTGATGAAGAGTACCGAGTTCAGGACATGTGGAACTAGGCAGTCATTGCAATTCTCCTTTTCCTTATGCTTTTAGTTATACAGGCTAAGTACAGGAGCTTCTTTGGACAGAGCTATTTGGTAAGTCCAAATTCATATATAAGGCGACCAAGATGAAAAGAATGATACAGAACTGCTGGATTTTCATTTGTCATGACACCATACTTGGATTTGCTGTTGTCAAATCTTTTCCTCTGGTCTCAGAGCTCAACCATTTGCAACCATACTTATGACTACACCCTTTTTGTTTCAGTAAGAAGTTCCACACAGACAGCCTTCCAATCTTTGAATTTTTGACATAATTACAGCATTGAGTGCATACACCCTAAAACCAATTCTCATAAAAACAAGTCATGCTAGTTTACAAGAAAATCATTTGTAAAACCAATTTTAAAAACAGAAAATGGCCTACGTACCTGGTGATTATAAACAGCCACATACCCCTGCTGCTCAAGGTATTTGAAATATTAAAATGCAAATAAACTCAAATCAACTCAGCAGTTGCATTCAAGAAGAACAGTAATCTACTCAGTCTATTTTAATATTCATAATTTCTATGCTCATGGTATCTAGAAGCATAGTAATAATGAAATTGGAACGAATTACTGATACGCACTTTATACATTTATGTTTACTATGTGTATTATAACTACCAGGCAGACAGCAGTATCTGGCCTCTGACATGCTGTATTTGCTTCCTCAGAGCATGTAGTTCCACTTGATGAAGGAGAGAGGAAAAAAAAAAAATAAATAAAAAAAAATAAAAAAGAGTCTTCTAGAATTAGTCTCAAAACCTCAGAAGTTGCACTTTGACTTTGTTTGCAGAAATAAGAATAAAGCTATGGGTCATCACACCATGCCACTTTTGTGTGGGATAGTGTGTGATTACAAACCTATAACAACTTTACAATGTGGTTTAGACCTCATCTGGAAGGAGCTGAATGGTAATTAGGTGTTTTAAAGAACAACCAGAAAACCCTCATTAGCATTCCAACCTCAGAGTGTGAGAAGTTGAATGGTTTTGCTCTCTGTTGGGAACATCCACTTTCAAGATGACACTAAGTCCCATGCCAAAGGTTTATTCGCTGGGTTTTAAAAAGGTTTTCCTCTACAACTCATTACCTAATGAGTCCCACAGTGCATCTTCTTTCCTGGTAGGCTTCAAATTATTCAGGGACACAGAACCCAAGTTACCCACTTCCCGGTAACTACTGCAGCCACCTTAGTAGCAACAGGCTACCTACATATCCCACATTCTTTTAATATGCAGGCATAAGGGCCAGATCTATACTGTAAAGGACAGCAAATACAGAGAGACCACAGCAATGAATACGATCAAGTATATTTGCTCTCCCGACTTAGACAACACAGAAACTTCTAATATATTGCTACAGAAGAATTAAAAGACAGAAGCAGATTTTTTCCAACATGGCACTTAAATAGAAGAGGTCTGTGATTATTACTGTACTGTACAGGGACAAGTATATTGGAGGCTATCATGAGTTTTAACTGACAAAATGCAGAGACAAAAAAAAAAAAAAAAAAAGTAGCTCAGCCTGCATCAACACAGCAATAATGAGCTAGAGGCTGACAAAAAGACTGAATACAGAGTAGCTTTGTTTAACTGGGGTTTTTGATGGCTTCCCCCCATTCCATTCTGGTTATGGAAACTTTTTTACGTATGCACATCTCAACTACATCAACATTCCCCACAGAGGCTAGAATCACTACGATTGCCAATCCTTACACAAATGGCACACCTGCTGAAGGCAGGAAACACTCCCGTGGCTGCTGTAACTTCACATCTCAACTCTCAGATGCTGCAAAAGGAAAAAGCTCACTGGGGGAAGAGCGGAAGGAGAAGAAACCCCAAGAAATAAAGCAGCACAAAAAGAACCTCTCCTACGAGAAAGAAAGCCCAAGATGTCATCTGCAGAGACACTGTTACTGCTGCTCTTTCCTCAGGATTACAGCAGCTGCCAGTCTATCTGGCTTTTCCACAAAACAGTTTCAAGCTGGTTACACACAGAATTCACGCTTCCACTCCTCCTTTCGGAGTGTCCTAAGGTAAAGTGCTACTTCCAGAAGTGGTAAAAAAATGCGATTTAGTGTCTTGACTTTTACAAGGAAGTACCGAAAGCCTGAGAAGTGTTCCAAGTACTATTAAAGGGCATTTACCACCCCAGTTTTTCCTTCCCCGAGACACATGGCTATAAATAAAACTAAAAATGCTAGAGCACACAGAATACTTTCTCCAGATTAAGATCATGGATTTCACTTGAAAGGTCACCTTATGGAAGCACTTGCCAGATTTAAGGTTTTCCACTTGAAATCACAAGCCACTTGGTTACCCCTGAACATAATGTAACAACACTACAGGCACAAACATATACCAGCTTTTCGGAAAGCTCAGAGTGCACGATGGCCACAAGACAAGAAGGAGAGAAAGATGACGTGCGCCTTCCTTACAGTGCTGTATTCCTCTGAGGAGTCCTGAGGCTGCCAGCAAAGGCACAGAAGCCAAGTTCTCAAAGCTCACACATGCTCCTGGACCCTACTCCAAAGCAGTCACAACAGTTTAAGGGCATGAATAAGGTTTGTAGGCCGAGATGATCTTTTATTAGGCCAAAATGTACAAGAAATTAGTACACTGGTCTAACAGCAAAACACTGCCTCTCCATCCAAGCCTCACTGGTAGCAGTCTCCAGTGTCAGTTTTAAATTACCAAAACAGAATGGAAGTTCACTTTAAAACCACTCTCAAAAAATGGGTGCAAGAATTACAGTTTAAACTCATTTGCCCTCTGAGAAAGAAAAGGACAGTCATTCAGAAAGCAAGTTGATTAAGGTTTGCTATGGCCTAATAGAGGAAAGTAATAGTTAGTTCAATGGAGTGGGGTCTATCTGTCATGGTACTACTGCAAAATACACTAGACATCCAAATATTTTCAGATGGGGTAGGAGAAAAACAGACCATTCAGCATACTACATCTGAACAAATATCCTTCATGAAACTGAAGGGGAGCAAAAATCCTTGAAGTTTCAGGTATCATCTGAATATCCTATCATCTCATGGTGGCCATAACAAGCAGTCCCCCAGTTGGGGAACATCTCCGCTATGTTGGTTCCTGCTTAAAAACATTTCCAAACTTGACATTTAGTCTTTGCTCAGATATCTAAATAAATCGGGGTATAAGTGGCAAAATCCATTATGTATGGATATGTAAATAACGCCCAAGTGTTTTACGCTAAACTGCAAGCTTGGATTATTACAATTTGTTGTTGCTATATGTGCTTCACCCAAGAAATATATCAAATAACACAAACTTAAGTTTAAAGAGTGTAGAAGTTTACTCCTGTACATAAAATACATTAAAATCTAAACCACTCCCTCCTAGTCTTAAAAAGGGATTTTATCTTTCAGAACAATTTTTACAGTATATATCTCCCACAGATTATGATACAGAAATGCTAAAATGGCGTAAGGACCTTCCCCACTTCTGTTCTTCAAAGCAAACTTACTCTGAATAAGCATATTTGCAACCTTAGACACAGGACAATGTTATTACAATACTATTTCAAATTTATCTTAATATATCCAGTAAGAGTCAAAGGGCCAATGTTTTTCATTGGTGTTCATACAAGGCAAATTCAAAGAAAAAAATAGGTGAATGCTTATTTGCAATATTTAATATATTTAGCTCAAAATCTACTCTTCATTTTCCATGCTTTGTTCAGAGCAGAAAGCAAAAATTATGTTGCTTGCAGAGCTTACTTCCAGTAGTCACTGAATATTTAAGAACTTTGACCTTTTAGCTTGTGCTCAGACCAGGGTTAGCGGTGACCAAGATATGTAAAGCACTTATTACATCTGTCAGCCAGAGTCCAGTATCCACACTAGCCCTATTTCCCCACACCACACTAAACTACCAGTTGTGCAGAGAAGCCAAACCAAGGTCAATCTAAAGAATGAACTGCCTTCTTATTCCCACATGCCAGAACTTAGGTATACTTGCATGGTTATATTACCTGTGCTGTAGGTGTTCGATGGAACATTTTCAAAGGATACTGCTCTGTACTGAAATTCCTCTCAAATGCACTTTATGGCATTTTATAAGGATAGGGGATGTTTTACAAATACCCCATTTAGTCCATAACTCACTTTACCCACAAAGCCCGCTATGCTATCACAAGACTGAGCCAAAAGAGTAAAGAGCAGCTATCATCCTCTGCTTTGTTCTTAATGCAAACAGAAGTAAACAAGACTTCAAAAAAAAAATGTGTATCCTTGAGGCCTCATCTAACAGTAATTCTAACATAACAAAGGACTTGTTTAAAAACACTTTCTTAAATTACTCCAAATTACCATCTTTGAGAAAGAATAACTGTAAAATCCAGGAAAAAAAAAAATAAGATAAAGAATAAAATCAGGTAGAGCACAAACCAAAAGAAAATGACTTTCAGGTGTTAGAACCAGATTTCCTTCATCCTCTGCAGTCTCACAGGGGACACTGAAGAACTCAAACTGCCACAATAATATTCAATAGCAGCTTTTTCTTTTATTCGGGACTCGATTCATAACCCTGCTGATCAACAGCAAGCTACCCAAGGATTTTACTTTAAGAGAAATTTGGGACTTTAAATTTTGCCATGAGTCAAATCATAATGTCCTTGTACAAGCAAGCTGCAGAAGCTGCTTTGGATTACCTCCTATAAAAATGTACTTTTAGCCAACAGACATCAAGCCTGCTCAGTTTCTCAGACTTTATGTTAAGACACAATTAAAATAACTAGTATCGAACCAGATAACAGCTTCACTGCTTTCCTGAGGCTTTGAACACGACTATCTCCCCGAAGAGCATATGAAAAATTCTTAAAGACAAAAACAAACTACTACCCCAATTCCAATACTAAAATTTTTATCTTAACACATTCTCAGAATTGCTATAGTTATTGAAAGGCAGAAAATGTACCTGCAGTACCATGGACAGTGTACAAAAAAGTTAACTTGCTTCTTAGAATTCCACTAACTTTTTATTTTAATATAAAAATCAGTCAATCCAAATTTAAAGGAAAAAAAATTCACAGAGCAACATTCTGTATGACACCCATGAGCCTGAGCATTTAACTTCAAGGAGTTCTGCTATTCTTCCTCCACTGAACTTTCTGCATTAAGGAAGAAACTATTTCTGCATATAGGCCCAGAACCAGTCCTCAACAAGGATAAAATTTACCTTCAACACTGTGAATATGAAGTTAAGTTTTTGATATAGAATTGCAGAATAATTCAAGCTAACAGGGATTCAAAAGTTCTTGTCAAACTCCTGCTCCAGAATCATCATTCAGTTGCTCAGGGCTTTATCCAGTTGGAGGATCAAAACTTCCAAGGATGGAGGCCAAAGAACTTCTTCTAGTTACCTGTCACAGCAACTACCTCTAAGGTGGAAAAGGTCCTTCTTACATCAAGTCATTTTAATTTATGTCTATTGTATCTTATCCGCCTACCAGGCACAGCTACAGAAGTCTTGGCAATAACCAGCTCGTAGGTACCACAAAGTTC
This sequence comes from Crypturellus soui, assembly GCA_032275445.1. Lineage (NCBI taxonomy): Eukaryota > Metazoa > Chordata > Aves > Tinamiformes > Tinamidae > Crypturellus > Crypturellus soui. The sequence goes on along the minus strand of JAUBNY010000228.1, from coordinate 529,913 downwards.
CTATTACTTCCTCCCCCTGCCGGAGGCCTCCTCTTCTCCGTCTGGACATTCACTTTTAGGTAAAGCAAGCAGAGTAAGAAATTGTTAAACACAGGGTAGTTCACAAAAACTAGTTAGCACCCTAAAACTTACTTCAAATATGTAAGTAATAGCTTAGACTCCATGCTCACCACCCCCTTTCTCAAAGGACTGAGGAGGGGTGCAGATACCAAAACTAGCAGTGATGCTACATTATCATGAAAGAATCTTCTGTTTAGTCATGCACATTTCCCTGGAAAACACACCTCCTCACTGTCATCCCTACTTGACAAGGAGCAAATAAAATCAGAGAAATGTTTGTATTCCTCACTCATCCTCTATTTTTAGTTCCTACAAAAAAGCCCCTGCACCTGCTTAAAAATTTAGTCTCAATTATTGAGGAGTTGACAAGAATTATAGAGTAGGAGAAGAACTGCCAACATCTTCAACCTTGTTCTAAAACCCAAGAAACAGCATCGCAACTGCCCACAGATTCAGTCTCAGCCATTCACATACACAGTGTCTCTACAGCCATATGAGAACGCAAGAAAAACCTGACTTTCGCAAAAAATGAGAATAATTCCCTCTCACCACAGAAGAGTAGCCAAGTTGGTTTTTAAGCCACAGGCAAAGAACACTTTCCAAACTGAGATACAATAATATTAGATGAATAACTTGCTCATATTTTCCCTTTAAACCTAAGGCAACACAGTAATGTATTAGAACTGATTTGAATTTATACAGCGCTCAAGGCAGAAAACAAAATACTAAAAGTTAAGGCCTCAATCCTATGAGCATTTAAATAATACCTAACTTTACCCAATGGAATAGATCTATTGACTATAGGGAAGTTACACAATGTGTTTGAACTACAGGCCACAGCCTAAATTTAGAGTATTTGGTACCAAAACATAACTATGGCTAAACAATTCCCAAGCCTAAAAATCTCTCATTTGAATATGATGGTCTCGGGGTTTAAATTCAAGCATCTAAAAAGTAACAGCAGGACATATAAAGGCCTATTTTTATAAATCCATTCAAAGAAAGAAAACTTATACTTAGATGTCTATACTTGATATTTAAGGGTGCACATGCAACTTTTAAGTATTAGTCCCTGCAGCTATTGACTGCAAAGTCTGATGGCTCTTTCCAGAAGCATTTGGAAATTAGGCCTTTGATTCAGCTCTTGTTTTAGGCTGAAACTGTCTACTATAAAGCTTCCCTAAAAATCTGTACTCCTACTAACAAAATCTAATTCAAGACAATGAAATATATTTTTACCAATGTAGAGAAGCAAGCTGGATAAAATACAAGTATGTTCAATTAAAATGTAACATCAAAACAAAAATCCATTATCTATCAGGTATTGGTTGAGAAAAGACAGCACTGGTTCAAAGTTGGATTTTAATACGGAAAATTTTAAGAATATTGAGCTCATATCTGCTCAGGGAATGGGCAAAAGTAGGAGTTTTAGTCAACAGTAATGAGTAAAAATGTCTACCTCATTGCAGTTACAGTATTTCTTTTAAGAAGCCAAAAAAAATATAGAGTTTTATTTTGTGAAGAAAAAAGACTCACAAATGTAGAACTAAAAGCCTCTCAAAAACTTACACAGAATAGCAATAATGAAAAAATCTATTCTCTGTGCTCACTTTTGCCTGGCTTATACTCAGAACTTTGCACTATGCAAACATTACTAGGAAAAGGAGGAGAAAAATGAGGAATTTCAGAGAAATTTATTTCATAAGTAGCCACCCTGTTCCTAGCCTTCAGCTTCAGCATATACCACAGGTCTCCACAGAATGTACTTTTCAGAAAGTGGAAGATTATACTTAACTTAGTTGGTTTAAGCCTACAAGATTGTCATCATAAAAAAAAAAAGTATGAAACAAAACTCAGATGGCTAAGCATCTTAGGCAACAACTCTCAGAAATTATCAGCTATAGCTGACATATAGTAAGCTTTGATAAAAGAGAAATAAGGATGAGAAATTCTAAAATCTACACAAATGAAGCTAAAGGTTGAAATTAAAATCAGAAACTGTCCCAAGGGCAGGAGTCACATCACAGTGAGCCAAGTTATTTGGGACAGAAATTAGGGATGACCATAAATTATTCAAAAGCTGGTATTTATTATGACTAAACAGGAGAGTTCACAGACTCCAGATAAGGATCTTGCATCACTGTCTTCAAATGAAGGTTGTATCGCTGATAGGACAAAGAATTTACAGGTTAGCAATAACAAGGTCTAACTACTTGCACGTCCTCAAGTCCGAAAACTGATTAAAATTACGCTGCAACCTGTGCAGTGCATCACAGACGTGTTCTGTATCCAGAAAAAAAAAAAGTAAACTCATAAAATGCCATCGCTATATGACCTCTTTCACATTTATTCCTGATGAGTAAAGGACTCATTTAGCTATTTGTATGTTTAACCTGAAGCACAGAAAAACTTTAGAGGATGGAAGAATCTTTATATCGCTTACTCTATGTGACTGTAAGAAATCCAGCAGGTAGCAGTTTTGTGCATTTATTCAGATCACAAATCCTACCTCCCACACTTTGCAACAAGCTACAAGGCTGATCAGAAAAAATGCATGTTTGGTACTATACAACAAGGTCAGGGAAGGCCAGACTGCATTCAGGGAGGTACCTTTATCTCCCTGGGGAGGAGAACATGCAACTGCTTAACAATATCCAAGATATTGCACATCACACAAATTTTGGAGACAGTCATACACAAAACAACTGCCTTAGAGAGCATTACAAAACATCCTGTAGAAATAGTTTTCTGGGTCACCTTTCAAAAAAGACTGTGTGGAAAGGGAAAAATAATCTAATATTCTAGTAAGGAACAATCTGTTAAGTTATCCAAAACTAGAACATCAGAATACATATTTCTACAAACTGAAACAGGGTGTGTAATGACTTTAAATACATTCCTTCCACCACTACCTTAAGTATGTAGAATCCGGGTAGGTATATTTACCGAGTCACTAGAAAGGTGCACAGTGTTAAAATTAAATCCCAGACATATAATCTGCTTGATTATGATAGATGCACACTATTAAAAAAAGTTCACTGCAAATTCATTTCCCCACCATACCCTAAAACAACACAAAAAAACAAGAAAACACCGAGTAAAGGTACAATATTTATGCTAATAGTGCACAGTGCTAAGTTTCTTACTGATCAATAGGAGCCACGAGCAGTTTCTTCAGAGACACAAGCCTGAGCCCCTGTGAGAAGCAGACTAACCAGAACCCACATGAGATTTAAGTGACTGGCTTGAAAGAATAGAGCCCCAGCTATCAGATTCAAGATCTTCTTTTGTTTTAAAGAAGCATGCAACATTAAGGAAGCCTCACAAGGATTGTGTTGATATCTGCTCAGGTTGAGAAGATGCTCTTTGATACATGACTTCATATTTCACAAAACTAAAATGACAGTGACAGAATCCCTCTTCTTTTTGTACTATAGAGTCTCTCCTGCACTCATTGTAAGCCTCAGAGAACACACACAAACAAACCACACTAGCACTATCAAATAATGCTGCACCGCACCTCTCCTGAGATTGCATTTGCCATTCTTTGAGTTGGTATGTTCTGAATACAGTAGAAAAAGCAGCTGGTTGTTCCTCTCAACCAAAAAGCAGCTCATTTATTAAGCATAGCTGACTACAGTACTATAACTAGCCAGAGGAAAATGCTACAGTCTAGAGAATCAGTTCTAAGCAGTTTCTGGCTGAGGTTAGGTGTCTAACTCTGTTGAAGAGGTAAACAGACAGCCCAGCCAGTTCTTACCAAGCTCCACTGTGTTATAAGTATTTCTAAAGGAATAACCAGAACAGT
>JAUBNY010000228.1:480094-506402 GCA_032275445.1 Crypturellus soui | reverse complement strand
TTTTTACTCTGCCACGTTAGTGTAATTAAAAATCACATTCATTTCCCCCCTGTTCAGATAGGGTTGCGGGTTAAAGATCCAGTTGATCAGCATTCCAGGCCTAGTGTGAAATGGAATACCCACTTTCACAGACAAGTAAGCTGAGATACACAGTGTCAGTGTCAGTGTCAGTCATAATTAGAACTCAAGGAAGTTTAATTTTTTAATTGTTAGCCAGGAATGCTTTCCATTTTCTGAGTAAAGATGAATATTTCACAATATAAAGACTGGCCTGTATTTATGCAGAAGAGCTCCTACAAGGCACCTTTTTCAGCTACAAAGCAAGAGAGCCTTTTAATTTTCATTCTACTCCACCAGGCAGGCTATGATCACAGTGACACTCAAGATTAAAGATAGGAAATTAAGGATGGCCTCCTGGGCATCCAGTAATACACTTTTTTATTACTAATAATTGTTTATTCTAATCATAATAGAACATAAAGAAAAGAAATTACATTGCTCATTGTTATCTCTGTATCTTCAAGTGTGATTTGGCTATGAACCACTATGACTAAATTTAGTGTTATTAAAAATAATAATGCTACATTTGTATTGCATCACAAAGCATCTAGAATTCCCAGTCAAAGACCAGATATTCTTTTTGCAGCTCATTTTAATTAATACTAGCAATTATTTCCATCTACAGAAAATAACATCTCTTATATGAAAATCTCAGGCAGTGCAGGCAGAAATCGCTACCCTACAGGCAGACTAGTACCTCCTGTCTCTGGAATTCAGAGGAATTAATACTCATCTCAATTTTTTAGTGTCAGTCTACCTTTTGATACTTAACGGATTTCAATTTTCTAATTAAGGACGAAAGAGGCAGACAACCCTTACAGAACCCAGCAATACTGGAGGACTTGCTGAGAACTACTGTTAGGCAGTAGAATGCAGTATTCTTCCCCTGTAGTGTCTCAACAAAAACAGTCTATCAGAGCAGCCACTTATCCTGGATAAGCAATAAAATCCCAAGTTAAAGGTCAGCAAATAAAGCAAGAATAAAACAGGATCCATGAACTTGCCCACTCAGCAATGCACGCGTGAATGCAGTTATATCAGTAAGAACATGCTTAGAACGTATGGTATGGTGTATCTAGACACCCCTCATTTCATCCAGACTAGGAGTCCTACTGCCACAAGCGCTTTGCAGCAGATTTTTTTTTTTTAAATCACATTGCAAACACAGAGACAGGGTATAAAGAATGTAATATAGATGGAGCTAAATGTGGTATTTCTTCTTCTGAAGTTCAGCTTCCCAATGATCTATCCCATATTATCCACTTCTTCCACTGGAATTTTTTTTTGATGCCACTATGTAATTGTTGTCCAATTGGCAAGGATAAGAAAGAATTATCTGGAACTTTGAAATAACAAATTTGCAACAGTTAGACAGTATTTTTCCTCCAACAGATTTAAAAAAAAAAAAAAAAGTGTGTGCAATCTGGATGCATCTGAATGCCAAAAGAAATATGACATCTCTTAATGCCTATGATTTTTTATATATATATGTGTGTGTTATTTTTCTGTTTGCTTTTTATTGATTCATTTATTTATTTCTCTTTTTCCAGTCTTGGTTGTTAAGGAAATCAAGTTTAGGATACTACATTTTTTTTTCCTTCAGTAACTTCTGTATCTGTTGCCCAGTTCCAATCTAATCCGATCAAAGGCTAAAAGGCTTCAAAATTTTATGTACTGACTAACTTAGTTCAATGAAAATCAGGAAAGGTACAATGGCTGAAGCAGAACTTGAAGCTGTCCGTGAGGTAGTCTGAGTCCCTCCATAAGCCCATATGTCTGAATTTACTGCAATACGTGCTTATTCTTTCTTTCATAGTCCAATGATTTGGGCAGCATGATTTTGGATTTGGGGCTGTGCAGGGATGGGGGGTACAGAAGAAGACACAGAGATGCTGAATAGAAGCCTACAGGAACACAGTGTGTATAAATATTGCAGCTTGTGGAATAATCTACTGGTTTTCAGCTTTCACCTCTACTGTTTGTTTTCTAATTTCACCTCATGCCTAGCAACATTTCTTTCTTAAAATCAGGCAATATCATCTGGTAACTTCTCACTGTACTACATCTGTACTAGCTAATGGCTGAAACCAGGAAATGGGAAATTTCTAGGAAATACAAGCCCTTTGGCTAAGTGAACAAGTTAGGACAAACTGTTGAGAATCCATCCATTCTTTGAACTCAAGAACTTGTTCTTGACAGGGCACACTTTTTTTTCCTCTGTTTTATTTTTCTTCTTTATTCTTTCTCCTCCTTCTTTCTGACTAATCCATATGAAGCTATTTCTCCTACAACTGGTCTTGATCTCTTATAAACAGACTGCTTTTGGTCTCTTATAACCGTCTTACGAATTCACTCTCACTCCATGGCCTCTGCTCGCTCTTGCCCCTTTTGCCATTTCATTAAAGTAAAGAGACAGCAGGGCAAAGATATTTATTTTGCCAATTTCCCATAGGTCTAGTTCTTTGGATGCTCTGCTAAAATACAGTTTTAATAAAGTTCGAGGAGGGAAACTATTGACACTTAAAGGAATACGTACTTTTGGTGAAATCTTTTATCTTAAACACAGGAGAGAATTTCTGGAGGAGACATCACATAGGGAAGCCTTCTTAGATGCTAATATTCAATCTGCAGCTCCGAACACATGCACATGTCCTTTTAGCTTTCTTTTCTTCATTCCAGATTTTTTTTTCCTGTGCATACCTCGACTTCAAACACAGTCTTCTCCACAGTATACTCCCCTTTTCCTGTACCTGACTGTAAATTGGCCGTCAGAGTCAACCCCAGCTGACCGTCAAAGACCAAGAACTGCAGGACTTTCCCGAATGCCACATGCCTGCCTGGGAGCGCTCGCTCCCCAGGAAGGAGGTACCGAGCAAGCAGGTGCGGGAGCTATGGAGTTGATCAAAAATATGCTTTTTGCTGCTTTTATTAATGAACAATGCTGTTCGAGTCGCTAAAACACCTACAAATGATTAACTTCGCTTTTCCTTTTGGAGGGCTCCTTCGAGGCCGGTCCCGCCCTCGTCACCGTAGAACGACTACAAGTCCCAGGAGGCGCCGCGGCGGCCGCAGGACCCGCGGCCGGGCAGGCCAGGCCAGGCCAGGCCAGGCCAGGCCAGGCCAGGCCGGGAGGGGAGCGGGTGGCTCCCTAGGACGCTCCCGGGCGCGGGGCGGAGGGAACCGCCGCATCTCGAGCAGGGAGGGCCGGGACCAGCGCCGCGGCCGGGACCGGGGAGGCAGCGCTGGGGCAGCCGGGGCCCTTGCGCAGGCGGTGGCGCCGGCGGGCGCCTCGCGGCTCCCCAAGATGGCGGCTCCGTTGGCGGTAAATTCGGGTAAGAGGCGGCGCGTGGGGCGGTGGTGGTGGCGGTGGTGGTTCTGCGCGGCCCTTCCCGCCGCGTGGGGACTGCGCGTCTCCCCGTGCAGCCGCGGGGCCCCGGGCGGGCAGGGCGGCTCGGGGCACCCGTGGGCAGCGGCCGAGGAGAGGCCCCGCGTAGCCCCTCGTTGCTGTTACAGATACATATATATATGTAGAATAAATATAAAAATATAAATAGGTAACGCACGTATCAGCAGCAAGCTTCCCTTGGAGTGGCTTGGGATGACTTGGTGCGTGTTTAATGCAGCTGTTGTGCATCGCTTTGTATCTTTGAAACTAAGTGAAGATTCTCCCGATGCGCAATAAAATATGAAAAAAGGAAAAGAAAAAGAAAACATGTGTTGAATTTTAATGTTATGCGGGAGGTATAGAAGTGTCGCTCTGGTTCCTTTTGTGTGAGATGGTCTGGTCTCCTGTGGCTGCTTCTTCAGGAGCTGCTCACGTGGGTGGTTGTGGCTGGCTGAGGCAGCGCTTAGCGGCATAAACGTGTCTGTGGGGAGAATTTGGCTAAAGTAAGAATAAAGAGTCGGTAACTGGGAATGTTCAAGGTCGAAACAGCCCTTGTGGAAGTTGTCGGATCCAAACTGTTCTTAGCAGGTCCCATTCAGTAAAGTTGCTCAGGGCCTTGTCCAGAGTAGTTTGGAATATTTGTAAGGCTGGAGATCTGCCATCCTCCTTGGGCTTTAGTTCCAGTATTGGATTGCTTTCTTAGTAATGTCTTTTTTTTTCTTTTCTTCTAATGACTGCTTGAAGTTTTCCATGTTGCAGCTTACGGCTGTGGCTGCTTATCTCCTGGGATAGCTCAGCATCTATTTTCCTTACTTGCCTGTTAATTAGCTCAAAAGCTACCCCTTGCCATCCCTGTTAGCCTTTTCTTACTAAAACTGAACACAAACAGTCCTTTCAGTCTCTACTCATACATAATATTATCCAGCCCCTTATTTCAGTATCTTTCTTTTTGATCTAGGGTGGCAAACAACCATTTCCCTTCCGGTGCTTAGGATGAACTGTTGCATAGTGTTCAGTTCTAGGACGCTCAGATGCTTTTTTGCAAACCTGCTTTCTAATCATTGTGCCCCACCCTGTGTTGTTGCACGCAGTTATTCTCTCTCAGATGGAGGACTTTGCATTTGCTTTGCTGGGCTTTTCGTTAGATTAATATGGGGGTAACAGGTACGTAGTGAAAAAGCAGTCAGCACTGGAGCACATGCATGGACAAATGGTCTGTGACTGAGGTGTCAGCTAATTAAGCCATCAAGTTTTAGAAGCTCAACTCTGTACCTAATAAAGAGTAAAGTCTACAGTTTGGCAAAAACTTCACGCATAGGCATAAACTGGCACTGCTGCCAAAAGGTGCAACCCAGCCTATTTTTGCTATTCACTGCCGGGGTGGTCAATCGTTTTAAAATTGTAATCATTCAAATACTGCAAGAGGCAAAAGTCAGCGTGGTTGGTAAAAGAAGCAAAGCAGCTCCAGCAGCAAAGTGGTTTCAGAGTTTCTGTCCTTCCTTGCACTCTTGCTCTCTCCCGCTATGCTTGTGTGGTTCTTCCAGTTGTGCTCATGCCTTGTGTTCATGCCTTAGTTTCACTTTGTAAACTGTATTAATGAAATTATTTGATTTTAGAAACAAGATGGGAAAGAACTATTTAAAAAGTTGATTTTTTTTCTCTCATGGACCTTTTTTTCTTAACCTGGATCATTTGACTAGCCTGACTTATAGCACTGTCCAACAGAGACTTGTACGGTTATAATTAGGGAGCCAGTCATGTATATGAGTAGGAATGAGTGGCTCTGATTGAAGGAGGGCATCGCCTCTTAAAGAAGCTTCTCCACTAGAATAAGAAAAAGGGCTTTAAATGGGAACATACACCTTGCTTGATGTGCCTACTTGTTTATACTATCAAGCTGAGACTATACAGTCAATTAAAACAAACCAAACCCTACTTACTGAAAATCCTGTATAAAGAATCGCTCCATTCCTCCCATTTTAATATGTGGTTTAATCGTATGTCTTCTTTTAGCTGCTAGTTTGTGGGGCCCATATAAAGACATATGGCAGACGGTGATGAATGCCATTTGGAAGAGGCAACCTGAAGCCATTCATCGCCTTGATCAGGTTTTAAAGAAGCACAAATCCGACTTCATTTCTCTCTTCAGAAATCCGGTACTGGCCTCATGCTCTCTTGTGGAACGAATTGCTGAGTTGACAATTTGCTCTGTCTTGCCTTTAGGCGCTGAAAGTCCTTTTCATTCTACGTTTTTACAGTAGGTGACACAACTGGTTGCAGTCTTGTCCTGCTAGAGGAATAAAAATAGTTTGAAAAATACTTAATGTTTTGTTTTTTGCATTATACATATGTTCTTTAAAAGTGTAACTTTTTTTCTTATTATTATTTGGGTGCTACTTTTAAAGGAATAGAAAAAGTATCTAACGATCAATCATTCAAGTACTGTTTTTTTTTTTTCCACTGCTGCTTTTGTGTATCAGAGAAGGGCAAAACTTTTCTTAACTGGTGGATCACAGAGTAACCATCAGAAGTATAATGTATGCTTTTTGTGAAGTTACTTTGGCAGTAGCGTATTATTTTTAAGATTACTAAGTCAGAGATTTAACAGTCAAGTATATTATTTTGTCTGTTTTTTAGCATTTGAGTTGCATGGAAGAAAGAATGATGCAGAAAGTAGCACTTTGGAATGGAATAATGCAATGATATCAACCTTTGATATCAATTGCTGTTAAGTGTATCAACATTTATTTTCTATCAAAATTTGCTTTCTGTCATTGTTTTGCTGAGTAAACTAAATATCAGCACTGATTGCATAAGGTGATTTTTGGGACATTCTCACAGGAAGACTATTACCATGCAAGTGTAAAGCATTTTTAGGATGCCTTTACTATCTCTGAGTTTAAAAACACTGGCTTTGTTTTTATGATGACAATTTAAACTGTCAGAATTGCATTTCTGAGGAAGGATTAATGCCTAAAGCTTTAGTCAGTATTTGATCATGCCATTTTGAATAACTTGTGATGCTTGTTTCTCTCTCAGCCAAAGAATGTTCAGCAGCATGAGAAAATTCAAAAAGCAAGTACAGAAGGGGTTGCTATCCAAGGTCAGCAGGGAACCAGGCTTTTGCCAGAGCAACTCATCAGAGAAGCCTTTATCCTCAGTGACCTCTTTGATATTGGAGAACTGGCAGCTGTTGAGCTCCTTCTAGCTGGTGAGGAGGGAAAATAGGGGATGGAGAAATACAGCTTGTATAGGGCCTTCTTCCTTAGATTATGCTTATATTTAAGAAGATGACTGCATGAATTCATGTTTCATTCAAAGACTTAGTTTTCTATTGTGTAGGATGTTCTTAGAAATTTATTAATACAATCATTTAATATAAAAACACTGTTTGGAAAACATATGTTCCTATTCTATTCAGCTGTTGCAAAAGGGAGAATAATTTGAGGGTCATTTTTTTTTTTTTTTTAAGAATTATCTTCTCTAAATGTCATACAATTAGAGAATAATTTAAAAGTAATTGACTGAGTTTCTTCATAGAGCAAAGTAGTAGATGTTGTTTTTGCATGTTATGTATTATTTATATAGTGATATATAACTGAATTATATCAAAAACTGATTTATAGAAGTATGGAAAGTGACTTGATTCAGTGCTTGAATTGATTATTAAGTGGAGTAAATATCAATGTGCAGATGCCAATTGGAGTAGGATATTTATGGCTTGCACTTCTATATTTTTAATTTGTGGATATTTCTAGCGACTGAATACAAATCTTAATGATAATAGCACCAAAACATCTATAATTTTTCTGAAGCACCCAAACCAAGTCAGAGTGATTATCATATCCAAGTAATCACAGCTGATCTGAGTGCAATTTTTATATTTTTATTAGAAATACAAGGCTACATCAGCATATGCTTTTAAATTTCTGTGACCATTCTGTGTCTTTTCATTGAATAGGAGAGCACCAGCAACCTCATTTTCCTGGCCTTACAAGAGGTCTAGTGGCTGTTCTCTTGTACTGGGATGGAAAAAGATGTATAGCCAATTCCTTACGAACCCTAATCCAGTCACGCCAAGGCAAGACATGGACACTGGAACTCAGGTCTGTATTGGAGTGAGCTAATGCACTAGAAAGCTGTCCGTTTTGATGGCTTTTAGGACTGATTAGACTTTAGGGAGTACAAACACTCTCAAATTTCCTTGTTCCTCATAACCTGCTGCTAGCTGCACTTTTTGTTTTCTGTTTTTTTTTTTTTTTTTTTTAGCATAACATTCTTCTTTATCTTACCTTTATTTTTAATGATTTAGAGAGGCAACAATTTTATTTTCAATTCATTTATACTTCACTTTTTAGCTACGTTTTTCATCAGACATCCTTCCAGACAATGTAGCTCTAAATAGCGCTGCTTACTTAGTATCTCAGAGACTGAGTTTCTACCTGTGCTATGTGGCCAGCATAGCAAAGCAGAGAATTGTTTGCCTGCCTTGACTTAAAATGGATGTACTATTTACTGGAGAACATAGTATGTATATGTGACCTTGTTTTGATTGTAAAAAGAAAAGTACCACCCCACTACTTACTTCTAATATAACTGCTTAACTAGAGGAAGATGTTACAGTGAGTGTTACAATATAAATGCAAATGCTGTAGCGTAACAAAAATGGTCACTTGAGAGCTATTTCCACCTCTCCTATAGGATATGTGTAATGCTGCAAATACTCATATTAGTGAGAAAGTGACATCTGTAGGCTGTGAGCTTGTGAATTCCATGCATCTGATGCATAAGACTTTTTTCCCCGTACAGAAATTTTAATTATGTTGGACTGGCCTCATTTTCCAAGTTCTTGAAACTACTGTTTCACAAAAGCTTTGTATCCATTCTGCATGTTTTGAGAGAGCGCTGTTTACTGATTTGTGATGCATGTTTAGTTGCTTTCTGTACCTAATGTAATTATTCATTTTCTGATAATTATCAAATAAATTTCATGGGATTCATTATTTTAGACTCCTTCCTCTGTGCTTGGGAATAGTTTGATTAATTGTTATGTTCATTTCTCCTCCATTATAGTCAAGAGTTGATGACCATGACAACACGCTTTACAGATGAACTAATGGAGCAGGGTTTGACTCAGAAGATCCTCACCCTTGTGTCTCATATTGATTTGAACAATGAATTTGATAAACTCCAGAGGGAGCGAGGGCTGGGCAGTGAGAAACATCGCAAAGAGGTAAAGGAGGAAATGGATATTCCTGTCATTGCAAAGATTAAAATGTACTGCTAAGAGATTGGTGTAACTTAGCCTTTTTTGCTTTCCAGTTTCTATTCTTTATCTTTGCAAGCTGTGTCCGAGGTGCAATGGTAACTACTTTGCAGCTTGTCCTATAGCACTGTGGGATGCAGATTACTCTGCACTTTGTCTATTTCTCTGCTGTTCCGCGAAACTACTACTGTCTTTAGCAGGGAAATATAATCAAGGACAGGAAGAAAGCAAATTAAAGTGAGCAGTGAGCATTGCTTGAAAATGAGTTTTCATTTTTGTACTCTTTGCAGCTGATTGGGACTGTGGCTAACTGGAGAGTTATCTGTAGTTGGAAAATTTTCAACATTATTGTTTTAATTTCTGAGCTTCTTTCTGATGCGTGACCTTTCTAAAAAACATTATGGGATAGAATAGGCCAGTTTGTTTTCCCCTAGATAAGGGAAGTAGTGTATTTTTTTTTGCTATTACTGTAGCAAGTATGCAAAGAATATACTTGTCTTTGCCTTAAAATTCATTTTATTTAGCCAGTCACAATGGGTATAGGTCAAGAACTTTATTAGAAACTGATTATTTAGCTAAATTCAATGGTATCTCTAAGGATGGCTATGAAGGGTCATTTTAGTGACTGCTTAAAGAGATTCTTTACTTGAGTTTCAGTTATTTTAACTGTTTTTCAAGTCTTCTGAAAACCCAGTGTGGGAGAAGGAACAGAGTCAGCAAATGAAATAAATGTTTTTCTTTTCTTCAAAGCAGGTGATTTTAGTAGAACTGTTAGAAAAACATTATTTTGAATGTATTTAGTTTTACCACAGTATGCAATATTTTAGCAAATAATAAAATGAAAATCATATTTTTAGTATGAAAATGGTAGGCAGCTTTCACATAAGACATAGTTTAGGAATGTTAGAATTCACTTATGTTTATATATTCAAGTTAATATAAATGTTTTGTCTGGATAAGCGAGAAGTATTGATTTAAAATTTTAAATCTCTTTAATATTGTTCAGAGTCTTAAAAATTCTGTATTTATATAGTAAGTTTATATAGTAGGGACATCTCTTTGGAGGCTAGGAGAGTAAATCAGACAGCTCCGACCTTCTTCAACACACCCATCGTTCATAGTGTGTGTATAATACAGACGGGAGATGTGACCTCTGTGTATGTAATATGTTTACAGCTATAAAAATTCTGTACAGATTTATGCCTTCTGGCTTTGACAGAGATTTTTGTTTGCGTATAATCAAATTTGAAAATATCTACTTGTACTCTGTGTGGAATGCCTAGGAATGTGAATGCATTTAAGTAGCAGAAAGATGCTTTTCTTTGGTTAGCAATTAGACAAAGAAATAAAAAAGCAAGGTTTTTCACTAGCTGTTGTTTTTAAAGTCATTTTTAACTTTCACTGACCATATTGTTTGCCTGAGGAAAACAAAGTATTTTGCCATTTTGCTTTGCTCACTTTTTTGGGTTTGTTTTGTTTTGTTTTTAAAGGTTTCTGACCTCATTAAAGAGTGCCGACAGTCCTTGGCTGAAAGTCTCTTTGTCTGGACCTGCCAGTCCCCTCTGAGTAAGGATGACACTCTAATCCTCATAAGTTACCTGGAGAAGGTAACGGTGGAAGCTGATGGCTCTCTGGATGGAGTGAACTTGTCTCTTCTCATGGCTCTCCTTTACTGCTTTGATGTCAGCTTTCTAGAACAAGGAACAGAGGATCGTGAAGGTAATGCTGGCAAGTTTCCCAGGGAGGGTAAATCATGCAAATAGATAAACTGTTACTTAACCAGTTTTGTTACTACTACTACTACAAAACAATTCTTTTGAAGTTTATTATAATAAAGCATAACATCTTCCTGAAATATGCATACTATGGAACAGTTTTTTTATGCAGGGGAATACAATTGTTTCATTATCAATCTGGATAAAGTTTACATGTGAATACTATGATTATAATACAAAATCCAAAAAAAAATATGGTCTCAGATAAATTACTGGGAGAGAGTTCCTAAATACATAAATATTTTTAGGAACTATTGAGTATTGATTCTGCCTTTTATGTTTACTTTCTTTACTTGACAAGGGGATTTGAATGCAAATTTTACAGTATTCAGTATATTATAATTTTTTTTAAGATCTGATCCTCCGACTCCCTCTACTAGCAGACAGACAGTATATAGCTACAATACACACTCGCCTTCAGGAATCTCAAGCATGGAAGCTACCAGGGCTGCAGGCAACTGTGAGGTTAGCCTGGGCACTGGCATTACGAGGAATATCCCAATTATCTGACGTGACAGGTAAAGTACTCTAAAGTTCACCAGTTGCTACAGTTTAGTTTTAAGAGCTTGCAAATGCTGAAAATCAAAGTACTGTGTGCCTTTCTGAACCATTAGTAAATATCTTTGTAATAAAAATGCTGCTGACAGGCTTCTTTAAAACTTTTGCAGTATATGCTCAGTATATTGCAGTTTGGTTGTTAAGAATTAATTGCCATGAAATGTAAACATATGTAGAAATATTTGCTGCTTGTAGACATTAATACTGCACAGTGTTCTCTTGAAGTGAAAGAGAATGTGAAAGTGGGATTTTAGGACTTTTAAGGCTTAAATTAAGAATAGTTTTGTATTATGACTTTTTGCCTCTGCAGAGGTTGATTTCCAGCATGTTGAGAAGATGGATCTGTTTGCTTTTTTCCCTTGTACTTTTCAAACTTTTCAGGTCAGAATTGAGATTACTCCAAAATATCTTTTAAGGGAAAACATATTTCATAACTTTTCTAATTAAGCTTAGCTTGTGATTCATAGTTTACAGTCTTAGGTTTGATCTGGTAGATGGATTATGCACTTTAAGTTGGACTAAAAGCAGAACATCCTGTGTCAACGTTTCTTTTCTAGTAAGGTGTTTTTTTCTGAACAGTGGAAAAAAACATGGTTGATGGAAGCTTGTCAGTTTGCAAGTTAACCAGGTATTTTGAAACACATTGAGAATTCTGTTTTTTTTTTTTTTGTCTTAACCTCTTTTTTGGTTGCCTAGTTCTTGCAGAATTCACTGAGGCAGACGAGGCGATGGCAGAGCTAGCGATTGCTGATAATGTCTTTCTGTTCCTGACCGAATCTGTGGTGAGGTCAGAAAATTTCTACCAGGAGGAATTTTACATTCGCAAAATTCATAACCTCGTCACAGACTTCCTTGCGCTTATGCCAATGAAAGTAAGTTGATTATGTCAGCAGCACTCCTTGAGGAATTTGGATATCTCTTCCAGATTTGTAAAATTAGGATAAACAATACGTAGGTTCAGATATCTCCCCGAACTTGACATGGTGCAGTTCAGAAAGCCTGTTCACTTTATGGGACTGGTGCAGTTTGGAGGTTTATTTTCCCAGATCAAAGTATTTTTAAAAACAAATTTTACTTAAGTGTAGTGAGATTTGCAAAGCAAGCCTTTGTAATGGTGTTGATTTTGTTTTGTTTTAAATGCTTAAAATTTACACAAGTTTTGTTGTTGACAGTGATGTAATATATGCTTCTTTTGTCTTTTTTATTTGATACAGACTAGTATCATCTAAATTCACTCACATTGTCTTGTTTTAAACTAATCTTTTTCGTGTTTAAGGAGAAGAATTCTCCTTTTTCTTCAGTGGCATAAGGTGCTAGTAAAACAATCTATGATTTTCACTGGAACAGCAAAAACACCGCAGAAGAGAGGAAAAAAGTGTTTGAAGCAATTATAGAAGTTATGTTTGTGCAAAGCTTGTATCCAGGCATTGAAAATTATAGTTCTATGAAAATGCTTTTGTTTAATTGATAGAGATACTATTTTGTTAACTTCATTGTTTTTATTTGGTGTCTTAGCTGTTAAATGAGCGCTTTTTTCAATGTGCAAAAGGAAGAATTTTTGTTCAGTGCAAACTGGCAAAAGGAAAACAATGTTGGCCGGACAAAAATTTGAGCCTTAAGAATCTTTTTGAAAATATACCTGAACATATTGTAGACAGCCTTTTGTTTTTTCAGTCTACTTAATATGTTAAAAAAAATAGCTTTTCATCCCTTAGCACCCTATAGTGGGCTAGAAGAAAGTAAATAGTTTTGTCAAAGGCTTTTGGAGGTTTTTAAAATAAACATCAGCTGTTTTTGTTTAGCTTTTTTTTTTTATTTATTTCATTTTTTAACAAAGTATTCTAGGGCACTGATTAAGGGACATCTTTTTTTCATTGTTGCAATTCTGCTTCCCCTCCCTTCTCGTTTTAGCTATTGTATTTATGGACATGTTCTAATAATTTTAGTTGCTTCTGACAACTTTCCCAAGACCGAAGTAATCACATCAGTCAAAACTTTTTTAAAAAGTCTCTATAAGCAGAGCTAGCTTAAATAACTATATTTTAAAAGATGCAGCCCACAAGTCTAAATACAGAAAACATTATTCCACAGTTATTACTATTTCTTTTTACTCTGTGTGGATACTGGGCTAAATTATTTGTTTGGAGTCTAGCTTTGCTAACTTTCTAAGAAAAAGAGGGAAAGGAGTGAAGCTTTTGGGGCTAATCTAGAGGAAGTGATGAAGTTAGTGGGGAAAAGCTCCTGTGTTATCTGTTCAGGGCTTTTCTTGTGAACTGAGGGCCTTGCTAAATAAGGAAGTGATTGAATAGGTCTTTGAATGTGGGTTCTGTAAAATTACTATTGTGATGTGCATGGAAGTTCAGTTGCTTTTTCATTTTTTAAGAGCCTTCTAGGCAGCTTGGTCATTTAAATTGTTTTATTTCATTGTTAGCTAAATATAACCAGTGTGTTTCTCCACTTCATAAATTGTGCAGGTGAAACAGCTGAGAAATCGTGCTGATGAAGATGCTCGCATGATCCACATGAGTATTCAGATGGGTAATGAGCCACCACTTTCCCTTCGGAGAGATCTGGAGCATTTAATGCTTTTAGTAAGCTCTATTTTTAAAATGACATCAGCAAAAAATTATTGTGACTTTCCTGCTTTATCAAATAATCTATATCTGAATGATAATATAGAGTGCTGTGTCTTGCCCTTTTTAATTAGATGCATTTTTTCTTAAGTATGTAGACTATGACTTTTCTTATAGAGGAATGAATTTACTAGTTTGATTTCTGATGTTAAAAGAATTTCAGTTTTCTTCTTTACATAGTTGATATCTTCCTGTCATCTTACTTTCCCTGGTAGATTGCTGAATTGTATAAGAAAGACCCCTTTAATCTGGAACTTGCTCTTGAATACTGGTGTCCATCAGAGCCTTTGCAGACATCTACCATCATGGGATCCTACCTTGGAGTGGCTCATCAGCGACCTCCTCAGCGCCAGGTTATCTAGACGTTTTCCATTTGTAAATAAAAGATACAATTTTCTTGAGTAATTACTCTTAATTTGAAATTAAAATTATAAAAACTGCAGGTTGAATCAATAACAGGTGATGGCAAGTTTGGCTGTGATTTTTATGTTTATTTTGTTTTTTGAAAAGAAAGATTGGTATGATTTTGGAATCACTACTAGAGCTACCCTCTAACAAGATGTTATTGCTGAGTGTGTCCTCCCCTGCCTAATGTAGTCGTTACTGCTTACTCTAAATGAGCTACTGCCTGTCATTCATGGTTGTTAATAACTTACTGACAAAGAGTCTAATCTCTTATTTAGCCACATGGCTACAGCTGCTCAGCCATTTTTGCCTTAGGCATATTATTTTCTAGCTGATGACCACTGCTTTCTTCTTTGCTGTAACTGAGAAGTAAACTTTTTTACATACAAAAAACTTTTTACATCATATTTGAGAGAGTCATAGTATTTTTATGGGTAAAAATCTACAAGAAATTTTAATTATTTAAAACCCAGGGTGATAAGCCATGAGAATCCCAACTGAAAAATAGAACGAAAAAGCAATTGAAATAGATAATACTGTTCCAAAGCTCTAGAAGTGAGATATGGTCAACCTTCAATGCTTCCTGAAGCAGCATGCAAAGTTAGACAAATCTAGCACAGGATAAACTGGACACACCTTGAGATGCCCCTAGAATAGGAGCAAGTAATTTAGGACCTGGTGCGACCTGTAGAGTCCTGAACTGGACCCTGGGAGGAGCCGCTGTGTTTGTGATTTACTGCGTAGAGGGGTAAACGTGCAGACTCCATCCAGTCCCCACAAATCTTAACTTGTGCTGTGAGATTTTTATCTCATTTATTTCCTCTTAAAACAATTTCACGTTTCGGGGAAATGTAAAATGCCAATTAAAAAGTTTTGAGTTGAGATTTTTTTTTCTCTGTATTTGATTAAACTAAAATCTGCTTTTCTTTGGCGGTCTATTATTTTCCTAAAATTGATTAGATTTCTTTTTAAAAAAACATTTATTTTTTATTCGTTCTAGGTTGTCTTGTCAAAGTTTGTTAGGCAAATGGGAGATCTACTTCCCTCAACGATTTACATCCCATACTTGAAAATGCTGCGGGGACTAGCTAGTGGGCCCCAGTGTGCTCACTACTGCTTTAGCTTGCTGAAAGTCAATGGCAGTAGTCATGGTAAGGAAAGCCATGGGGACCTCTTCTTCAACTCTCTGTTTTTATGAAGTAGAGAATTATAAAGATTCAAATGAGATAAATTTCGGCTTCTTACTTTTAACATTTCATTATTAGTATGAAGATGAAATTGGAAGTTTCACTTGGAAATGTAACCTGGATAGAGAGACTGAAGATGTAATTAAAAGTCCGCATGTCCTAGCAAGGAACTTGAATAATCAAACCACCTGTTTCTTAAGAAATATAAGATACAGAATGTCAGTTTTGCTCAGTGTAAAATATAAAAGTGAATCACAGCTCCAAATTAAGTTGTATGTATTGTAAGTAAAGTTATATTTCCTGAACTTTTTTTTTTTTCAGAAGCATCTGTTATACATTAAAAGTGCTAACAGAACAAAGAAAGAGATGCTTGTCTGTCCTGGGTTTCCTGTTAATTTTGCATTGATCAATATGAAAAACAAGCACTTTGAAGATTGCAAATAGTGCTACAAACTTTCTGATTCATAAAACAACAAACTTATCAGTACTGGCTTTTTATATTAACATCTTCATATCTCTACAAAAAAAAAATATAAGAACCACTGACAGTGGCTTAGCTTCAAGCTGTTTTCTGCTCCGGATAGCAAAGTTTCCTTTTTTAAATTGCACTAGCCTCCTTATCAGCCTGTGAAAGAATTAAGAAAAAAAATCACTGTTACCTATTTGTTGTTTTTCTAGTGGAAAATATCCAAGGAGCAGGTGGGAGCCCTGTCTCCTGGGAGCATTTCTTTCACTCTTTGATGCTCTATCATGAGCACTTAAGGAAAGACTTGCCAAGTGCAGACAGTGTCCAGTATCGTCACCTGCCCCTCCGAGGAATCACACAGAAAGAACAGGATGGATTAATTGCCTTTTTACAGCTTACCACTGTTATAATTAATTGGGTAGGTAACCTTTTGTTTGTTTTTCTGTGTTAATACGTGTTTTTCTTGCAAAATGTCATTTGAACTAGTTCTTTTGTTACGGTTTTATTTGTCAATCAGCCTTGAAGTAAATGTGATCAGGAGAGGCGTGCAGTGTAGATGTATCAACAGTTACTTTATTTGATTTGGGAAGTTTGGAAGCATATACAGCGTCAGGAATAAGTCATGCTCAGAATGAAGTCACAGAATGAATCAGGAGGAAGTGAAGCCTTTTCCTGCACTTCCAGTGTTGCTGATTTTCCTGCTTTCTGCTTCTTCTTTGCCTGTTTTAGCAATGTCTTTCAGAACTGAGATATTTTTAGAAGAAATTACAATAGAGTAAGAAAGGCAAAAGTAATAACTGAGTTTAAAGAAAGTGGTAAAAAAAATTGCAAGGGAACTGACCAACTGTCAAACTTGCCGCTGGAGTTAGATTCAAAATGTCTCCTTACCAAAGAGTAAAATATGTCAGAATTTTTCTGGAGGGGAAGTTCCAAGAGAATGAGGTTGCAATAGAGGCTAATTCTCTGCTGATTCTGGATAGTGTGCTCTTCAGTTTACTCACCAAAGCTGTCAGTATAACAGTTTGAAAAATAACAGCATAAAAGTTCTGTGATGTAGTGAGATGCCCTTTGACTTTGCTAATGCAAATACAGAACAAATCAGTGAAAGTGATGAAGCTTTTTAGAAATTATTAATTCAATTAATAATTCTATCAATCCTGTCAATCCTATCTATCCTAGAGTTTGTCTAAATTATAAGTACTTGATCTTGCCTAGGAATATAGCTATGAATATGTGTCTACTAAAACAAACTGTTACAAGAAGTTTATCACACTCAAGTTTTCTTTATTGATCGAAACAGTGTTAATCTAATTTTAGCTGCTTGTTGATGATGCTAAATTGTAAATCAGAGGTTGTAGAGCATTAATAATTTTCAAACTAATGATGTGCAATTTTGTTTGACGCTGCAGAGTGAGAGCGCTCGCGTGGCGCTCTGTGAACACCCTCAGTGGAACCCTGTGGTGGTAATTTTGGGACTTCTGCAGTGTACAATTCATCCTGTTTTGAAAGCAGAATTGTTAGAAACTCTTACTGCTTTTGGAAAATCTCATGATATAGCTTCTTCAATCTGGCAATCCTTGGAATACACACAGGTATTTGGGGAATTTATGCCTTTAGGACTATAGCATCCCAATGTTGGACATTGAAATGTTCTT
The DNA here is from genome assembly GCA_032275445.1 of Crypturellus soui. Classification (NCBI taxonomy): domain Eukaryota; kingdom Metazoa; phylum Chordata; class Aves; order Tinamiformes; family Tinamidae; genus Crypturellus; species Crypturellus soui. The sequence continues at coordinate 489,012 of JAUBNY010000228.1, read as the reverse complement.
GTTTCCATTGTTAAATATTGACTTTTCTTTCATTTTTTTTTCAGAGATGAAATATTACTGTGTATGTTGTCTGGTTAATGCAGTTTTTATTTCAAAGCAAGTTTTAAAATGGCTGTATGCGTTTGTGTCTCAAAGATCTCAACAGCCATGATTAGTTTACATAAATACAGATTTTCTAAGTGACAGTTCTCTGTGTTCAGCACTTCTAAAAACAACTTTGTCTTCTATAACAAATGTTTCATTCATTAAATAATTTTATTATACTTTTTATGTAATTATATTTTTAATATATGATTGATGCTAATGGAAGGAAGGAACTCTGTCTAAAAAGTTCCAGGCATCTGTTTTTGAGAGGAAAAAGTTAAATATAAGCTCAAATACACAGTTGCCAGATTTTACAACTAAGATGGCAAGCACCATATATATGTTGAAAGCCCTGCTTTTAAAAATAGGACTTCTTTTTGTTTTAGTCTTGATATCAGAGAAGAATTTTAAATATGAAACTTTAAGAAGATGGATATCAAATGAAAATGCCCTGAGTATTGTTAATTCAGAAATCATAAGGGGTTGGAATTACTTTCTAGTATATATTATGGTTCAGACTATTTTTGTTTTCTGTGGAAACCTTAGACACTTGAACTGCAACTGCTGGTTTGCTGTTAATTATTAATAAAAAGACCCTGATAATAGTGATGTTTTATAAATAGTAATGTTTTAACCATTCTCTGACTTTGCTTTCTAGTTTGTGATGTTCTTTAAAATATACTGTTGTAAGAGAAAACGAGATAAATGTCTGCCTCAAGTCAATGTAAGAGAAAAAAAATGATGAATCATTGATCTGAAAGGATTTCTGATCTTTATTCATTTTAACAATAAACATGATGCAGATGTTTGAGGATGTAAAGCTCCAAATGTACACAGTACAATCCATCTTAACTTTTGGGCTTTGAAGAGGATACAGGAAACCTCTTCGTACAGCTAAAAAATGTTTGCCTTTTAATCCTGATAGAAATGATGACGTGCACGTTGATTTTGTGAAATGTATTTATGTGTTTTCTTTTTTCTGTTTCGAAGCTATTGCAGACAGTGAGGACTCCAGGCCAGAGACAAGCAATTGGTGTTGAGGTGAGGAGTTCTCTTTCTCTGGGTGCCCTCTCTGCTTGTCTTCATATGAGTGCAGCCTCTGCGTGGCTACAGCTGTCCAGATTTTGCTGTTATGTCCACAGGAGACCCTTAAAATAGGAGTTATGTTTTCTCTGCTTCTCAAATTATTCTCAAGTCTGCTTATAATTTCTGTAAATCTCACCCATTTTTTGAATCTATTTCAAGTAACAAGGCAGTGTTTAAACCTTCAGGTTCTTTAAGAGCACTTTTTATTGAGGTTTTTCCATTTTGTTTCATTGTTTTTAATCACTGCTGTTTTAGACCACAGTAGCAGCACTTTTGTATTTGTGTTGTATTTGTTACATCTTGGTACAGCTCGCAGCCTTCCTAATGAAAGTGGTAGATAAAAGGAGAGTTCAGTTAAGCATTGGAGCAAATCTTTTAGGAACACAGAAATGAATAAATAGTGCTCTGTTGGATTGAAATGACAGTGCTGTTGCTTCACTGCTTTTGTTTTGCTTGTGGCACACAGTGCCAAAAATGCAGCAAAGCCAATTCACTGTAATTCAGAGAAGATACCTTTATTTTGTTTGTTCTTGCATATTTCTTCCTCCCACAAGATTTTTGATTTTTTTTCTTTCTTTCTCTGCCCCCTTGGGCAGGTTGAATTGAATGAGATTGAGTCTCGATGTGAGGAATATCCTTTAACCCGTGCCTTCTGCCGACTCATCAGCACGCTGGTGGAGAGCTCCTTCCCCTCTAATTTGGGAGCAGGTCTTCGACCGCCGGGCTTTGATCCCTATCTCCAGTTCCTCAGGGACTCCGTGTTTCTTCGATTTCGCACCAGAGCCTACCGGAGAGCCGCTGAAAAAGTAACTCGTGTTTGAAAATCGTTTCTTTAGGGTGTATCGACATATATTTAAGTTAAAATGGTTTGGCACGACTGATGTGGCTTAGATCTGCCATTTGCGAACTTGTGCAAATGCTTAACTTTCATGCAGCAGAAGTAACCTTGAGCAGTTCAAGGTGACCTGATTCTTTAAGTTGGTGCCTTTTTTCAACTAAGGGGTCATCAGGATCTATGAACTACTTCAAAGGAGTCTGCAAAAGACTCCTTGAATTATGCATTCTTTGTAAGAATTATTAGAATCAGTTGGTTAATGACTTCTGAACCTCTCTCTCTTACCTGAATCTGCAAGTCAGATTTGTCCTTTCCATATTGTTACCGTACAGAATATTCCTGACTTGCTAAACCAAGGAATTTGGGTTTGTTTTATGAAGGTTTTGGATAAAAGTGCTTGCTAAGCTGATCCTGCAAGCTATTTATTTTATACCTAAGAAATACTGTTAATTGCATGTGGTCTTTAGTGTGTTAATATGTATATTATAAAACAGCATTTAGGATTCCATTTTACTTCAAAAAGGAAGCTTGATAGTTCAAAGTATTTGACGTGTTGAATTGCTAATGCTGTGGGATAGTATTTTAAAATTAGGCGGTGGTTCCATAGTCCTCATCTAGTACGATATTACACTGATCATTGTGTTCTTTATCTTCCTGGTGTTTTACTGAAGTTTCTATCATATTCTGCATCTGATTTTCTTCTTTTTTATGATTATCTACAGTGGGAAGTAGCTGAGGCAGTTCTAGAAGTATTTTACAAATTGCTGCGAGATTATGTTCCTCAGCTTGAAGACTTTGTGGACCAATATGTGGAGTTACAAGGTTAACTTGTTCATTCATTCACTGAAAACAGAATTGTGACTTGCTCTGCTCTCTTACCTCTCTCTTGTGATCTTGTAAATGATGAAAAGCTGGATCAAGACTCTTAGATAGAAAGATACTCAAAAAAGACCATATACAATAGGTAGTCATGTTGCTGAGTCACTAGTGCTTCATGTAAACTCTCTTCTGCTTTTTTAGCTCTGCTTATGTGGATGGTCGCTTTTTTTTTCCTTTCCTCTCTTATATTGCAGGTTTGCTTAAAAAATGTTATTTGACATTTAAAAATCTTGTTCTTCAGCTTATTTCTCTGAGTTTCTTTGGTCTCTATCTAAATCTCCACTAGACTCATAGTGTTAACTTACAGGTGTTAGTGTATTTGATATACCCTCTAGTTGTAATGATATTCAGACCTCAATTAGAGCAGATAGTGGCAGTAGGATTATGATTCTGAAATCATTCAGTTCTAGGCAACTGATCTTTAAAAGGCCAAAGTAGATGGCACTGTGGGGAGTTTAGAGCTCGTATGAACTTGACTTGTGCTGCATTTTTTTTGTAGTAGTGTGAAGTTTCTTCCTAGCAGTGAATGTCAATCTGATGCTTATGCCATAGAATGAGAGCCACCATAGCCACTTCTTAAGTCATCAGCCACTTGAAAATGTAACTTTCCAGTGACCTTGGCCCAGTCTTGTAAGGTTCTTTCTGCTTGTACTTCAACAAACAAATTTGGGCACTTACACTGACTTGAGCTATTTCTGATAGCCAATTCTTGCCCTCAGCTAAAGCCCATCATTGATTTGAATTCATGGTCACATCTGCTTAGAAAGGCTCTATTTGGTTAAAATTGAAATCCTGCTATTAAATTTTTAAGAGGAATGATATCTGACACTACCGTTCTTCCCAAATTCTTATTAGATGCCCAAATGTCTTATAGGTAAGGATAAATTCTGAAGATCTTGTACGCAGTTTCATCAGTTGAGATGTTGCGTGCAGCAACAAGAGACTGTTACTGGCTTAAGTAATGGGAGTCTTCTATTAGTTAGTAGTGTTTTGTTCTCTGTTTAGGAGAAGAAGTAGTAGCATATAAGCCACCTGGATTCAACTTGATGTATCATCTGCTGAACGAATCACCAATGCTGGAACTGTCCCTCAGTTTGCTAGAAGAGGGAGTGAAGCAGCTTGATACTTACGCTCCATTTCCTGGTATGTGCACTGAGTTTAGTTTTCATGTTAAATGTAAGTGCATACTAGTTAGGAATTCTAGTTGACATTACACATGTTCAGCTAGTTCTTGTTTGTCTTGCATATAAAAACTAGGTTTTGGGGGAAATTCCTTGTAGTAAACAACTGACAATATCTGTCTTGCTGCAAGACTCGATGAATGAGGTTTATGAATGTAGCCCATTTGTTACTTAACTGCTGTTATGCTTTTCATATGGGTCTTCGTGCACTGCAGGGAAGAAGCATCTGGAGAAAGCTGTAGAGTATTGCCTTGGACTTCTCAACTTGGTTTTACAGCAGGAGAGTATTTTCATGGATCTCCTGAGGGAGAGCCACCTTTCCCTTATTGTCACACCACTAGAGCAGCTGCTCCAAGGAATCAATCCTCGCACTAAGAAGGCAGATCATGTGGTGAATATTGCCAGGTATGCACAGGGCACTCGGTTGTGGGAGCACGGAAGTGATTGGGTCCTGGTCCTTTGATTAGATTTTCCCAGCTAATGCTTTGGTCTGTACAGGGCATGCACCTGGGGGAGAGGATGTTTCCATAGGTGGTATAGTCATGTATACACTGGTACAAGATTGGCATCTGAATTTATATATATTTTTTCATTTTGAAATTAGTTTTCTCACTATTTTTTTCTAAGTTGCTCTATGTGCAATGATTTCCTCACAATTTGCACTTCAACCCAGGCTTTGTCATACAGCGCACCCCAGGCTTTGTCATAGAGTGGGAGAACAAACTTTCTTTGGTGCTGTTGGCCAGTTTAATATTTTAAAGTATTGCTCATTAATTACTATAATGAGCAAAAATCAAGTAATCTGAAACGCAGTTTCAAATGAAGAATTGTGGAACTTTGATTTCCACTTACCACTGGCAACCTCTGTTGTTGCTCAGTTTCATAATAATTTTACTCACAAGCCAATATTGATGAATAGTAGAATTGGCCACGTAAGCCATGAAATTTGGGTATGCAGCACAGTAAAATCACTGATTTTTTTTTTACCATGTTAAGTTTGTCATGTAACAACTGTTTGCAAATAGTTTTCAAACAAAATAAGAGGTTCTTAACCTTCTTTAAGAAGTTCTGAATTTTGTTTCTTGCAAGTGTTTGCTTTGCAGTGCCTGCTTTTACTTTTGCTCTTCAGTGATGCTGACTTGTTTCTGTATCATCTGATGATACTAAGTTTCTAGACATTTTTTTGGGGGAACATTTGACCAGTTTAACTTGCTACAGCATTTGAAGTAGATGTAGGATAAAAGAAATGATAACAAAATCTAGGAGTGGTTATCATCCCTACCTGTCACTAACGACAGAGAAGTGTTAGGTGCTTCATGCGGCATGAAATTTTTTTGCAGCTTCAAAAAACTATTACAGAAGTGGATTTGTAATTGTTTTACCTCTAAACATGATATTTCTCATTGTATTACTATCTTGAAAAATTAAAATGCAACAACTTAAAATATATATTATTTTATTTTGAAGGTACCTTTATCATGGAAACAGCAATCCTGAACTGGCTTTTGAAAGTTCGAAGATATTATGCTTTATTTCTGATAATTCCAACATCCAGATAAAGCTAGTTGGTGATTTCACACATGATGAGGTAAATGCCAGTTTGGCAAGAGACAAATGCCAGTTTGGCAAGAGACAAATGGCGGAGAAATTCTAGTATTCCATAATGTTGTTTTAAAAGATAGTTTTTCTGGATGAAATGTATTAAAATTATATTGTGTTTTATCTCTATGTATTATATTTTCTGATACATTGAGATTTTTTTCTTGACAATATCTGTAAGGATAATTTAGCATATTTACCAAGAGTAGGCCTTGTTTTTTTTTCTGTTTAGTGGCTTAATAGCTGGCCTATGCTTAAAACAGTCAAGACTCCAACAACTAGATTAACTTTTGTCTGAATTTTTTTCTACCTATGTGGAGGAGGTGTAAAAAGAATTATTATTTTATACTCTTCTACAGTCTCACTTAAAAATCTTTTAATTTCTATCCTTCCTTTGCTGAATACAGAGTGTTAGTCAGAAGCTGATGGCTGGATTTGTGGAATGTTTGGACAACGAAGATGCAGAAGAATTAATTAGGTCAGAGGAAGGTAAATAAAAGGCTTTTAAAATTCTTTACATATTTTCTTTTGCATAGAATGAAGTCATTGCAAGTAACATAAAAGGCATATTCTGCTTTTAAACCATAAAGCTTTTTGTGTGTGTGTCATTTTCTTTTTCCTATAGCAGAAAGAACACTAAAGTCTTGTTAATCTAAGTTATGCTCAGGATATGATCAGCTACCAAAAATTGAGTATATTTCCCAGTAAAAGTATTTAGCGTTGTTCTTATCTATTTAGATATCTACCTTATTTAGAGCTGTGTTGGTAATAGTTTGAGTTTTTTGTTGTTGTTTTTGAAATCCTGATACCTATACACTGGTATAAGTCATAGCCTTAGCTTTCTTGCATTTGTCCTCAATGCTTTGAGGATTCTTCCAAACAAGTTGTGTCATTTCATTGTTCACCTGTTGTCTTTGTTCTGTTATTCAAGAGCTGGAGCCTGAGAAGAGGCGGGCACGAATCCATCACGAAACTAGGATCAATATTCTGAATCTTCTGATCACCTCTCTCGAGTGTAGTCCTCCCAGTCTTGCTCTGTATCTCTTAGGATATGAACTAAAGAAACCTGTCAGCACCACAAATCTGCAAGACCCAGGTACGAAGAGGAAAAATCAATAGAGCATTTATTCAGTTTTGGTACGAGCACTAAGAAAAGAGAAATGCAAATGGACAGAATTTTGATTTTAGTATTAAAATCTCTTACCTTCTTCCCTTGGTTGTAGTGCCTGGAGCCTTTATGAGCAGTATTTAACAATTAGCCATCTAAAGACAAATTAAAAACTCCTTTGAAATTATGAAATAATCCAATGCATTGCATTCCATTGGAATGAATTGCAATGGAAGTTTGTTAAGAATAGTGTTGTCACCCTGTGCTACGTGCTGGAGCAGGGGGGTTGGACTAGATGATTTCTAGAGGTCCCTTCCAACTTCAGCCATTCTCTGATTCTATGATTCACCCAGTATATTTAAAAAAGAAAAAAAAAGAAAAAAGGGAAGAAAAAAGAGCAATTGAATCTTTCTATAGAGCTTTTTATGAGAGAAAACTGATAAATAAAATTTAGTTGCATAATTTGTCCTTGTTTCACCAGTGGCTTAAAAGCCCACAGACTAGCTATAAAAATTAACTTCTTTTTTTAATAATTTTTTTCTTTTTTTTTTCTGAAATACAGTTCCCCCCTTTGATTAATTGAATTGATTCAGAAGCATATTTCAGATATCTTTTTCTTGCTGCGTCATGGAACAGCATAGTACGGCACAAGAACTTAGCGTCTGTAATTCTATATGCATAAGCTATATTTGTAGAATGCTAGGGTATTATTTTTGTATTCTAAGGTGTCCTGGGTTGTCCACGGACGTGTCTTCATGCTATTTTGAACATACTGGAGAAGGGTACTGAAACAAGGAATGGTCCCACAGCAGTTCGGGAATCTCCTCACCTTGCAGAATTATGTTATCAGGTATTCAGATCTTACTGACCTTCAATCATGTATTAAGAAAGTTATAGAATAAAAAAATAATAAAAATATGTGGAATCTAAAAAAAGGTATGAACATAATTTAAAAAGGAAATTTTGATGAATCTAACAGTTGAAAAAGACTTTAAGTGAGCTGAACAAGCAGAAAGCCATGAGCTCTTTGGTGTCATGTAGGTGAACAGCCATGTGCTGCTAGAAGTTTAATGTTATAATTCAGTGTCTTTTGTATATGATTTATTCAGCCATGGAGTAGGCTAGTGGGAAACTTACTACTTACTATAGGCAATATTATTTCAGCAGTTAAACAGTGTTATGCTTCATCTAATTTGATGGTTTGCTTGTTTCTTTTTTAAATAAGTTCCGGAATTAGATATCTACTGTTTTTGATTGCCAGGTGATTTATCAGTTGTGTGCATGCGCTGACACATCCGGTCCAACTATGAGATATCTGAGGACAAGTCAGGATTTCTTATTCACTCAGTTGCAATACTTGCCATTTTCCATCAAAGGTAATTTTGTACTAAGATAATATTTGCTTAAAATTGAATATATCCTTTGAAACCCTAAGAATCATATAGAAAACATATGCAGCATTATTAAATGAAATTACTTACTACTACTTTGCTGATCATCTAATTTTGCGAGCTTCAACTCTGCCTGTGTAGAAAGTTCATAGAGTTAATGCTGAACTTCATTAAAAATGTATGCTGGTTTTGGGCCCCATCAAGTCTCTAGGAGCAAATCCTAATTTATATTTAAAATTTCAGTGTGGTTTTGTTAGATCATGTTACAGGAGAAAATGTGTGTTTTTGAAAGCTAATACTGTGAGTGCTAATAAGAGCTAAAGAAAGATGGGGGTTGGAACCACTTGTATACTCACCGTCTCCCTCACTTTTTTGAAAATAATTTGAGATATTGCCTTTTCAAGCAATAGATTTTTTTTTGAAGAAAGCAATATTACTTGTGTTCAAATTATAATTGTTGCCTTATATCCACCCAGAACATGAGATTTCAACGCTGAACCAGATGTCGTGGCTGATGAAGACGGCAGCTATAGAAATGCGGCTGACCTCGCTGAACCGCCAGCGCTCCCACACTCAGCGGCTGCTGCACCTACTGCTCGACGACCTGCCTGTGAAACCATACCTGGGTAGGTAGCATTGATGGGGAGGGTGAACAGACCTGTGTGGGAGGAAGAGAAACTTCTTTAGTTCGAAGCCTTTTCTACATCGGCTTGTGAAGAACAGAGAGTTCATCTCTGTTTCTAGAGAACATTGGT
>JAUBNY010000228.1:441558-453466 GCA_032275445.1 Crypturellus soui | reverse complement strand
CACCCCTTCACGGCCTGCCCTACACCCCCACACTCTCACCTGCTCGCCCAGAGACTGGTCCAGGAACTTGGACTGCAGCTGATGGCAGAAGGCAAACACGAGCTCCTTCATCTGGGGAGACAAAAAGGCAGAGGGAATTTTTATATGAGAGGGAGCAAGGAGTGGTGTTTTGCAAAACCAAAGTGACTGAAGTGATTCCCAGGTGAAGCAAAGCCATCAGGCTCAGCACAACTTCTGCCTGTACCCCACAGCCCCATAGAAAGTCTTTCTGCTACTAAGACGCCAGAGAAATCCCCTCCCAGCAACAGGGACATCTGCTCAAATGCTTTAAATGATCAGAATTAGGCAGCAAATGGAACCAACTAAGAAAAAAAATGAGCATGCCAAACTACTGAAGTATTCTCATGTCCAAACCCTTGAACAGCTAATAGGCAGGTGGAAAGGAGTGAAAGTCACCACTACCTTACTGTCCAGCTCAGCTGTCAAGAAGACTGTGGACGTAGGCAGCTCTGCCAACGCCTTTTTCCTCTTCCCTGCCTTTCCTTCTCTCCACTTGCTGACAAGATCTTCTGGCTTGTGAGACGCGAACAACAAACCAAAAATCTGAGTGGCTGTCAGCCAGACCCAGCTGTGAGGATACCTCAGGTGACACTGAACATGACCTGCACAAAGAAAACCTGTTTCAGCAGTGGAGTCAGCCCAGCAAGAGGAAAAATAATAAAGAATTGGGTCCCTCCAAGAGTCACCACAGCATCTGCTGCAACCAAATGTCCCTGCCACCCTGGAATCAGACACCCTGGAATGCTACTACAGCACTCCCAAATATCCCAGGCCAGGGCCATTTCTGGAAAGGAAAAGGTTGCTGTGGGACAAGCATGCTCTGGGTAGGAGCACATTGAAAATGAATCAAATTAAAAACATAACAACTAAATGCCAATGATCCAAACGGACACTGCAGCATTTCGCCCACAGGGACACGGCTGGAATCAAACGCCCCCAGCTTCCCCAGGGCATTTCCAGCACTGCTACCCTGGGCCACTGCTTGCTGGCTAGTCTGTCTAATCTCATCAGGAAAACATCATTGTTCTAGAATAGCTGCAAGCTTTAATCTAAGATGATGTAATTATGGTCAAACAAAATAATTTGCTCTTGGGATTATCGAAAATGCTTCCCAGCAACTGGGATAAAGGACATATTGTTTTCATCAACTCTGTAACCTTCTCCGTTAATAGCTGCTCTTTTTGCTGCCCAGTAACTGCTGTGTATTAGTGTTTATACAGCATGCCAACCTTGTATCACCGGGTTCAGGTGTTTGTACTGGGGTGCAAACAAGCACACAGCACGTTGAGGATCCTCCCTCCAACACAGCCATAGTGACTCTGGATACTCACCCCAGATGCTGTTCACAACATCTCTGTTCTTGGTTAGCTGAATCAAGCTGCACTCTGTGATCAGCTTCGTTAGCAGCACGAGAAAGCTGAACAGCAGCCTGTCTGCAGCCTTCTCCTCCTCCTCTTCAGTTATCTGAGAAAACCAGCAAGTTGAGAGAGAGGCTTACGAGGAACTGAAGATTTGTTAACTTCACGCGTGCACACATACTGGCACACACTTGTATCTTGTTCTCAGATGTGCCCGTGTCTCGCTGTGTTTTACCCAGCTGCCTTCAGGTGCTGCCGGCTCCTGCCCTCAGCAGCTGCCTCGACGGGAGCTGCGCCGGCTGCAGCAGCGCGTGCTGCCCTGCTCAGCACGTGGCCTGCACAGCAGCAGCACACACGGCCACCCCGGGATCCCTCCAAGACTATCCCAGGCCAAGCAGGATCCGAGGCAGATGTGTTATTAGGAGGGGATGGAGGGCCCTTTGAAGACGGAAGCCGCAGGCCACGTGGGGCAAGGCAGGCCCAGGGGATGCACTCCTGCCCTCCCAGGCTCCCCCCGTGCTGCCAGCAGCCGTGTTTTGTGGCTGTTGTCAGGAGGAGTCAGGCTGCTTTCCAGCCAGACCAGAACGCAGCCCAGTGCTGCACGTGCATCCCGCTGCTCTGTTATGGTGGTTTTGCTTCACTCCGCTTTTATTTAAATAAAAAGCAGAAGTTGCTTCTCTGTTACCTGCAGCAGGAAGACCACACAGTCAGAGGACGCTACTCAGTCACACATATTGCTACAACCTGCCAACCCACCAAGTCACGAAGGAAAAATACCCAAACACACAGGTCTGAGGGTGTCTCCCAAGCCCCTTCTGCCCGCAGGTCCTCAGCGGAGGCTGGGGCGGGCAGCACGTGGTCCCGTGCTGCAACATGGTGCTGGGGCCTTGCTGGCAGAAAGCAGCAACATCCCTTCAGGATAAATGCAAGTGCTTTGTGTCTTCCTTTAGTCCCAACAGATTAATCCCTCCTATGCTTATTCTTCCAATTTCTTACTTTTCTTTCCCCGAGTCTCACGCACCGCGCGATACGACTTACGTTTTCGAATTTGACAGGGTTGATCTCTTTTTCAACTAGGGCGAGCACAGCCTGGAGCCGCCTTTCAAACATCACTCCCTCCACTTCCACGAAGAGGCCGCAGGCCTGGGCAGCCAGCCGCCGGTGGGAGCTCTGCCGACGGAGAGAACGAAGCCCTCGTTACCTCTTCCTGACGGCCAAGTCCTGCAGCTCACACATGTAGGAGCCCTGACCTTATCTGCAGCAGCAGCACCCTACGGGGAACGGTTTTCAGGGCTCGGCTGTAAAGGAGGAGTTGCCAGAGAGGGACACAACCCGGGCAGCACGGGGCACTCCTGGAAACACCCTGACCTGACTGCTGAAAGGCCCTTCCTGGCCGGGACCCCCAGCTGCAGGCCCTGCGGGGCTGCTCTGTGCTGCTCAGTGCTCCACAACACAGCGGGTACCCCATGGGCAGCTGGAAGCCAGGCCGCGACACGAGAAAGAGGAAAAGGATCAAGTGTTGAAAACTGCCTCCTCCACTGCTGCAGAGAACGAGAGCCTGAGGCCTAGGTGAAAATAACCAGACACGCAGGCACCCGGATCAGGGCTGGAACCTGTCAGGCTTCAACTTTGCTGCTTTCTGACAACAGAATGAAACAGGGCTGAGGTAAACGCAGCACTGGCTGCCAGTTACTGAAATCAGCCACACTTGAAGGAGTTTGCTCGAATATTTCACCTGAACAAATATTTCATCTTGTGAAATGCCTGGCCCAAAACGGGAACTGCAAGAAAGCACTGCAATGCAGCTGGAAAGTCTGAAGGCTGCAGCAGTGGTTCCCTACATCTGTGTAGCTGGATGTAGCTCCCTCTTCTTGCCAGCAACGGCAGGTGCCCCTGCCATGGTGCCTATGATGCTGTGCTGGTGAACGTGGCTCTAATGAGCCTATTCCGGGCTGACTCTTATCTGCACTCCTTTCCTAACACTAATAAATCAGGCATAACTGCACTCACCAATCCACCAGCCCACAATCTTACTCAACCCTGCAGTAGAGTCTATGAAGCCGGTCAATGAGAAAACAACAAATTTACCTTCTTGCTGTGAAACCACTCTGTGACCAGTGAAAACATCAGATCTTGCTTCTCGTTGCTTATCTTACTGAGCAGAGATTTACACGCCAAAGCCGCCATCTTTTTGCACTTGGCAGAGTCATCGTTCACCATCATCATACAAAGAGAGAGGAAAAACAGCCCACAGTATTTGTGGAGGAGCTCCTAGAAGGAAGCAAGCATTAGCCAGGCTGTCAGTCAGCTGCATCTCCAAAGAGCAGACTATTCCCTGCACAGCTACAGGAACGGTGCCAGCCCCAGCCAACAAGACAGATTTGATACATCACATGCCAGCTCAGTCAGCAAAACCCCTTTTGGATGTTATGCTCACAATGGAAAAACTCTCAATTTCACTCTTTTCATACCCAACTTCCATAACTTGTTGTTTCTTCCTAGCAGAAATCACCATAAACTTTATCCAAATATCTGCTGACAGAGCTCTGTTTTATTTGCAGGTTGAGCACATTAGGTAACGAAGTACTGCAGACTCTCCATTCTGGCATTTCTGTTTTGGAGCACAGCCAAGCTCTCTGAGATAAGTGATAGTTCATATTATCTCCTATCTCTCATGCTGACATTGCCTTCCAACCTCACCCATTCTGTGATAAAAACTAACAAGGGCTCCCAATAGAACCTGCTCCAACACGGCTGTGTCTGCAACCCCCAGTAGAGAACTGACTGCTTTGGTGCTTCGTACCACGGGGTGCTCATTACCTGTGGGAATGTGTCAAAGAGGTAGGTGATCATCTCCAGCGCTGACTCCCTTCCAGTTTCATACTCGTATCTGAGAAGAAACAATTAACGTTGCAGCTGGGTTAATTCCATGAAAGTTGTGATTTACCAGAACGGCCCGGGTCAGTAACAGGCACTTCCCCCAATAGCCACCAGGCACCTACTCTGGCGCTAGGGAGAAGGGGAGCAATGGGCCCATCAACTCCAGCTTCTCCAGAGAAGGGGCCCTGGTGGACACAAGGGGAGGGAGCAGGAGCACAGCCACCCCGAGCCTGCCCAGCAGCCCAGGGTGGCAGGACATGTGTCAATGAGCGCCCTGGAGCAGGGAACACGCAGAGGCGGCCCTGGGCACGCTGCCCTCTCCACACTGCTGAACCGGAGCCTGGTGCTGCCACTCGGCCTCTGCCACAGGACGTGGCCAGGTCCATGCACTGCCCCTCGCTCCTCCTGGATCTGCCCCCGCTCACCTGGCTTGCAAGTAGTGCAGAAACAACAGAACTTTTGTTTGCAAATGGATTTTAAAAAGCAACAAAATCAGCTGTGAAACAGGGGAATAGACGACTGCTGTATTTACTAAGCCTCTGAAAGAAAAGCAATTTGCTTTTAGAGCCAGGAAAATCAAGACCTCAGCCACACATGCCGCTCCTCAGGAACAGCCCTTTGACACACCAAGAGGCCACATTTAAACAATAAAGCTCCGTTCTGACAGAAATGGGGGGGATAAAAACTCACTCCAGCTGTGCGAGCATGAACTCCAAATTAGGCTTCAGCTTGTCACCAAGGGGGTAGTCAAGAATATATTTCAAGTAAATCTGGAATAAAACACAGAGAAGAGTTACCAGAGACACTAACAAAGAAGCTTATACAAAAGATATGAGGCAAATATGATGATGGAGCAGCAAGTTTAGGAGAGAAGCCCCTTCCTCCTACACGTGAAAATTCCTGTCGCAGAAGAGGCCAACTGATCTCAATGCCTGGAGCAGGACCTGCAGGTACCAGACATCTGCCAGATCAGTCTCCAGCGCTACCATGACTTGACCAGGCTTCTGTTAACAGATGCATCAGCATCCTCCAAAATTAATCTCTAATTATGGAAACGCAGCCCTTAGTTAAGCACAGTCTCTGCTGCACGCACATTCCAGTGTCTGAAATGAGGCAACCAGTGCTCTCTTTTGGGTATTTTTAGCTTAGAAAGAAGAAAGAAGTAATGGGCAGGAACCATGGATCATGGCAAATTCTCTTCTGCCTTCATGTAAATAAGGGCAAGACCTTGGCTGCACTGGCCAAAGGCCTCCAAGGCCGGGAGAGCACCAGTGCTGCCCCGGTGAGGCCAGGCAAGCAGCCGGCACTTGCTCGACTGCCGCAGGAATGAAACAGGCAGCTAACACGGATCAGCTAACAGAGGAAACGGGTTCCAGGGTCCAGCAGGACTAAGACAGATTCCAGAGAGCTAGGACAGCCACTTTGAGCTCTCTATCCTCTTAGACTGCTGTAAATGAAGTAAGACAAGAGACTTATGCTACCAACCTGCCTGCACTGGACCCGCACGGGCTCGCTCTGGCCCGTGATGGCCAGCTGGGCAACCTTGTGCAGCACGGCATCGATCTCAGGGACAATCAGCTTCCTAGACAGAATAGCCTAAAATGAGAAAGCACAGCTGGGGTCACTCCATTTTGGTTGTACAGTACAAGGTGCAGTATTATAACCCACAACTTCACTTTTCCCAGGTAGTATTATTTTTTTTTCCCCCTCACATCTTCAAACACAATCAAAAAGACGTAAAAAAAATGGCTTTAGAAGGTGATCTATTTCTTTGGAATATGCAGAGACAAAAGTAAGGGATGTGGATTCTTTGGCAAAAATATCCTTAGATCCAAATGCATCCTCATAGGCACTAGATGTGTACAAAATCACCACCCAAACAATATAAATCAGCAGAACAGTAGAAAATTGCCCTCCTCCTTTTTTTTTTTCTCTCTTGTAACAGAGAGTCTTTAAGAGCACAGTGTGACCTGCCTCTCACACAAGATCTTGCAGGCTGCTACCAAGAAGGCAGCATTGCTTTCATTCCCACGGTTCACAAACCCGCTGCAGTGCTGCACAGAAATACCTTGAGAAGGCCAAAGGCAGTAGCTTGGCGTGATGAATCATAAATGTCTTCTTCAGCAAAGCCAAGCAACACTTGGAGCTGCTTGTCTGTTATATGGCTCTTGGCATTTTTCACAAGTATTGTTACAGACTGCAAAAATCAAATTGCATGTGGTCAACACACTGGTGGTGCCATAAAACGCAAGCCCACACAAAGCCCAACTCTGTTTATAGCACTTTGATTTGAAAGAACAGATTACTGCTCTGAAACATGCATCCAACATTATTTTTCCCCATTTTAATTTCAGCTGACAATTTTAGGACAAAAACTGAACACAAGCAAAATCTTATGAATTCAGAATAAGTCACTGAAATGAGCGGAGATGTTCATAAGCAGGAATGCAGCTGGACCAAGAGGAAAATTCTTCTTGCACTGGAATTCAGCATTATTTATTCTACCCTTCCCTTATAATCAGGAAGTTGTAATTAATTCAACAGAGAGTTCAGAAGACATCCACAGGGAGACACTTCAAAGAGTAAAAATTATACTGCCCTTCAGATTGCAAGGGTTTATTTCAATGAATTATGATAAGAGCAAGTTACTCTGGTATAAAACTGACACCTCTCAAAAGAAAGGGTAGCAACAAGATACTATGATATAGAAACAAAAAAGGTCCCTGCAAAACACTCCCTCCGCTCCAAACTCTGCATCTCTTGGGGTATCTTTCTTCAAATTTACACCTGGGAGGGAATCAGCAAGACCTTTTCTCCTCGCTGTCTTGGGGTCCCTTCCTCCTTACTGCCTCTCCAGAGCCATCTGTGTGAGAGATGTGCAGTTGCACAAGTCTCATTCCACAAAGTTAAACAAAAAAAAAACAGAGCTGAGCAGAGTCAGATCTGACTTACTTTGAAACAGTTCACAACGAGGTGGAAATTCTGGCCTTTGGCTATTCCTGTCTTGGCAAATTCTTTCAGCAAGAGGAAGAGCTGCTTGATCAATGGCTCAAGATTTGTATTTACGGAAGGCAAAGGGAACTTTAAAACCCACACTAAGGACTGCAGAGCACCAGTTATCACCTGTGAAAAAGAACAAAGGACAGCATGTGAGTGAAATGACACTGAAAGATAACTTTCTCACTCCAGCTGCTACAGGCAGGGCCAGGCTATCTGCAACAGTGGTAAAAGGGAATTAATCAACAAAAATCAGCTCTTGAAAACCATTCACAAGCAATACCAAACTCGCAACCTCACTCCCTAAATGGACATTTAGCCTTTGATTTTCCTAGGACTTTCAGCAGCTGGTGGGAACTCTCTGACCTTCAAGTCACTTTGCCAGAAATCCAGGTCACCTGCAAACTTTGCTCCAGGTATCTACTAGTATAAGGTCTGCCTTCTATTCCTGGGAAACTCCATGGTCAGCATATTCCCTCCTAGACTCACTCAAACTGCTGTCCAGGAAGGAGGCTGACTTGAATACTGGAGATAATGTACAGATGGCTAAAAGACACAATGTCTATGACAAAACTGCTCCAAGCAGCCACGGTCCCTCACAGCCAGATGGTCTGCGAGGCCTGTTCATACTGCAGTGCATGAACACAGTCCAGGAGACCATCCAGGCCATATCTGAACCTGCAGCACTAGGGGCAGAGAGTCCTCCATCAGCAGCAACCGCTCCTCTCCCTTAGAATATTGAGTCTTCAAACGACTTGTTTATCTGCATGCCTATGAAATCAGCTTTGAAAATTGAAAAATTGTGAAATGACATTTGTGGGCGGGACTCTTCTTAGCAAAAGGGACAGATCCCAGCTCAAAACTGTACCTTGACATCCATGGACTTCAAGCAGTCCATAAGCAGCTGAACAAAAGGATCTAACATTTCCAAAACATGCTCATCCGAGGAATTTATTTTGGATCTCTTCAGGCTCATGTGTAGCAACTGGCATAAAAAAGAAAGAAAAAACAAGAAAAAGACACATATAGGACATTCACAGTCAGGCTGTGACTCAAAAGAGACAAGTCAATTTATTCAGGTTATAGTAGAATTTACACTGCATTCCATTAAAATAACCTGTAACACAGTAAGCACCTTTTACAGCTCTGTGAGAGGCATCACTGAAATTACCACATGCAAAATAAAGCTAGTTCAAAGTGGCTGCATTTAATACAATACATGACCAACACAATATGCCTTCCTTGGGATTTTTTTTTTTAATTTTATATTATTTCAAAGTATTCTCCTTGGTTGTGAGGAGATTCTTACCCGAAGTCCTGATTCCACCAAGACGGAGGTGTTAGTCCTGCTGCTGACGGGTGCCTTGGGCCCTCCGCGGGCAGGCGCGGGCTGGAGCAGCAGGCAGCTGGCTGGCTGCAGCCGAGGGTCGGGAGGAGGCACAACTTTGGTTCTGAAAAAAAACAGAGCAAAACCAAAGAGGAGAAATGAGGTTTCAGCCCTGTGCAGGACAAGGCTGCCATTGGGACTGGGGGGAGCTGGATTGTGCTCGGCAGCTGCCGCACAGCAAGCAAAGCCAGGTCCCACACGGAGCGCAGGGAAACAAACTGGAGAGCACCACGACAGACGGGAGGCTCTGGGGCTTGGCAACAATGTCACCGTGGTGCAGACCAACAAACACATGGCACATCGCCATTGTTTTCTCCTCAATGAACAGGCAAAGCCCTGGCAGTTCCTCCCAGAGGACAGACCACCCTTCCACATCTGTCCGCACCCACAGACACGTCATGTACAGACTGCTCCCACGCCAGCCATGTGTTTTCCACCCCGAAACACTGGCTGTTCCTAAGCCATGTTTGACAAGTGCTGCTGGTATAGGCAGGGCCGTTAGAAAGCACACCTCCCTCAGCAGAGTGCTGGCGACCCACAGAGCTCAACACTCCCTTAGCCTTTGCAACTCAAGGTAGAAGGGCTGTGTAGAAATCTCTGCTAAACGTTTGCCACTTAGGGCAGCAATAATTACTTTTTAAAACTGCTCCAAGCACCTGCAAATACCAGTCAGATTACAGTCCAAGCCTGCCAACGTGAAAGGGCACAGGAGACCCCTGAACCCACTTGTGAGCAGTGACACCACCACACGCGGAGCAAACCTGACTGAGATTCTCTCGCAAGTCCATGCCAGCTCGGAAGCATTTAGGTGGCAGGCAGCACATTCCCAGTTCCTGACCCCATAAAAATGCAGGACAGTAAAGGCTTCTTACAGGCTCATTTGTAGCTCCCTCCTATGCATCCAGATGCTCACACTCCCTTCACCCAAACCCATACAGCAGCTCAGCAGATGAGGAAAAGCCTCACTGAAGGCTTTGAGCACCTCCATGACAGACTGCCATGGGTTCTGAAAATGATCATTTCCATTTCCAAGCCTTCTCCTTGCCCTATGGCTGTCCAAATAATTTGCTCACATCAAAAACACAGGGCAAATAAAAGCATGGAAGCCCTTACAGATTTATCAGCTGGATTTGAGAGCTGCCATTTTTGCAGGCGAGCCCCAGCTGGTAGCCGAGCCGCCACGTTAGAGCCTGGTGCTCACCTGGCCTTCTCGGTGAGCAGGGGCAAGTTCTCGCTGATGAGACCGTGGCTGAGGAGGAGGAGAGACTCTGGGCTCATGTCTGTGTTGAGGATGAGCCCCGCCATGACGTGGCGCAGCGCCTCGTGCACCTTGCGCACCTTCTTCAGGCTGGTGGTGCCCTCCAGGAGCTGCAAAGGAAGCGCCACGAGGCTTGGTCAGAAGGCAGCAGGAGGGAAGCCTTCTGTTCCCTGCACTGAGGAGGCACAGGAAAAGCCAAACCAATTCCTCTGTCCTCACTTGCTGCCTTCACTGCCACACTCTCTACACAAAGGGCATCCCACAGCCTCTGCTCTACCCCAACATCCCTCTCTTTTCCCTCCAGCCTGTTCCCAGGCTCCTGCCCATTCTCCTTGCACCACCAGGATGTTCCAAGCCTCATGGGCAAACAGTGCTCCACTTCTCCATGAGCACATTTCGCTCTGAAACAACTGCATCTCTGCACATGGGCACAGCCTTTTTTATGTGCAAGGGATCAAGCCACAAAATAGCCAGCAGAACTTACAGTGGCAGAATAAACAGCATTAATAAGCGTCACTGCTGAAGAAGGAGAATGAACTGAAGAAACATACTGGGATTTTTCCTTCCCAACTTGCCAGAAAGCTTCCCAAAAATGCACTCCTTTTCCTCGATGTCTATAGCAGGATCTCATTTTATAAACTAGTGCAGAGTGGCTTCCACAAGGCAAGTGAGTAGCCAAAGCTTGTGCAAGTAATGCCAGCAGCAGGTCTAGAGTTTCTCCTAAACCACATGCAACAGGGAGTGCTCAGGGCTTAGGAAAGGCTGTGGCTGCTTTTTCCCTTTTCTTACCTCTTTCAGTGGCAGGATGAGTTTCGTCACCTGGCCTTTTCCTATGTATTTGCCGAGAATTTCATAGGATTCATAGCTCTTGCTCTTGCGTGCTTCCATGACCTTGGAGACGATTCCTTTCACTTCCTTCTCTTCGGCTACGTCCCCAAACAGCTCCTGGTTAAAAATCTTTGCAAAGCAGCCAATAGAAAAGATTTAGAGGAGAGAAAAAAAAAAAGAAAAGTAGAATCAGACTGAAGCAGAAACTGCAGAACCAGGTTATTTTTCCTGACCTATAGGAAAACAAAAACAAAACAAAACAAAACAACAACAAAACCCCCTAATTCCCTGGGTCCCCACAAATCCCAAGAACCTTTCCTCTGTCAATTCAAAGCAACCCCATCTCAGCAAGCTAATGGGAGAAGCTCTTCTCACATTCCTTTGTGATGCTGTGACAAACAGTAAGAGTCAGACCAAGGTATTTGGACATAGCCCCTTTCCAGACTGTTGCCTGAGCTCCTGGGTCCTGTGCTCTGCCCTGACTACATCTCTGCTGGCTACTGCTCAGCCACTCAGAGCACGTGGCAAAACAGGTGCACGTCTCAGGGCACAAAGCAGGGCACAGTCTCTGTTCCTCTACAAGGGGAAGGCTAATGCCACATCAAAAACAGTCTCTCTTCCCTGCAGGAAATGCACAATCAGCCCTGTTTGCCACTGAGTATGAAGCAATCTACAGACAGCCCTCTGCTCGTCTCACTGTTCCCCTAGCACTTCATGACGCACTTTCCTTCATTCTGCAATAGTTGTTACCTCAACCAGGATATCTAAGCAGGGATCCAAATCACCAGCACTGAGCTTGCTCGTAAGGCCCTTCAGCAACAGGTTCACGGTGAAAGTCAGCACATGGAGCTAGAGAAAAAGAGAAAAGGCATGTTTTCAACTTCCCACCACATACTGCTGCTGTACCTGGATGGAGAGAGGATTTGATAGCAGAGTCACCACAGCTCACATACTGCGTTTGAACTTCTGCTATAAGGAAAAAAAAACACTACTGGGAGAATGAGAATCCATGGGTGGGTAGCAGGAAGAAGAGCCCTGTTCCTCCTAGCAGAAGGGCTAAAAATCTCCCTTTTGTCATTACTCTTACTGTTATTTTAAGCTGTGCTAACCAGTGTTTTCACTGTTCCAGTAACTAGAAGT
>JAUBNY010000228.1:345285-364763 GCA_032275445.1 Crypturellus soui | reverse complement strand
AGAGGAGAGGAGAGGAGAGGAGAGGAGAGGAGAGGAGAGGAGAGGAGAGGAGAGGAGAGGAGAGGAGAGGAAGGAAAAGGAAAAGAAGAAAAAAAGTGAAAGCTAATTCCCACAGAAATGTTAATTTCTCCCGGGAGTCAGAAAAAAAGTGTCTTCACAGCTGTGGATCTGGGAGTTGGGTAGCAAGTGGTTGGCAGCACAACTAATTCAGAAAGATACTGTTCAAAAAAAGAGAGGCAACTGAGACTTTGTGCACATGAAGAGCTCAACCTCTCAATATGTTTAACAGAGATAGTGCATAAAAGCAACAATGTGTGTTAATCTGCTTTTCTTGTCAAAGAGGATTCAAGGATCAAGTGTTGGCAAAAAACAGCTTGGGGGTCCAGTAGTGACAGATCGCTAGACTGGAATGTGGCAGTTACAACTTTGCATACCCAAAAAAGCCTAAGACACAATTTACAGGACAAGAACATTTTACACAAAAAGAGCATTTTGCATGACTAGTGACAATATGCAATAACGATTTTGCCATGCCCCTAGAAAAATAGCAGCTACTGCAGTGAGTAGCTATTGATGTTCTGGTTGCAACACGTGTTTACCTGCCAGACGTCCTAATTAGCTGTGCAAGCTGGACCTGACTCAGCTTGCACGCAGGCCAAAGAGAGGGAGGCTCTTTCTTGCACTTCACTCAGTTTCTGACTTTGCTTTTTAGCAGGACAGAGTAAAAGTGTTGAACTGGAAACCATTTGCCCCAGCAGCTGAGGGAACCGACAACCCTGCTTTTGGCCAAATGGAAATGAAGGACTCGGAGAATAAGGACTCGGAGAATAAGGACAAAGATGATGACCCACATATATGACACAGGGCCGTGTCAGCCCGTGAGGACAGTTCTGCTCATATATTAAAAGCATTGCTGACATTCTTGTGATTGATCAGTTACCATCCCTGCTGGGGTTGTGGGCAGAAATCTCTGCAGAGCTTTGTGGCACTGTCACCCTTGCATGACCTTGACATTAAGAACATGTCAAGAGAGGAATCAGGTCTTTCTTGCTCTCCCTCTCTCTTGGGATCTTTGCAAAAGGGCTTAAGGCAATGTTTCTAAGTGAAATGCTTCCTCCAATTCTTGAGCCTCCTGAAAAATATCTGCTTTTAATCTCAGTTCACTCTCAAAGCATTTTCTATTTTTTGTAACATCACAGAGTTCCCCCAGAAAAGACTGTTTGTCTTTCTAGGGCATTGAAAGTATGAAGAGATTAGTACTGCAAGATTGTATCAGATTGGAAGAAAGAAAGGTTTTTCTAAAGTGCTGGAGATATATTTAGTGCCATCTGGCTGCTTTGTAAAATTGATGCTGAGAATGTATTTATATTGCTGGTTTTGTTGTTTATTTTGTCTTCATTAAGTCACTCATTCTCAGGTTGCCTGCATCTCTCTGCTCACTCCTGGGGGTTACTAGAGTGCATTTCCAAATAGGTGGAGCCATGAGTCAATAATATCCTTCGTTTCACTCCCTTCCTCGCCCTTCTGTCCTGTCTTACCCATACAGAGCTGGTCTTCATAGTGGAAATGAGCAGTACCTGGGCTTTTTATTCAGATCCGTGTAGGAGCGCCACAGTAGTCACGTCATGCCCCAAGTGCTCTCCAACGTCCACTCCTGCTCAGGCCTGGGCCTGCTGTATCAGTGGGGGTGTTAATGCAAGATGAACGGTCTCTTTGCGGTGCCGCGAGAAGCTGGTGGCACCTGCAGTGCCACTGCTGCTGCCTGCAGAGCTACACGCTAAAACCCAGCGCGGCCACTTGTGTGCGTTTGCTCCCTGGTGTCAGCCCAGCTCAGGTGCGGCCGTCGCAGTTGGTCCGCACTGGGCTGGAGCCCACCTTGTGTTTCGGCAGGTGGCAGCACCCGCTGCGCCCGTTCCCAGGAAGGGGAAGTGAGCATGGAGCGGGTGGTCTGGGCAAGGAAGGCTGTTCCCGAGCTGCAAGGCAGAGGAGGGCTCCTCTCCCGGCCGGGCAGCTGGGGGAAGCCGTGCGGCACCTTCCCCATAGCCACATACCTCTGCCAGGTAGCCACACACCTTTCCCAGGCACCGGGGCTGCTCAGGGCCACGGCAGGGGACAGAGCTGCCTCCTCTTCGTGCAGCAGGCCCTACGCTGTAGCCACACACGGATATTTAAAACTCCTCTAAGGACGCAGAATGAGTTGGGAACATAAATGCCCGTGCAAGAAAGCCGATCTGTGCAGCTCGTAAAGCAGTTATGCTTGAGGCCCTAATGAAACACTGACTGTGTGTCTTAAATGCTTTCTAAAAGTCGTGCTGTGGCCGTGCTAGACCTTGAGTCACTGAGGTTTGGAACAGGACTTAGCGCTAGTTTCCCTAGCTCTGACTTGGGTTTCGGTGTTTAAATCAAGCTATTCCATGCCCCGGTGACAGGGGGCACTTGATCTATAGCATGAGGCGAGCTGAAGGACCAGAAAACATGAGGAAGTGAAAATGGGGTCCAAGAGGCTGACCTCTTCTAGGGAATTACAGACCAGATACCTGCTCTATCTTGTGTTCCTCATATTGGAGATCGGGGGCAAGAGCAGCATCCCGAAGAAAGTGTTCTGGGATGCGGGACAGGGGCCGCTATTCTGGGGCTGTTGGCTTCTTGTGCCGGAGGAGGGTAAGTGCCACACATCCAGCACGGGGCCCTGTCTCCACGACACTCCAGGAATAAGACACTGCATTTTGTATTCCTGAGCATCGGAGTAAAATAGTTTCTACTTACCAGCCCTCAGGCCTGAAAAAGGGTAAATACCAGGATATCTACTATGCTTCAGAGCACCAGAATGTGATGAAAAGCACCGGTGTGTGCCTCTGCTCTGCTGCACAGGGCAAGAGCGAAGCCTCCGTGCCCAGCAGTAAAGGCTGCCGTGCTCTCAACACACTCCGCTCGTGCTGGTCTCCCATCGCAGTGTGCTTCCCGGGGGTGAATGGTCACTACCAGCTGGTTCCTATAAAACAGCACTGCTCTGTACTGTGATTATTGCACTGCTCTGTACTGTGATTTCCACAATAATCGAAACCGCATTAAACTGTCTTGAATGACCTGTGACTTCTACTTGTTTTTCCTTTATGCACTGAAGGCTAGTTTTTCCAGATATCACAATTAAGAAAAATGTTGCAGAAATCTTTTTTCTACCATATTTTGCATAATTATTCAAATAATTTATTAAAACTGAGAAAGCACATAAATGAGCATCTTAAAGTTTGACTTATTGTCAAATTATTAAGCACTGAACAGTCATTTAGTTTTGAATTTGGTATAAGGTGAAACTTTCAGACACATATGTCTATCTGAGGTATCTGTAGGTCCACCATCAAGCAAGCTGACTATATCCTGGGAAAAATATATTGCTTTAGAATTTTGAGAGACAAACATCCTTGAACTTTACAGCGGACTCTGGGAATTATACCATTTCTTGCTATTAAAACTTCCAGGATTGCTGCAGAGTGACTCTTTCTACTTTGTTTTTTTTTTCAATTTTTTTTAATTAACATTACTAATTAAAGCTTTTAATTTTGAGATTTCTCCGGGACCTTTTAGTGTCCTCTTCTAGCTAGACCCACAGCCAAGCAAACCTACTTGCCTACAGAAAAAGCAATAAAATCTTTCTTAGTGTCTCCGTTGCTCTCCTCCATACTAATCCCTTATATATTCCAGCTAGAAGCTCATCCCACAAAGAAGTTGAGCATGCCAAAGGTCTATTAATTTGATGGAAATAAATTACACTTAGCATCCAGTAGAGTCAGGAGAGAAAGCAAGTAAGACTATTAAAAAGGAGATAAAACAAAATCCTAACAACATTTGGCAACGTAAGCATGCAGAGGATTCACAGTGAGAAGGTACTGACTGGATCTTGGTCCTTTTTGGTCTGCATTTACATTTGCTTTAACAGAACTGGTCTACCTGCCGTCTGAAAAGATAAGGTATTGAGAAAGTAATTCATGAAAGCCAAACAGCAAAGATTTCATATGCACAATTTATTTTAAAGTTTACTGCGTCGCATTATACAAGCATTAAACATGGCTTTATGTCGATGCTTTTATAAGTGTGAAAACTTGACATTCTTTCCATAGGATTTTTCTATTTACAAATAAACAATGTCTCTATATACTTTTATATATATATAATATATGGTAAATAACATAAATCCCCTCAGAAAGTTTTGAAATAAAAAAAAACATATTTGTAAACAAAGTTTTAGTTTTCGGTAGCGTGAAAGCAGATGATGTTATTTGCCTAGGCTTTCTTTTGTCAAAGTATCCAGGTTTTCATTTACATCTGTTATTCTAAGACTTGTAAAACCAACATGGGACAGAATGCAAAAAACGTAGCAAACAGGCTGAAAAACAGCCCCAATATACATTTTTTTCCTTGGTTTTAAAAACTGGTGTATAATTGCTTATTAAGTACATGCTTACTGTCAAGAGTAGTCTATGATGATCAATCCTACGCTGTTGCAAGATGATTTCACAGTAAATCCTTTGATGTGAACAGTCCTGCTTGCTATGGAAAATGTCTGTGGCATGCTTGGAGGTTGTATGTTCTCTCACTCTCTCGCAGGTAGTGCTCCTGTGGAGCTGGAATAAGTAGACAACATATAGGACTATCACCTGAAGGTTTAAACAAAACTGATCATCAGATTAGAAATAAGGGCCTGGTATAAAGTGGCTAGCTAGAGACCTTTAAAACTCTATTTATTATCATTAGCCTATTATTTATTTTACAATTTTCTAATGAAACATAAATAAAAAGGGTCATCTCTCCTGAGTGTTCTGCTACGTAACTTTCTGCTTTCTTAGTTTCTGCTACGTAATCAGAATGTAGTTATATTGAAAATTGGTCTCCAAAGCAATTATTATCTATTGCACGTTTGCTGCACTTTATTTCTTTTGGAACATTAGACTGCAGTGGTTCCTCAGAAGCGGAGGTCAGTCTATTCTGTAATACATTTTATTTCAGATCTTAGAAATTATAGAGATTATACTGACAAAGCCTACCTAGCAAACTACCTAGCTGTTGTCATCTATTATCTTAGTTATTACATACAGGGTATGTAAAATAAGACAGCTGCATGTGAATTTGGCTTGGATGTGATCTTACATGGTCATGCCCAAGAGAACCCAGACTGCAAGGGTCTACACACCTGTAGATGTGGGTGGGACCTACTGACCTACTCAGCACAGGTATGTCAAAGGATCACATTTACAGAGGCAGAAATATACCCCTTTTCTTGCTGTCCACAAGGGCATTGCCCATAGCTGCCCCAAGCTGAGGCAAAGACTAGCAAACAAGTTCACTTGCTGTGATAAAGGCAACTGCTGTGCCATTTATCCTCTTCACGTAGGAAAATGGATCACTACAAGGAGGCTCCTTGCTGCGAGGAAGCAAAGTGCAGGGAGGCAGTGGCTAGAGAGATGAGGGAGAGTACACTCCCTTCTGGTCCCTTTTTTTCCCAAGCCATATTACCAATCATTAAATTCCTCCGCAGTTCTACCTTGCAGTGGAAAGAGTAAATCCCTTTAAACGAACAAACTATTACTTCATATTTATGACAAAATTATACAGTTTAGGAAGCTCTAGTTATTTGTAAAGGAGGTTAGGAGATCAACCCCTTTTTCTTTATTTTGCTGGCTATCACCTGGTCATATATTTCCCCTTGTCCTCCTACATCCTCGGCTTTGGAGGTTCCTCCATATTGTGGCCAATTACATCACTTCATGTTCTACAGGAATTGCAGTGTTACCCCTTTGAGGCAGTAGAGCTTTGACAATGCTCAGCCAGCACATTTTGATACATACTGCTTCATCCAACACTTTTGTATCTTCAGGCTTACAGTTCCACTATTTTGGGGTAATGATTCAGGAAATTTCTAATTCCTTCATACTAAACAATTAGAAAAAGAAAGTAGATGTGATCTGTCTGTTCAAGAAGTCCTTTTAGACCTGTCAATTACTAACAGCATCTCCTTTTGGCCAAATCTAATTCTTACAGTGTCTGTAGATTTACTGGAACTGTTCAAATCTTTAAAACTCTTTTTTCCCCCAACCTTTCAGGATAACATTTCCAAATAATCAACCCTAGAGTTTGACATTTTTAGATTTTGATCTGGCTTTCAACTCTTCTGCACACCTGAATTATTCAGTGCTGTTAGGCCAGTTGATTAGACTCACGATCACGTGTTTCCTCTGAACAAGTACTTGCACATCTTTAGAGCTGTGGAAATGCTTTGCATATATGATTTTAGCAAGCTGATGCAGCTTCATCCACAGTGAAAGGGGACAACGTTGCCATACATTTGCTGCAAGCACTGGCCACGCACATGGACGTATGCTGCCTTTTTCATTGATCTCTCCACTTTCTTTCCGGCACCGTGCTGTGCACATCAGCTAACTAAGGCCCTCCACCCCAGAGGAAGCTGCATTTCATTAGTGATGTACTGTGCAGATATATAGCTCACATCTGCTCTCAAGATAAAAATATTAATAATTGGAGCAGTAGTGTTTCCATGCTGCAATGTCATTGCCTATGAACTAATGACTTGATCAAGAAGATGAGCCACAAGATCACTAAGCTGTCTAAAACACTGTAAGATGTGTAACTACTTTGATATTTAGGCCTTGACTTCAAATTGGTCTTAAGAGTTTTCTTGAAACAGTGCAAAAACTTAAGCGTTGGTCTGTTCTGCTCATTCTGACAGCTTTGGAGAAGACTACACCGATAAGACCTCTCATTTCAAAACACTTAAGTAATATGTGCACAATATGGGCACACATGTGCTAAGGGCACCCAGCATATACTAACTACTCCTCTTTTCCTTTGCACTTTCTAGTATAGAAAAGAAAGAGATCCTTATGAACATAATTCTTATTTTTCTTTAAGCAGTTCCTTCCTCACCCCATCATGGCCACTCATTGTGATAAGATTTTCCGTTCTTCTTCCTTTCCTTCCGTTCTTTCTGCAGACGTTCCAGTTCAGCTTCATACATCATTTCCTGAATCAGGTATTTCTCTCTCCTCATCCGATCTCTCAAATCTTTTGGGAGATCTGGGATTAAGTAGGAAATCACGTGCTTTATGCAAAAGACAAGGTGCTGTAAAAACAAAAAAGGGTTGAAAATGAATATATGCTCAGGAAGAAAACAAGTTTTCTATTCCTCTTGAACATCTTCTCCTTTCAACACACATGTAGATGCTGTGTCACAACTAAACCCACTACTAAATTCGAAGAAAGCAAATTGTGAAGCTTTTTCCCAGCAGTACTCCAGCTGAAGGCGTTGGCTGGTGGACCTCAGCAAAGGCCAAGGGCAGCCAGGCCCACACAAGGTCCCACAATTGTTCTACTTTCTGTGTGTTCAAACTCTTATGCTCATTCTTTGCAGTTGACTCGTAGAGGAAGAACTTGGCATTAGTGGATCACTCTACAGCAGATCAATGATGTAACACTTTGTTTTTACAAAATCTTTGTGTTAGTATTCAAACCAGTGAACTGTCCATGTAAAGAAAAGCAGTTATCTTACACTCTACACCTCACCAAAAACCATGCTCACATTTACTAAGCATCCTAATTAAATACAAAGTAATCAATCTTTTGTACCTCATGTTTTAGGCATGCCATAGCAAAGCTCAAGTGGAATGTGGAAGGATTGCTTGAGTCTCTTTTCTTTTTTACTAAAAGATTATGATTGTACATTTACTCATTTGATTTGAGAGGACAAACAGAAAAATAGACTAATCCTGCATCTCAGCAAGATGGGATTAGACACTCATTCCAGATGGGAGAAATAAAGGCATTCATTCTTGTCCAATACAAATCCTTCCTGTGAGAGGCACGGAAGAGAAAACATGATGTGTTTCCATGCACTTTTCCCTCAAGAGAAAGAAGCAGCAAAGTCTAACTTGCTGTTCTTTTCCCAAATTATAAATAAATAAGCTTCTTCAGCTTTAGGAGCATCAAAGAATGCTAATTTAAACCTGGACAAATAATTCCTTTAAAAGTGATAGAAAAACCCTTTGCTTAAGAACTAGGCCAAAATAACCACCACCACATTGCTCAGTGCCAGGGAGTGCCTGAGCAAGTTAATATATAAAATTTTGAAAGAAATAATACCTTGAACTATTTATCTAATCGGGAAATATTCTACTGTAATAGATGTAGCACCCACGAACACCCACACACACCCACCCACAGCCACCCACACAAAAAAAGATAGATTAGACTTCTCTGTAGACAAATACAAGTATGTTTTCTGCTACAAATGTCCAACTCTTTTGATTTCTGAAACTACCAAGCCAAGAGAGCAAACACAAGAGAACTCTCTATGATTTTCCTCTCTTCTATTTTCTTTATCAAGAGGGAAAGCCACAGATGCCTGTTGTCTAAAAAATGATCTATGTCAATAATCAGTGGCGCTTCCTGAGCTCCAGGCATGGTGCTCTGGTCCCATACCTAGCAGTCCTAGGAAGCCTTTGGCATGCGCTCCTGCTGCTACTGTTTCAGAACACAATTCTCTGTATCCACATGGCACACAACTCTGTGCCATCTCACTCATGCTTTTTCATCTGTCTTTGTTGTCTTGCCTTTTAGCAAAAGAGTAAGAGGAAGACCCAAGCAGATACTTCTTAACAGCTGGAGAAGACACTGCCAAGCAAAAAACACCGGTATACCTGCTGATAGACCACATCAGTACAGATACACCACACCAGTACAGCAAGTTCACCTGGGCAGAGCACTATATTCATGAAATTAAGCTGCTCCTGACACCCAACCTCTCTGAGTCCTGAAGCTCATGCCTGCATGGCTGAATAACATATTTGTACAGGATGCTGCACTATGAGATGAGACAGACAGGAGTGCAGTCTGATCCATTACATCAAAGGTTGTTAGGAATTAATATCTCTCTGTTAATGGGATGAACTTTTTTTCTATATAAAAATGATACTACAAAATACTCAGCATTTCTTTCATCTGTATTGCAAAGAAAAAGTTGGCTCCTCACCTTCCCTCTAACTCGGACGCTTCTGTTCTGTGATTCAAAGAGGTATTTTGAAATCCCAGGTTAGAATGAA
This sequence comes from Crypturellus soui, assembly GCA_032275445.1. Lineage (NCBI taxonomy): Eukaryota > Metazoa > Chordata > Aves > Tinamiformes > Tinamidae > Crypturellus > Crypturellus soui. Next base: position 355,653 of record JAUBNY010000228.1, on the reverse strand, counting down.
TTTACACAGTAGTTAGAGTCAGAAACACAATATGTGCTCATAAAGGGTAAGCCAATAATTTATGGTGATTACAACTTCTGTATCTGTGTTGGAAGTCCTAGCTGCTATGACTTCAGAGAGGAGGACAGACTTCAAAAAAATGGTTTGTTCTCTGTTTGGCTTCTTCACCGTGTATAAGGCATTTCATACTGTTCATGCTGGAGGGATGCTGAGCACCTTGTTTCTGACAGGAATTGTATTTTTTCAAGCATCAGAATTTCAAGGCTCAGGAGTTGCATCTTGGTTGGTAAATGATCTCAGTTTATTCTTCTTCCTTCTCCTCTCTCTTTTTCTGAATCACCATTCATTAAGAGTTATTCGATGCTGACTTGTTTCTGGCCTGTCTTAAGTATTCCTGAGATGCTGACAGTAAGTACTAATAAAATAGCATTATTTTTAGCATCTAACCCCCCCCAAAAATGTTTAAACTATCTTAATTTTTAAATTATTCAAATTTCATCCTTTCCTCTCATGTTCTTTCATCCCATACTCACTCATTTGTGAGCACACAGCTTCCCAGCCAACACAGAATTCAAATGAAAACTATAATGGCGATGTGCAAATAGGGGAAGCAAATGATGTTTTTATTTACTCTGTGAGTTTTATCAAAGTGTTGTGTTCACCTTTTAGTCAAAACAGAAATACTTTTCAGAAAATAGAATGGGAAATACAAACTACAATATAAATATCAGAAACTCGCAGGAAAAGCTCAACTGCTACCATCTCAGTTGGGCCTCATGGAAAAGCTTCAAATGGAAATCTATTTTTTTTTTGTTATAGCAGAGAAACAAATGCACTTTCCAATGGAATGGTCACTGACCTCAAATACGATAATGAAAGCCAACCGTGCTGCTAAGACGTGCCAGAACTGCAGCGTGTAACCATAGGGCACAGCGGAGTGAGGAGTGTCTCGGTAGTCCCTGTACCTGGAAGACAGAGCATGGTAGTTAGCAAGCTCCCAGCCTGCTACCTAAGAGCAAGAGCAAATCAAATACCCATTGCTCTCTATCTTTTTGGTACAAAAAAATCTCTATTCATACTGGATAACTCACCAAAACTCCTGCCTTATTTCTTAGGCTACACCTATGCTAGTGTTTTATTTTAACAATGCTAAGCAAATATCCTGATCACCTCCACTTGCCACACTTAGTTTCACATCTAGAGCATGTAAGCACATTCCCCAAACCCATAGGTCCCGTGTGGCCTTTGGAGCATCCCTGGAATAAAGCTCTACTAAGTCTCTGTCTGAAGCCCAGGCAATCAAAGCCTAGGGGGAACTGACTCTGAGCCTAACGGAGCCAGAGCAGCACATCTCACTACCTAATCAGGCCAAGCCTGTGTCAGAAAGTGATCTAGTGCCTTGGCTCGCAGAGCGGTTCCTTAAAGACTTCAGGTCTCAACAAAGTATTAAGAAATGCCTATTGTGAAACCTAGGTCCCTGAGAACTCTAAAACTACATGAACAAATCATGAATCAGGAAAATTGGACCATTCTGGAGCCTATTTTTATTAGCATTGTTGTAATTCCAAAATAGCATTGTAGAAACTTAATTTAAAAGTAGTGGGACATCTGTTTTTCTCTCACTCTGTTTCCTATGTGGGATGTAAAATGCATTATCAACAATAATAAAAATGCCAGGGTAAATAATATAGTAAAGTCAGTTGTAAGAAACTAAAGAAAACTCAGACGAGCAAAGAAATAAACAGTAATTTCATCTTTATGAGAGTTAATCTACGTTTTGCCCTTAAGTGTCACCTTCTGAGATTTCAGAAGGTGCTATACAAAATAAAATAAACTGCATTTTGGGATTCTAGTCAGCAACATTTTTTCTTAAATTGTATTATCTCCAGTGCAAGTTCTTAAATCTGGGATGATCTTCTCTGCAGTCAGCATGCTGACTTCAAAGTTTAGGATGTTTCATAACTTAAGTACCTGGCTCAGGTCCCAATTCAGCAGATTCATATTTTTGAATTTGTTAGGAACCAAGTACTACAGATGCAGAAATACAACAAAACCTTCATAAACTGTGCCATTCTATCAGAATCCCCAAAAAGTGACCATATTTTGATGTTTATATGCAACACAGATTTATTTTTGGAGTTCTGATAGACTGCCCTTCCTGGAAAAATGCCTAAACTTATACAAGTATTTCCTTCCTTATCAATGTGCATCTTAAAGTACAGTTAAAATGACTGAAGTTTCAGCAGAATTCAGATGGGTTGAGTAGCTGAAAAACTCAGCTAGAGAAAGTAAGACATCTTCTATCAAGGGTAGGTATACATCAAATTCAGTGTATCTCCAGAGAACAGATTTATCTTCTAGAGATTTGGGGCACCAATTTTAATAGTCTTCCATGTATGGGATATTGAGAGAACAACTTTTGTATTCATTAACGGGATTTCTACTACTGGCTTTGAGAGGCAGCAAGCCAATGCCTGAAGCTAAGAAAGAAAGGGAGAGACTGATCAGAATCTGCAGCTACCAGGATTCATGCTGGTAAACCAACACTGCGATAGAAAAATAGTAAGTATATTTGTCATGAGGTATTTTTTGATGGAGATCCCATTTAAGATCTTTATGTAGATCCTTAATTCTTTGGCCCATTAATATTAATCAGTTGCTTATCTCTCTCATTAGAAGCTCGTCCCAGACAGCTGTTTGTCCAATCTGCAAGCTAAGATGATCAGAAGTATACGATTATTACTAAACTGGCACCCGCAAGCAAGCATAGAAACACAAAAACCATCCAGCGGATAAGAGGTGCTAGACTTCTAAAGCAAGTTGAGGATAGGCACTGTTTAGGCCAGACAGACCTGTGAAATGATTCAATGCAGTCACTCCTGGGCAATTTGGCTTCATTGCGTATGTGTTATGCTGTAACCTGATGGCAGTTTCAACTCACTGGTACCTAAGCAACCATAGTCAATTATTATTAGTCCTGTGATACTATATTATCTCCATGATAACATAGATTGTGTTTGATTGAGGCCATAACCTCATTCAAATCCTGAACACCTGCGAGATGCCCATTTTTCAGCTTTTCCTTCGGCTGCAATGAAGGGGTCCTGCAAGTAAAATTCGACCAGTATCACTAGTGTGTATTGAATACTACACTTCTATTTTTTTCTGTTGCTTTTTTTTGAAGTTCAAAATGTATCATGATACTTCTTCCTTGCAGTGCCTTATAAGCAGAGAGGTGTTTTAATGAGATGCTTACCTGCAGTATTTCAATGGTGAACCAGAGAATTCACTTCCATTTGATGTTGGCTCTGAACGGTTTTCAAAGTCAGACACCAGAAATACAGATAAACTGGCATTAACATAGCCAACCATACACCTAGATAAGAAAAAAGTCCTGGACAGTCAGGGCACAGCAAGGTTTCCCATTAAGTACTCTACCCAGGAGGATATTTTCTGAGTTTCACAAAATCCACAGTTAACTGTGACACTTGCTAATATTTGAAAAGATTGTTGAGGCAACATAACTGAAATGCTGAAGTGGGTCAGTTAAACCATAAAAGTGAAGCAACGGCAGACTTCTGTGGGAGAAAAAACTAAAGAAACTGGCTGCCTTAGAAAAGAGGTTACTAGAAGTTGACACAGTAGAAGAAATAATGAGTGGCACTAGGAAGATAATTGGAATACATCCACTGCTACTCTCATAACACAAACACAAAGGACATTAAATTAAATGGAGAAGACATTGATTTAAAATAGCTCAAGGAAATAACTGGACTTACCGGACAATTTATTTTCCTCTCCAAAATGTCCAGTTAATCAAAGGAGCTCAGCACTGAAAGCTTTCAGTGTGACTGAGCATTCAGAGACACAGGCTTGCAGAACACCAGGTACTGGCGAATGTGTCATGCCCGACAAGGGGCTGTTGGTGAGTCACTAAGGAGCTCAAATTCAGTGTCAATGAAGTTGAGGGAAGAATGTGGTGCTGTTCCCTCTGCACAGCTCCAAGCCCAGGTAAGTCTAGGCTCACTGCTCAGGTCCATGCAGAGCAGGGGACTGAGAAAGCTTTAAATTCTTCAGTCAACTGACTGAGTATTTGGGTATTTGACCCAAACCATCTTCAACTCTATAACTTAAGGTACACCCGTGGCATTACACAAGGTTGCCAGATTTCAAGACAGGAAGGAGGAAGGAGGGAACAAAGCTAGCTCTGTTCTCCTAACAGTTATGCTGAACTGAGCTAATCAAAAAGCTACTTAAACATATTTCCCAACACCAAAAATGACAAGATATAACATAAGCTATTCACAAAACTACTCCATGTGATATACCACATACTCTGCAAGTGTAGTATTTTAACCCAAATGATGAGTACTGTGCAAAACAGATATAAATAGCATTGGGATGGCTCCTAAATATCCCTGCTAGTAGTTTCTTTTCCAGGCAATTCTGACTTACAGAATTGCAAGTCACGGGCAGTGACTTGCCAGTCAGTCAAGGAATTGATTGACTCTGTTTAAGGCTGCAAGAGAAAGTGATTCTCAAACATCCATTAAACAAAAGACCTCTCAAACAATGCTTTGATTCCAGCAGCCATTCTGCAGGTATTTGGACAATCTGGACAAGCTCCAAGATGAGTTTACAGGTATTCTGGGTGAGGCAACCCGTGCTTGAAAATCATTTTAATGGAGAGTTTGAAAGCTAGTTATGTCCTGCCAAGAACTGCTCGGGGTACCGAGAGTCTTACATTGCCTAAATAGATCCTTTAATTTAAATTCCAAATCAGTCTATATAGGGATTTTGAGTCAAAGCCACATAGCATTTAAACATAGTTCCTCAAGGAATGTAAAATTCATACTCCTATTGCACAGCAAACCCCACGTGAATGGAGAACCATTCACTTTCAACTTTCTGAACCTCTGGAACCACAATTAGAAATCATAACTCAGGGAAATTTGAACTATCTATCTGCTTTGGTACTGCTGGATTACAATAATAGCAGTATGAGGCCTGGTCTCCTACATCAAACCAAAATGGATTTTTTTAAGGATCTATTCTAATTTGGAATTTAAATTAACTACTTTCTTTTTATATAGTATCGGTATGTGTCACATGGGTCTAATGCCCACAGATATCTTCTGAGAGAAGCAGCCACCTCATTCATTTAAGTTACTCAGTGACAAAAAAAAAAGTTTCTATCCAAGTTCGTTCCTCTGGAGATTATCTGGTGATTTTACTTGAAAAGCTCACTTAGAAAAATGTCAAAGATGTGCAAACACAATGTACAAGATGTTTTTAAAATGACAAGAGCTTCCCCCTTGAGCCAAGCTACTTCCCCTATGCAGAACTAGTTTGAAAGTCAGTGAATAATATTTGTTTCTTTATAAAAATAAACATTTTAAAAGTTTTTTGCTTTTTTCACAGTGGTCCTGAAAAAATCAATAGTGCAGGGAAATTGCTGATAGTGACTCAGTGTCTTATGGAAATTTGTAATGGCACCAAGGTAAGCACATGCTGAGGAATTACTGGCATTGGATCAAACACTTGACCAGTGAGGAGATTCTAACTCTTTACAAAATAAATGGAATATTGCCCCATGCCACCTACTAAAATGCTAGACTCCTCTTAGGACAGCAAGCAGTCCTAAGGTTAGCAGCTCTGCTGATTGGGAACTGCTACGCCAGGAACTGCCTTTCTTCTATCAGTAATATTAAACAGTCATGACAGTCAAAAGATGGCTAAAAGTAGCCACAAAAAAAAAAAAAACACTTTCAGTAGCAGAGGTGAAAAAAAATCCATCTGCTATAGCAAAATGTAAGCACTCTCTCTACTCTTTGTTTTAACAGGAAGGTCCTTACTCATGGAGTGGCTCGGAAATGTTTGTAAACAGTGTCCATGTGTGCTGGGCTGGAATCAGTGACCTCCCTGCAGCCTGACACGCCAGATTTTCAAAGCTGCCATTTAGCAGCTACACTCCCGCTTGCAGGTAGGTGTGCGCACCCTTGCCCAGCCTCAGTGCTTACCCAAACTGAGAGAAAAGCTGCCTAGGAAGCAGGGATTCAGTTCCAAAATATCTCCGGAAAGATTTAATCTAAGAGACTCTAGTTTTAGAAGAAAATCAGATTATTCCATCCTGTAACTATATCTTGATTTATTGTTTGGGAATTGCTTCTTCTCATTAGACATTACTTTTCAAATCAGTGCATACTGAATACCACATCAGGAAAAAAAAAGCTTAGTGAACAATTTTTAAATGTTGATTAAATCCATGTCTGATAAATATCAGCACTGCCTTGTAACTAGAGAGGCTATATCCATATACACCAGCTAGCAAGTGCAGGTGAGAATCAAGGATGAAAATAGCATACTATTACACCAAGTCTCTCTAATGGTTCTGCCATGTTTTCCTTGAATTAATGTCATAAATTATAGTTACCTAAGCAACTCATACCATAAATATGCAATATGTCAATACCTGGACTAATATCTGTTACCTAAGCACAAGCAATAAATTTTGGTTTGTCCACACATACACAGAGAGTACTACATATATTCAAGGAGGCAGTAATTTTAATGCACAATAATTTTCCCAAAGTGAAACCTACTTTTGCCCAGCTTCTCCCTGGCCTGCACAAGGTCCGTATTTGTAAGCATAAACAAGTCGAGGGATGAAATCAGATGTCACAGCTATAACAAATGCATTTGTGATAACGGAGAGAATTCCAATGCCTTCCAGGATCCCATACCAGATTCCTGTCCAAAAAAGAGAGTATATTAACTTCAGGGAAACAAGGACAAAAGTTCTTCAAATACTGCATGATTTGAAGCAGTTGCCCCAATCTATTTTTTTTTTAAAATACAGTTTTTATTAGATAGTTACTGAGTAAAAATCATCTTCCATGTTGAACTGCAGGACCTCAGTTGATCCAATTTGTATTCCTATCAAAGGACTGAGGCAGAAAAAAGGTGCTCATGGAGGCCTTTCCTCAGACAAGCCACCATGAGTAGCTTTAAGAAAAGCTGTAAACCTCATGGCTTATGAGGCCTCCCTGTTTATGCCTGGAGGAGGGTTTGCCACATCAGAGCGCATGAAATTCAGTCTGCCCGTGTTTGTAGATGCCTGGAGTGCCACCAGTTCCTGCCTGTATCCATACTGTCATGGCATGCCAATAATGTAAATGTTCACGGACATCAGCACACTAGGATCCTAGGCATGACCTGGGCATTTTGGGCCCAATCTGAGCAGACCTACAGCTCTGCAGCAAGCGCTCACAATGATGCCTTCATAGGGACCAACACTGAGAATCCCACCAAAAGCAGGCTAGACACATCTATGATTTTGATGAGATGTCATGTTGTCCCTAAAAAATTTCTCAGTAGGCACCAACACATTTTGAGAAAGCACGGCTGAGACTTGCTGGAAAAAAAAAATCTATTCCCCCATGCTTTTATTATTTAAATTATGCAACCCTCCTTCCAGAAATTGTGTTTCCAGTGTACGCTGCATGTTGGCTGAAGTCCATGTTTATACCTAAGTGCCCTTTAGTTCTACCCTGTTCTCATACAAGGCCTTACCTGGACACAGATTTTAGATATGTTGTATACATCCCTGAGAGCAGAAAGTCTTGGCTTTTGCTGTTCTAGGTTTTGGGCTAAATATAGTGCTGTCAGTAGTGCAGCAGGGCATTTATTTACCCATCCAAAGGCACCAGGGAATCAGCATTAGGTAGATGAGCTGATTTTATGCTTTTCCAGAAGCATTCAGCTTTTGCACACTACAAGGATGGAGGAGACTGTAGTGAAGATCTGCTCAGAGGGCCCTTGCAGCAGTGTGTGGCTGGTGACCTCCAAGCTATGCAAGGCCTGTGCTTACCAATGTAGGTGCCTCACTGAGGGCAGTTTGTTTCTTGGAATTTAGACCCTCCCAGACTAACCTACTCAGAGATCAAGTGGGCACAGCCCTAGAATCACAGGGGAACTTGTTGGCCAAGGTGCTAACAGACATCTAGAAAACACGCAGGACTGTTACAGAACAGCAACTGTTCTAATTTGGTTTTCGTTTTTCATCTGCTCTGTCTGGTTATTATCTTCAAACTGAGTTACATGTGGTCACACATCATGTCTGCCACAAGAAAAAACCTGCAGAGAACACTGATCACTTTATTAAAACATTAGCTGATAAGTGACCCAGAAAGCCATTGAGATATTTTTCAATATAAACTATTAATTGCCAGAATAGATTGGCATTAAATAACTGAAGTGTTTTTAATAATCAAAACCGTGCTTCAGTAACGGAGGAAAAGACTGAAAATTGCTTAAATCACTCTTGCTTGAAGCAGTCAGTGCTCTGCCTTAAAATTAACATTATCCACACACATGCAAGCACACATGCACACATGTGTGTGTGCTCACACATACACACACACACACACAGAGCTCACCTATATCTTTGGCTCTTGAGGCTAAAGGTCTCCTCCACTGTGTAACGAATTTGTACGCATCAAGCCGAATTTCAATAATATTGTTAAGTAAGGCCAGAAGTGGTGCCAGTGGAAAAGCTGCCACAAAAATGGTTGTGAACCCAAACTGAAGAACTAGAAAAGAAAGATCATAATGTAACTGTTGAGATCCTATCCCAATGTCTAAGATACCACAGCATTATATGGGGAAGATGATATATACAACACTTCACCTTATTCTGTACTATATAATAGTCTAGTGACTCTGGTACAGCATTTTCTTTTCAAATGTTCAGAGCCAGGAGGAGAGCACAAATGTGCATCTATCTGGAGAGAGGGCCACATTCAGATTTTGTAATTTGGAGAGAAGTTTGGAGGTCAACAAGTGGCACTTTTAGAGAGTGAATATTTTTACTCCAGCCTCAGCTAGGATCTCTCAGTACCTACAAAGCTAAGTGCTGAATACACTTCTTTTTCAGTGCAGTAATGGGCAGTCATGGGCAGTCATTTGAAACCACTCAGGAAAATTTGTAAAAGCAGCTTCTCACACTGTCAAACTTCCAATTAGTTTAAAAAGAACGGAGAAAAAGAACTGTTGATGGCATGTGCAGTTCAGTTGCATAGGAAAAAAGTTCTTGTTTTCTAACCTTTCTTACATAATTTACCCTCCCCTCTTCTCTGGATTAAGCAACATCTTTTAGCAGCAAACTACTTTGTATATGTGAGGTAGCAAATAGTGCCAAATTTTAAACATAAACAAGCATATAGCTGTGTCACACAGTTGAAAAATAACAGTCCAAGTTTTTTGCTGATCAAAAAACAGTAAAGTTGTGTAGAAGTGTAGACAAGCAAAGAGGCGGGCAGCAATTTGGAAAACAACCTTGCCTTCACAAAGCCAGACTCTGAAGTGTTTCATAAATGCAAGGTTAGCAAATCAGATGCAGTGTGGTTAGTTATATTGATTTGGTTTGTTCCTTAAAGACCCACTCCCATTCCTCACCTGACTTGTGAGAATGAAAATCATTGTTTAGCCTCGTTGGCTTCACTCAGCATTACTTAAAAGAATACAACAGCCCTCAACATCAATAAAAATGTTAAAATCTAGTAAAAGAGAGAGAAATGTGGTCAGTGTCATACTCATTTCTAGGTATTCATCAAAGAGTCCGTAAGCATTCATAGGCTGAAGGTTGTAATCCTTTTCCCACTGTGGGAAACTTGTTTTGCTCTGTGCGCCATACTCTTGTCGTAGTTTTCTCCTAGTCCACCAGTTTTGAATTAGCCTACATTTTCAAATAAAGTAAAGAAACAAAATAAAGAATGTTATTGACTGCTCATTGCAAAACCGGTAGAGACTGAGCATGCACAACATACCTTGCAAAATGAATTTCCCGAAGCACAGGAGGACACAGCATTAGTAACACACACGGCTGACAATGGTGAAATTGGTGTGCAAACAGATAAGACTGGTAGGCTGTTAGTGAGGCCTACATGATATTAACATGAAAGAGAGATTCGGACAACCTTTTATTAGGCTGCTTCTTTCCTACACAAAATGGCAAGTCTTTTGGGGGCCTGTTCATATAGCCCAATGCAATGCTGCGTGGAGATATCTGAAATCCAGGTGAGAAGTGAGGAAACAGAGAGCTGACACAGCTGGACTTCTCCCTGCACGCGAGCTGGTATCTCTGCATAGCTCAATGGTGTGCGGGACAAAGAGTCTCTGAGCAATCCCAGGGGACAAAAGTATCTCTGGATGGAAATGGTGTCTGGAATTGATTGCTAAGAGAAACCAAAAGGTCGGAGGAAGGGGTGGGCTACTAACAGCACACTGGGTAGCCACAAAAACTGCTGACCTGAGAGCTATCTCCACACTGACCTGAGAGCTATCTCCATCTCAAGATGGCTGAGGGAA
>JAUBNY010000228.1:295297-312388 GCA_032275445.1 Crypturellus soui | reverse complement strand
CTTTGGGGAAGGAGAGCAACTCAGCCAGCCTCACATCCAGTGCCCACCAAAGGAATGAGAAGCTAAAGAGAAAGCCAAGCAGAGGGATGTCAGAGCACAGCTTCAAAGTGTACGGTGATATAAAGAAAATGCAAAACAGCAGCGGGAATATTCATGAACCTAAGCCAGTAGTTAATAATAATAATAAAAATAATAGTGGCTCTCCAATTCAAATATGAGCAAGAAAGAAGTAAGAATGAAAAAAAAATCCAAAAAACTTTCTTGTTCATTTATGCCAATTTGACTTCCAGACACTTTAAAACCTTTCCTGAGCACAATCATTTTAAGATAATTTAATTATTACTATAATCACTAAAAGTATCAATTCATATATTTCTTAATTTTCTTTATTTCTGATCCAGTCCTAAACTAATTTGCACGCATTCTGACTCTTGCAAGGCACAGCAACTGGCCCATCTTTGCATTCAAGTGTCAGAAGACTCTGTAGTTCGAATCTGATGTCTACGCAGGGCACAGTCACTTTAACTAGAGGTAACCCTCGCTGTTTCCAGCCTCTATTGAAATTTCTCTGGAGATTTGTGCATGTTTTTGTTTTATTCTTTTGCTGTATTTGGAAAACACCATTTGTGTCGGAGTAGGTCAAATGTACACATTCACATTGCAGTAAATAAATCCACTCCCCCAAAAAATGTTCATTCAAAGTGAAGCACTTAAGACCACTACCTAAACATGGCTTCTCCCTGAACAGAATCACATTTCAGATTTTTAGTCTTTGAGTTGACTACAATTTACTCTGTACAAGAAGAGTGCTAGCACCTTAGTCAGTGCTGTTTATTCTTGACTGGCATCTTCTCGAGTAGTCCATGATTGTACCTGATATTGCAAAAATTATAATTACCCATAAAAGACTCCTTTTCTCCCCAGTATGGGATGGCTTTGAAAATTCAACATGAGATCTGAAAGTCAAACTGAACTCTTTTCTGTTTTATGATTTGCAAGCTAATGAACATTTCCAGCAGCCAGATGATTTCTCTAGTGACATTTGTGCAACACTCATCCATTTGTACAAGAGTAACTGATAAGCCTGGACACTGGCATTTTGCAAGCAGTTTTACTTTTATAAAAGGCAGGTAAATAGAAACAAAACAACAGTTTCCTCTTTTCTTAGAGGTCTATTTGTTGTATAGTCACAGCTGGGAGTGAAATCCAATATATCAGTTTATTTCAATCATCAATGTAAGAAGGACAGACTTTGATTATAGCAATAATATTTACCTCCTGGCTGATTTTGTACCTCTTTAACAGATAAAGAACAACTACAATTCTGACACAAAAGAGAATTAATCAGTTTGACTCCTTTAGGGATGCAGCTGAAGTTGAAGTAAATCAAAGGGAAAATTTCCATCAATTTCTTTTGACTTTGGGCCAGATCTTTAATTATTAGAAATGTAGACAGACCTTATGCTCTCTCAGGACTTTCTGCCTCTCCCTCTGTGTGGCAAAGAAATACCCTGAAGGCACTAATCTCTGAATGCTCAAGAAACAATTGGATGTTTTTCCAAGGTGAACTCAATAGGAAAATTTTTCATCTTGGAATTAGGATGTAATAAAATACTCACTGATGGATCCTTTGTTGACTGAATGGGGCAGTGTAGCAGTCATTCTCCTCCAGGTCTGGCAGTGTCTCCTTGTCCAATTTCATTGGCTTTCTAGGTAACCATCCTCGAAACCTGCTTATTTGTTTCTCGATCCTGTATGAAAAAAGTGATCAGTCGAGATATAGAGCATGAAAAATGTCTTCATTTTCAATTAAATTACAGAGCAACTACAAAAAAACATATGCAGTCAATTTAGGCCACAATGTTTACAACTATAAAAAAGATAAGTCACATTTTTGAGTCAGATCAAATTATACATACTAAATGTGATTATTAATAACCAGCGCTTTATGGAGAAGAATCTTATTTTGTCTTAACAGAAAAGCAATGCTGGTGGTACATGGTATTATAAATCTTATTCAAACTCAGCAAACTCTTGGCAACTATCTAAACTTTCACTTCCCAGCTTTTTAGTTATTGTAATCTAAATTTCAGCCTTAATGGGTTCATTACACTTTGGATACATAAACATTAGAATAGCACAGACTATGACATGGGGATTTGGCAGCTGAACTGCAGCAAGCTGTGTCCCTTTACTGCTCTCTGCATGCATTCTTACCTCACAACTGATGCTATAAAAATAAGCTACTTTTTGTTCATTTGTTTCAATTTTACTGTCTTGCAATACTTCATGAAATAGCTCCAGAAAACATCAATAATGAGTGTATAGTTTAACAGATAACAGATGCACTAATTCTTGTGTTTAGAAGATGAAAGCAAACTAAGGTTTTGCTTTCTGAAAGAGCAATTCGAATTGCTCTTTCATCTGAAAATGAATCTGAATTCTGAATCTGAAACAAAACCAACTTAAAATGCTATAATGGAAAACATAAAATAGAACAATGAGCTTTCTAGAGATGTTTAGGAAAATGAGTTTAGTCTCTCAAAAGAACATAACACCTTCAAGTCCTCATCGTTAATCTCTGCCTGCAAAATCATAAACTACAAATTATGGACTATGCATGTAGCTCAATTCCTGGGTGACTTTCTAGTGCTGGAGCTAAGAGGCAAGAACCAATATCCTTTGATTTTTAAGTCCAGTTCAGAGCAAAGTCCAGGGACTTGGAAAATAGTTATTTCTTTTATTTAAACAAAAGTCAAACCAATAACTCTGATTCCAGTAAATTTTACGGACGAGAGATCCACACCCAAACAGCAGTGAGTGGGAACATGACAGGAAATTATTACATAATTCCATTTAAAATACATATACAAATATCCCAGAGTATTGAATCTTCTTCTCTCAGGTATTTTTATACTGAATATGCAAACTAATACTAATTGTTAAACACTGGCATTTATTCCAAAATTGTATCCCATTTTGATACCGTTTCTGTGTTTCATTTCTGTGAATAACATGGGAGCAGGACTGCCTGGTAGAACTGATAGAAATGACAAAGGAAAAAAGGGTTTCTCTCTGGAGGGATTCTCTCTTCTTGGCCTCCACGTTTTCCTCTGCAAAGACCACCAGGCTCTATTTATTCTGCTTAGTATTCTGGGTTAAGGCAAGGGAAGAGGAAGCAGGCAGAAGTGTTTACTAATTACCCTGCTCCACATTTTTTGACTAAAATCACTGGGATTCTATAATCTACAAACTGGCTACTTTGCAGCTCTTTCTCATTCATCTGGCAAGTCAATGTGCACGTTTGAGATAGCTCTGCTGCTGGTTTATCACAGCGTTCACACGCATGCAGAGTGCTTTCCCCCACTTAAGAACAATGTTTTATTCATGCTGAGTTCACACGGAGCATACCCAGAATTTGCCTGGCTCATTATTCCCAGGGTTTGGATTACTTGGACCACTTGGCAAGCCCATTCCTTCCCTGCTGGCACACAGGTCTGCAGTGGTTGCAAGGGATAGACCTTGCAATACAGTAAAACCATCTCTAGGAAATAATGGATATAATTTCCTTGTGAAAGGAAAAAGATCAAACTCTTAAGATGCCTCTAGGTTGCTCCAACACTTCTGTCAGCCAGCACTACAGAAATTTTATTCTGTGTGAGCATATCTCTCTTAAAAAGCTGGAATGTTGATTCTAGCAAATACAGACATACAGCATTAAGTCTGCTGCGTTTCACTACTTCCTGAAGGCTAATCCATGCCATATCAGCATGGCACATAAAAGCCTGGCTTCTCTTACTATATGCCACATGGAAAATTAATGGGTACTGAGAAAACAGTACAGTAAAAAATGTTCTTCCTCCAGGAAGAACTTAGTTGCTTGCATTAAACTAGCTTTTTGAGCCAATCCAAGAGGTTGCTCACTGATGAGACAACTTTGGACTGTGAAGAACTGGCACATGATGGTGATGACAAGCACATGCAACCTCATCACTGCTTTGCTGGTCTCTATGTGGTGGGGGCTCTCCACAGCAGAGTGCAGGCTGTTTGCCACAGCCTGAGCTCCAGGGGTGTGAAGGTGTACCAGGAGCATATGCTACTCCAGATGTGCTCCAGGCTCAAATCTGTGCTTAAATCCCAGCCACATGCATGGAGTTGAGGCACAGGTTGTTGCGGCTCAGGGTGTTCACCCTGCACTGTCTGGGATGTTGCCTACCTGTGCTCAAGGTCAGTGCTCTGGTACTGTGCAAGTGTCTAGAATCATTATGGTTGGAAAGGACCTTCAAGATCATCAAGTCCAAACCCAACACCAGGCTTTTACAAAATTAATTTTGCTCAAATGTCAATATAGTATTTTAGATTATTTTAAAAAATAATCCAACACCTCAGTTATTACAAATCTTCACTGAAGTAGGAATAGAGGAAGTAGAGCCTTTACTGATGCTATATATTTGATTTTTACATAAATGAAAATAAAACTGAATGTTTCCCCCCACACACACATATTTGTTTTTATTTTTTTCACCTCAAGTAGCTATTTATAGAGGTGAATATGAAAATTGGATTTAGACAAGTATTGTCATCATTCAGGAACAAAACTGAACAAGAAGATAATATCTCTTCCCATATTGACTACAAATTGCCAACTGACTCATTAGAAAAATAATATAAAAGCAAAATCTCATATATTACATACAAATATTAGACTCTTCCCATGCTTGTTTCATTTAATCTATAGCTGTAGTTAAAATGGCTATTCCTTAATTAAATTCAAGACAATCTCCAAATTTAACACGTGCTACAAAATTTAGTGGACAGTGGGGACAGCAGGCAGGGCAACATAACAGACTTCAGAGCTGTGTGTGCTTGTAATGTATGCGGATGTGCTTTTAATATATCCTAATGCTGTAGGGTTAAATATATAGTTTGTTTTTCCATGGATGTCCACCTGCTGACATTTTCTGCAGTGTAATGCAGCTATTTAATCCAAAGGGAAGCTTTCTCAGAACCAATTCTTCTCTCACAGGCACTCATGGGAGCTTTAACACTTGACCTCAAAGCAGTGGAGTAAACCACAGCTAGACCTTATTGAAAACTGCATTAACAACACACGCTAATACATACCAAAATATGATCTGGTCTTTGCTAAAGTTGTACATTTTTTAAAGATTTTTGGAGACATTTCATTTAAATTGTCAAAGTATCACTCTCCAAAAAAAGCAAACTGTGGACACTGAAAGCTTTCCTCACATTAAGTTGCATAAAAACCAGTCATCAAACACAGCCTTAAGTTATGTAATAATTGAGTGAAAGCACTTCAAAGATTCTTGAAAAATATTCATCTTTCAGGTTGATTTAAATAGCATCATACCAGAAATGAATTTGGTTCATTGCTTGAACCCTACCAACAGAGTACAAAGCATCCTCACAGAGGAAGCCATAAATAAATAATGCCATCAGTACTACAAGTAAGCAAGGTGCATGAAACCAAAAAAGAAAAAAAAATGAGAAAAAGGAAAAAAAGCAATAACGGTTGTATTTTAACCCTGAAAATCTCCCTAATGAGCTATATTAAAAGAAAGATGTGCAATGTTTGCACTGCACTGAGAATAAGCGCATACAGTTACCCGTCTTTAAGAGGTTCCAGGTATATGAAAAATATCTTTGTTCTTTTCATTTAAAAAAAAAATTATTTCACATGGTAGATTCCATGAAAATGTAACTGCTGTGTCTGCAAACATCCTAGTGTGCAATCACACTCTCCACCCATTCCACAAACATAGCTTATAACTAGTATTTCTGTTACTACTTTTCTTGCCAACTTGAACTGAACCAATATTTTGTCTGTCAGGTCCAAATTACTACAAACTGCAGTGGAATATGAATACGAATTGTACTCACCTATTCATGAACTTGTACCGGCGGTGCAGGTAATAGATTTTTCTCCTGGAAGAACAGCAAAAATGAAGCCAGTCGAGAAGAAAACCCATCGTCAGTTACAGTATGAACTAGCAAGGAAGGAAAGGAGATTGAAGATAGAAGCCTGTAAGAGGTGGAGGAAGAGACTAAAAGAGAGATTAACAGACTGTCACAGGAAGCCACACAAGTTCTGGGGGAGCTTGAATTGCAGCATGGTTTTCCCAGTTTTCCTCTTTTTCTGCCACTTGGCATCTGTGGAGGATAGGGACATTTCTATTTCAAACTCCCTAAACAGTTGCAGGAATTTTATAGGACCAGGTGCAGTTACAGAAAAAAATACCCTCTGTGTATTCCACATCCACTAGTGAATTACGGAAGCTGATAAAGCACAAGGGGAAGGTGGTACCTGGTGCTGCAGTGTTCCAGGATACATGCCATACAACCTGCGACCCAGGTTTGCTCTTGGTTAACGTCCCTTGGCACAGATGAAAATATGAACTATACAAGCAAATGTGCTCAGCACCCAGTGCCATATGAATGTGGTAAGCTGCGTGGGAGGGAGTGCACGGGGAACCAGCGAGCCCATCGGTGTGAGCGAGCAGAGTCATGCCAACCACATGCTGTTGCCTACTCCTCTATGGTCCCCACAGGGTCCACATCGCCCAGGATGGAGGGAACATCCCCCTAGCCATCCCATGTAGGTGCCGAGACGGGTGTCCACCTCCTGTCCCCTCTTCCACCACAATTACCAGTCTGGCCCATCAGCCCATCACCTTCTGCAGGGGAATCAGATTGTGGAGAGAGTTAAGGAAATCTAAGGCCAGTTCTGTGTGGGCTTGGGACTCTACTGCAAGGTTTGAGTGCCTGACAAAACTCTCTGCTCTAGGCCCTGCTCTAGGGCCTGACTCTGTCATCCACTGCAGGCTGTTGTTAACTCGAGGTGTATTCTGAATATTGATCTATTCTGTTTCTGTAGAATGAAGGGTTCACAACGCATATCTCTTTCTGAATATTTGTGAATAATTAACGTGCTGCAGGAATGCTGTCATTGCACTGGATGCAATCATGATAGAGAACTTTCTAAAGCAAAACAGCAACGAAGCTTTAAACTATAGAAAGAAAAAGGACAGATTACTATTCTAGGCTAATTTTCAACTTAAAATTTAAAGAACGTATATTTTGACAGTTCTTAGGGTCCATATTGTGCTGGTGAAGTAAAATTTTACAAATAATTTCATTCTGCTCAAAGTCTCCTTTGGCGCACTCCTCCTTTCTCTTGCTCCATTTAACAGGAGCAGAGGAGAGTCAAAGCTAAGTGTTTCTGGAGATGCTGCCCTCTTCTCCATCCTGCTTCAAATATTCACTGCTATTCACTGTTCTGGGAACACTGCTTTGAAGCAGCATGTTTTTTTCACTGCTATTTGGACCCCAGAAAACTCCAAATGAAAGTATTGAGAATTGTACGCAATCAGCTGCCCTTAAAGCAAGGATACTTGAAACAAGGGCACTTGAAAGCAGGCAGCCTTAAATAGCGAACATTTTGTAAAATGTTGGTCCTAATTTTTAAATGGTAGACTCTATTGTTACTCTTAAAGCAAAATTTAAGGAAGAATCTCCCCAGCAGACGTCTATAAATTGCTATGGTTTCTTCTAAACTACACAGTAATAATACCTCTTTGCAGTTGTGAAGCTTTGCTGTAAAAAATAAGAAAAAAAATGCATACAGCATAAGCCGGGAATTTTGTCCTTAATTCGTATCTGATTTTCCTATTAAGTTCTATAAGACCACAGCTTGTCTCACAGAAGAGGCATTTTTCATCTTTAAGCGAGAAGAAAACAGCAGTAGAAATCCTACAAAGGACACCAACTCAGTAGTTGAATATTCTAGGTCTGATCCTTTCCTTGCTCGGGAGTAATTCCATTAAAATCAATGGAGTTATTCACCAATAAGCCCTGCTAATTGAAAGAAGAATCAAGATCTCTCAGTTCAGTGATTTTGGTCTGTTCAAATGGAAGTCTTCATGGTATTTTAGCAGTTCTGATAATCAGTAGAGTAAGACTAACATTTTGCATTCAAGTATCATAGTGCAACATGCAACTAATATTAAATAAATGATAAAAATAACCTTAAAGATGATGTGAAATGAATTTGGTCATCAATAGCGTTAAATAAAATTTCTGTATCAAAAAGCATTTATGATCTGAATTCTGTTCTTGTGTTTGATGGGATACTTATTTATTACCTTTATTTCCCTAGTTATGCACTATACAAGCAGATAATTTACAGGTGCTGAACATACCAGATACGTCCAACAGACATGCACCTTCTGTGCTGCCTTACGTACCTGGATCTTCTTGACCTCCCATTGATTTCAATGAAATGTCCATTTAAAAAACAGCAGCGCACAAGTATGCAGGGGGCTCCAGCAGTGAAGGGGTTAAAGGGCCTAAGAATAGAATACCCCATGAAAACAGCTGCACTGCTACAGCTCACCTTAATTTCATACCAATATTGTATTGAAATTGCAGGCATTAACAAGAAACAGCAATGAATACAGTATCTATGGTATTCCACTTATATTTTCTAAATGTGTGGTATCTTAAAGAAGAGATTTTCTGTGTGCATTCTGATGATTTTTTTTTTTTTTTTACTTTTTTTTGGCATTATCTTTACAGTAAAGTGTGACTTTGGAGGTTAAGACAAAATACATCTGCACCTACCTGAACGGCATTCTTACATTCATTAGTTCTGCGTATTTGCCCAGGACCTCCCAAGGGGCATGGAGCTTCACAAAGATGATATCGCTGTTTATTAGTGATGACTGTAACAGAAAAACAAAACAGCCACTGGGGCTTAATTTTTTTGAAATAAAAAAAGGGGGAAAAATAATGTAGGAGGTCAATATATATACTTTGCTTGCATCACCTCCTCACCTCCTGCTTCTTCCTCAAGTAGTCATAGTTCTGTTTTGACTTGTTTTCCTTCAAGGAGATATGGTTGTGCTGTGACTCTCTTTTGCTCATCCATGCATTTTTATCACATGAAAAGGAAGGCATGGAGGGGAGCTGTCACACCTAAAGTCATACTCAAGTGTGGGATGCCAATGAGGTTGGTATGTACATCTGGTTTGGAAGTTCAGTCCTGAAACTTAGCTGAATCCAAAATATCAAGTTTGAATATAACTCTGTCAATTGACCTAATTTTCTGCACGCAAGCTGACATAGAAAGTCTCTTTGTGAGTCATATAATAGAGACATATCTGGCACTCAAGAAAAGTTTGTATCATGGTGTGTTCTCATCATTATTCACATGGAAAAATAACGCAGTCCACCAGCTACAGAACCATAGTCTCCAGCTCCCACTGCTCCAGCTCTACTCTTTACCACATGAAACTTGAACATCAGAGCTGAAGTCAATGGGAATAAGAAAACCTGATGCCAACCACAACACAGATTTTGTACAGATTTGCTACCCGGGAGCTGATGAAGGCTGGAGACCACCATGGCTGTGGAAGCAAGGCAATCCCTACTATTTCTCAACATGACAGTCATCTTCTGTATGGATAGCTTTGTGGTGCAGAGAGAGCTTTTTGTAGAGTTTTTATGAGAGTAGCTGTCAGCTCACAGGGGGATCTCTGACAATGAACACAAAACAGTAAAGAGAGGAAGGGGAGAAAATGTTCTATATTTGTGCTGGTGACAGGCAGAGTGATGTGCTCTCTCAGAATGCTACAGCAGGGTCAGCAGAAGCCATATTTTTGAGGAGAGAGAATCACAAACTAATACAAATTAATAGGAAGGTGAATCACTCAAATTCTGAGGGAAGTCTGGAATTCTCAGCAAATTGCTTCCAGTACAGCTCATGAAAACTGCACTGATCACTAACTGCGACAACTAATATAGGATGTGTTCAAGGGAACATTTTAATCCTTGGAAATGTGTGAAGGGGTGCTAGATTTGAGAAAAGGACATGCAAATATTTGGGAAAAAAAGACAAGAAGGGATTAAGTTGGCTTTAAGGATGGTTTTGCAGTCTTTCAGAAACTATTAGAAACTTTTAGAGACTATATTCAACGCTACCTGCCTTAATCCTTAGTACAGCTTATTGGTGGTTCTTAAATGTGGTATTGCTTTCCTGGGTGCTACAGTGACTTTACGGGTAGGCATTTATATTTTTGATATCAGTTTGGCTCTTTCTTCCTCCATTGTGATGAATCTTGAAATTACTGAAACAGCTACTGCATGCTCATGTGCTTAGAATGGCCTTTTTACTAGTTTGTGATGTATGACAAATAAACAAACAAAGCAAATAGTCATGATGATGATAACCTTTTTTTTAAACAAAAGGAGTATTGGAGACCTCAAAAACTATCACAGATTGCTATTGAGCTAGGGGAAAAAGTGGATTTAGAATATAATATAATGAAACAAGTGACTTTCCAGTATCAAAACCTTGAAAGGAAATCCTGCTGTCTTTTTCCTGCAAGATATTTCACTATGAAATAACACAACAGCAACAAATCCCCACAAGAGACATTAACCAGAGACAGCTAATTCAGTTGCTGACCTCTATAGATTCTATATCAGGTCCCCAATGATTTCTTTCTTCATATGCACATTCTGTAAATCTCCCTCTTCTCACTCCCTCATGAGACTTCATTAAGAATAAAACTCTGCTGCTCTAAAACATTTCCTGAAAAAAGCTCTCCTTCAAAGTTCAGATTATGTCGTTAGTGAGCTTAGAATTTTGCCACATGGCTTTGCCAAAACAAAACAAACCACCACCAAAAAACTCCTAGTCAGCTCAACATACAGCAGGAAACTGTGGTTCCGATGGTCTGACACATCATTAATATTTAATAATGGAGGAAACTGATTAGAAATTGTCCCTAAATTTAGTGATAAAAGCTTAGCAGGAAGCTTGTATGCACTTTCCTGGACATGACAATTGGAGCCTTACTGAAAATGGCAGGCTTATGGATATTGTATTTCACAAAGGAAAAACTTCACTGAATTAGCTTTCTTATATGTTACATTTTTGGTGAAATAAGAAAATATTACAAACAGTTAATGTAAATATAAATATAGATGTTTTAAGATACAGCTTTTTTTTTCCCCCCAGGATTTTCTAATATAATCTTATCAGTGTTACAAATAGAAAACAAGATAGGAAAGAAAAAAACAAATATGGATGAGGGAAGAATTGAATGAAATGGCACAGTCTCCTAATCTATGGACAAAGAAGTTAATCAAATACCTGAATGTCAAAAGCAACACCCTGATTACAAAAAAACTCTTCAGTGAAAAGCATCTGCTAAATGACGTTAGCTAAGTATTTAGAAACAGTGTCCTTCAGCTTCTAATGGTTTCCTTGGGAAGAGGCTCATCCTTCTTTTCTAATTGACATTTCAGGCTTGGCTCATTAAAAGCTTTGCAGAAGTAAGGTCAATTTCACATTATTTGAACACACAAACAAAAATCAATTCAACATGGAATTTATTAGTCCAAACAATCTGCTGAAAAGTGATGTCTAGTTGATGAAGAAATTAAAAATGACAAAGGAGGCAAAGGAGAAGACAATGAAATAAATGCTTTGCAAACATAAAAAATAGTGAACCATAGGAAACCTTAGGCTGGAAGGGATCTCTGGACCAAGCCCCTGCTCCAACATGGCCAACTTAGGTCAGGTTGCTCAGGACTTTTTCCTCTCAAGTCCTGAATAACTCCACAACTTGGAAATATTAGATCAATGTTTGATAATTATAAGAAGGTGTTTCTATAATCCATATTTCAACATCAGAGATATTCTTTAATTCCAAACCTTTTTGTCTTCACTCACAGGTAACTTTTAATACTATATCACTGTTGCAAATCCTAGAATATAGTGAGTGCTATAGGCCTAGCAAGGCTGCCTTCTCTTTTACCGTTAAGTTCACACAGACATTGAATTTCAAAAGGAAAAAAATCAGCAAACAAATGTAAATTTTATTTAAAAATTAAGCATCATGTTCCTCTCTGGTATAACTACATAGACAATGGGAGAGATTAAACTAGGGCCATTTACGTAACTCCAAAGGTATAAATAACCACTTTGATGAATCAGTCATCAACTAGGCCAAGGAAGGTTTATTAAGGTCTGGTTCTTACTTGGTTTTTGAAAGCAGGTGCTAACTGCTATTTAAACTACATGTATTCCTGGAGATATTCTAGATCCTATAATTACAGGATCAAATATATATATATATGCACATATATTCATATATATACCCACACACATACTATTGACCTGACTCACCAATGTCTGCAGTTAAGATTGTTAGTGTGAACGGAATCAAAGTTACGCTGACACTGAACATCTCTGGAAAGTCCACAATTTGCTGTATTTGTACTCTGTCCTCTTTGCTCAAAGCTAGAGATTCATGTCCCTTGTTAAATATTCCCTTAAACACCCTTCTCCATCAGGAATGATTTTTTGTTATCCATTATCAATATTTTCAATTTATTTTAAGGAAAAAAAACCCCTTACCTTAATATAAGTAAATAAAAAAAAGAATAAATTAAAAAATATTAAAAAATAAAATTAAAAAAAAAAACTCACCTTAATATAAGTAGCTCTAGAGTCTAAAAGTTAAGAAGGTAGAAAAAAGGTATTCCTTGCAGGATACAATTATAGTGTCTCCAATCAAGTGGTATAATTTTTTACTTGCCTTAAAGCTACTATGAAAGCTACTGAAAAAAAAAATGTTCCTATTTATGTGTGCATATCTGTAGAGAAATGGTGTAAAGGAAGAAGAAAATAGAATTTACCATTAGAATGCTAACTCTGTCATCATGTAAGAGAGGAATACTTAGGACTGGAGCCTCTCCTCACCTTTTTAAGGTATTCCCACATTTCAACAAATATTCTAAAAAGCTTTCAAGCTTTTTAGCTTTACAAGAAATTACAAGAAATTACAGGAAAAAAACATCAACTGATATAAGGATGAAAACAAGATTAAAGAAAATAAAACAGCCAATGCAGATGAAGCTATTAATAAAACAATTATAACATAAGAGGATAACCAACATAAAATACAGAATAATCTGATATAAGGAGACATCAGGTCATATGATTACAATTTAAAATAATTTTTTGTATAACAGCCTGACATAACATTTCATCAAGCTTCACTTGCACTTTGCAGATTACTTGTAGGGGTTCAGCTCTACCGAAGCAAGTGCTGCAGGCGGAGGGCTGGCTGCTGCCAGCGTTCAGGCAACGCGTGATCTAATCCCACTCTAATCCAGGTGTCATTGTTTCGGTGCTTAATTTTTGGCAGCAGCTGATGCGATCTCAATACTAGAGATGGAACAGAGTTAATCACCAGGGGAAATGTTTGCAAATATCCTTTCATGTGTGCTTCCCAATGTGTGCATGTTTGTGGAGGGCAGGGCAATTTAAAGAAGAGAGTGTCTTTTTGCTAAAGTAAAAGCAAAACACAAATATTATCTTCCTGCTTGAGTTTACTGTGCAATAGTACAGTTGCACAGTATACTATGAATACACACTCTGACATAAAGAGATATAAATTCCTTTGAGCTAAGAAGCAACATGAGAAAAGACGCTTTTAGTTCCAACTAGTGAATTCACTTTTAATGAAGAGCATGGATTTCATAGTAAGGTAACTTAGATGGAGTATATCAGGGAAACATTATCCTTTAATTTGGATCCCACTTTCTAGAGAAAAACATTAGATGGTAGCATGACCATCTTAATGGAAGAAGTTGATCAGCCTGTGGGTTTACTATAGGATATTTCATGATAATCCTATTGGTATATACTGAATGACTATGGATTTAACCTAGCTTGGACAGATTTCAGTGACAATCAAAATATATAATAACATGTTTTTCATCTGACAAACATGGGATATAACTTTAAATTATTCTGAACTGGAAGATACAGTAAATATCCGAAATAAATTTTTTTCGGGTATAAAAAAAGCAGATAGCTAATCTCCAAGTAGGAGGATAATAAAGGATAAATTTTTCTTCTTGGAAACACTTTATCTGACTTCTCTATATGAGATATCAGCTGCTTGCTGCAACTTTAGATTAAAAATGTTAATATTTTACACAGTGATAGCCCATGTCATCAAATCTCCGCTTTTGACTGTGGAATGAGCCAAAAAAAGTCTTAAGTACAGTATGTTACTTTTAGCATCATGGACTCTGAAAAATAGAGTTGCATTACATTTTGTCAGGCAACCTCCTTTGTGATTTATTCCCAAGTGTAAAGTATAAAAGTAATATTTTCCCACAACATATTTATGCCTCATTATTCATTTTTGAAGTAGAAAATAGTTACATTTACTAAATTGTCTATTAAATATTCATATCTGCTTTTAGAGGCTTATTGAAGAAGCGTTGCTTTGGCACAGAAAAAGATTTATTTTTGTCCAATAGTTAATCTCACAAATTTAACAATCAAATACATAAAATGTGCAGGCAGATTTATCACGGCTTTTGCATATAAATAACCTATAAGAACTGAATAAGAAGTTACTTATGAGATTGTCTTAGAGTAGCTGAAGTTAGCAGGGACTTCTGGAAATCATCTAGTCCAACCCCCAGCTCAAAGCAGGGACAACTAGAGTGGATTGCTGGACCCTGAATATCTCCTGGCAATTTATGGATTTCCTTTGTCTCTTCTAATTCTTGGTAATAAAGCAGCATCCATTCATGGCACCATGATAAAGCAGACATCTAAACATTAGCTCCACTATTAATCAGTTCCTGTCATTGACATTGTGCTTGGTGACATAAAGTGCTGGATGAAAACATCTCATGTATGACACAGAAAAGCAAAGTAGCACCAAATGGAGCCTGGTATTTTAATGGTTCAAATAAATGTGATTGACAGAGGACAAACCTGATGTGCTCTACTAGTTCAGTGCTTCTACACGAACATTTTAATGAGAGGATTTAGGGAAAACTTAGAAGCCATATGAATCAACGCTAGTTTTGATCTGATAACACATGCTCCAAAGTGATGGAATTTATCCTAAATTTGTCAGAATAATATTGAAAGTTAAGATCACGATGACACGTGAGACTAAGGCCTCCAGTGATACAAATACAATACAATACAGTGATACAAACCCCACATAAAATTCACTTGCACAACGGAAACTGCAATGAAGGGGAACTTTCCTTTAGAGGAAAGAAATCTCTTTCTCTACAGATGGAAAACTTTATTAAGAACTTAATTAAGAAGTCCTCAGTAGAAGGTAGATTGTTCAGTTTAGGAAATCAAGAGCATCCTTTTTTAAAAAAAAAAATCTATGTTTGAAATAACACTCTGTCTTAAGTTGGCTAGAATCTTCTGTCTTGTTCATGTTCCAAATGGAATACTACCTCTTTTGCTAAAACTCTTTTTATCGCTTAGTGTTTATGCTGTTTGAACTTGTCAGATATCTTGCCTGTAAATATGACAGAAATCTTAAAACAGCACATATTTTCATTTACTAATGTATCTTTTAAAAAGCTATTCTTTTCACTTTTAAAATCTACTAAACATCTGAACACTGATCCACTTTTCCAAACAAAGTTTAAGCATTGGGTTTTGATTTCAGTTCTAAATATTTAGACAAACTGCTCTGATGATTCCTATATCTTAACAACAGAGTATGGATTGGAGCAGATACAGTCTTATTAACTGTGACATTAAAACTCTGCCATACATAAGTCTTACGTGTGAGCTAAAGACAAAGGAAATCCTTAGCAAAGAAATAACTAGAGATTGCTGCCTCTCCTCTGAAATTAAGAGGTGAGATTTTGCAGCTGAACAATTCAGAAATGTGATAGAGACATCACAGTGCAAACAGCAATCACAAAAGTGTTTTTTTAGTTCCATGATAGTATTCTGATATTTTGTTTGGTGTAAAATCTCAGAGTGGAAGTTAAATTCTTATTTAACACCTATCATGTCTCCAGAACTATTATAGTTGGTAAACTTAAAGTGGTGATGATCTGTTTCCTTCTCTTATATCCAGAAGTGTAAAAACACAAAGCGAGAAGAAAATCAGTTAAAAATTCCACTTCATTTAATATTCCCTTTTCTATACCCTTTGTAAATGACTTCTCTATGGTAAAGATCTCCTGTCAAGAAAATTATAATTCCATTAGATGATCTCTGTAGAAAATCAATATGACCCAGACATCAAGGACTCTATAACTTCGAAATTAATCATTTTGTTGAAAGGAATGTATTTAATAACAGAGCACTTTGGGCTCAGTGAATATTTGAAAAGAGGGAGAATTCCATTAGTGTTGCAGCACAAGGCAATGAAGAGATATCCAAGCTGCAGAATGCTTTCTCAGCAAATCACCATTTGGGGAACGAGAATTGTTTATAAACTGCAGATACTGTCAGATCTCCAAAAAATGGCACCTAGCATGTCTGAGAAGTGTAGTGCAGAAATGATGTGATTTTCAAAATCTGTTGCAACTTTATCCAGTCACTACGTTTACTGCTGCTGTACAAACACATACACCCTGAAGGACAACCTCTTTCAAATATCAGAACATCTTCGTGAATCAGTTGGGAAAGAAATGACATTAAAACGTGCGTGACACACACCTATCCACATTCTGACTGTTAGTTACTGGAAGAAGTGCAAGTGGATTGCCCTCATTGCAGTCACACACAGCTGGTGAACTTCCCTCCGAAAATAATAATAGCCCTACTGTCTGGAACAGTCACATTGAACAGAAAATTTAGAAAATACCTATTTTGGCAGAAAAAGTTTTCAAAGCAGCTCCCACTGCACCTTTCTCCTTCATGCACACACACTCAACTGACCAACCAAGCAAGACATTTGCTTCACTGTGCAGAAACCCATCTTTCTTTCGCTTGTCTCCAGGCCCCAGTCACTTTTCTCTTTCTGGGTTCCCATGCATGACCATGGAAGGCAGCTAGTCCTGTTCCCAATTTTTAGATTGTGCTGTAGCTTCAACTGATGTATGGTGGGATATTTCAAACCTCAGAAAACTTTGCCTATGGCAATATGGAGAATAAAAAAACCCAAAAAGAAAGAGAGAAAGAAAGAGAGAAAGAAAGAGAGAAAGAGAGAAAGAGAGAAAGAAAGAGAGAAAGAAAGAGAGAAAGAGAGAAAGAGAGAAAGAGAGAAA
>JAUBNY010000228.1:230733-244916 GCA_032275445.1 Crypturellus soui | reverse complement strand
TCCCTTTCCCTTTCCCTTTCCCTTTCCCTTTCCCTTTCCCTTTCCCTTTCCCTTTCCCTTTCCCTTTCCTTTCCTTTTTTTCTTCTCTCTTCTTGATGGGAAAGAACATATTGTATCTCACACCATGGCAAAGTATATTTATTTGAGCAAAATTATTTGAGCAGTGTAGGCCAGGGTCTACACTGGAGCCAGTCCCAAAGGTTCCCACTTCTCCTGAAGAAGAGGCTGCAGGACACAGGACGGGAGGACATATGCTGCTGTGCCCTGAACAGCTCCAAAGCCAGGAAGAGCATTGATCCCCATGAAACTCCAGTGCCAAGACTTCTAAATGGTCATAAAGTGAAGGTTGTCCCCAGAGGAGATGGGGAGAACAGCTGCCAGTGAAAACCTGTGCTCATCGGCCACCCAGAGTTTCTGGCAAGACTCCAGACAATTAACCACAACATGATGCTACCGGAAAGAGTATGTACACCTGCCACGTTCATAGAGAGGGTCTTCGCAGGGATCAATTGCTCCGAACTTGTGCCTATAGATGGAATAAAGCAGAGATCCTGCTCATTTCAGTTTAGAAATGGATCATGTTTCTGGTAGAAGACTAAAAAGACGGCAGCAGTCCCATAATGATTGTCAAAATTCACCTGAGATACGGAAAGAAGCCCATTACCCTCTACTGATTGCTAATGTTTGAGTTACTTTTTCCCTTTATAGCAGAATTAGAAAATACAATCGGAGGCTATAAAACTCCAGTAACTGCATACTAGGGTGTGAAATCTCTAATATACAGTCCATGCTGTAACTCATCTACTGAATAACTGCTGTAGGCTAGGGCAATGCCATTAATTCCAGTGTGAACAATCCTCTGAGACATTAGGAATTCAGAAAAACACATCATCTAAGATAGACTTCGAGGTGTATGTTATGAACTACATATATTTTATTGGTACTAATTGGGTACTCATAAAGATTAAGAGGAGGCACACAAGAGATACAGATTTTTTGAAGCCCCCAAAAAGAATCTATTTATAGAAAGAAACCTGGGCCAAAAGCTGGTTCTTGCGACTGTCTTCTTAGTAAAAGGATATTTACTACTTCTTCTCTTTCAATAAAACTCTCTTTTCTGCATTTATACCTCTTACACTGATTTTCCAATTATTTCTATTTGTTTGTCAAAACCTCTTACGAAAAGCAAAAAACACATATATAACATATATAAATATTTGTAATTTATATTTGTAAGAACATTACAAACTGAGAATGATGTTGAGTTTGTTTTGAATATCATGACAGCTGATGGACATTTGTTGTTCCAAAAAATAGAGGGTTAAGAGAAACTGCTTTTATTCACAAAATTCAGTTCTCCCAAACAGAATTAAGAACGTGCAGTTCAAATGATGTGCAGAAAGTAATCCTTACAAGCAACTCATAAGCTAAAATGTCATCACTAAACTTATCTATGCAATCATGAAACTAATTAGCAATGTTTCAGAGAAGGACATAACATGTCATTGAACAGTAGTGTCTTCCAGCAGCACCGAACAGTTAAAGATAGCTGTGTTCTCTGCTGCTTTAAAATACTGGCCACAAAGAGAAAACATACACAGGAGCAGCAGAGTATGCAGAAATCAAGAGAAGAGTAAAAAGTCCTTGAAGTCCATTAGTCCAAAAAAACACTGAAGAGCATCCTAGTCAAAAAATAAAAAATAAAATCAAAGTCTTGCAAATGGAAAATCTTAAAAAAAAAAATTCACAGCACTGCAGCCCTCATATTCCCACTGTGTGAATGCCTAGCTACACATAATTACAGATAGTGGCTCTATGTACTCCCTGAAGGAAACAGCAATGTGTGCCTATTCATATTAGATATAAGCCTCAGACTCAAAAAGGCACCTAAAACCCTGGATCCCACTGGATTCATCTCTTTCTTGTAATATATTGTGAATGCAAACCTAAATCCAGAACAGGCTGGATTTAGAAATATTATTCTTATTAAATTGGCATGAGGAGCTGACCACCAAACAGCAACATTTTTTTTCATTTTCATAGGAATACAAGCTTGCTTAGAAAATGGATCATGGTAGTCAATTATAATTGCACTAACAACAATCTAGAAATACATGTCAAAGATGACTTTAATGCTTCAGTCAATAAAGAATATTATGTGCCTAAAAGCGAATGAAGCAGATGAGTTAGGACTAGAAAGAATGAAGATCTGTGAGAAAATAAGTCCTGGTAAGGACATAATTGTTATGCTCTCCCTTATTTCTCATAAACTATTGGTTTTTGATTCTGCTCCTTCCTGTGCAACTCACAAACTCATTCCTCATATCTAACCCAATCAAGCTGAAAGAAATTCCATCACCTACAATCCTCAACCTTCTTATGTTTTCCCAATTAGCAATCCGTTTTATAGTTAAATACAACAGAAACTCAATAATGCATGAAATAAATAATAGTTCATAAGAATTTCAAAGTTCTACAAATTGCTGTCCACATGTGTTCAAGGTCTTTTCTATTCCTTCACTGCTTTTTCTTTCTTTCCATTCAATTGTATATTTTATCTTTTACACCTTATAAAAAATAAAAAAGATCAAAGCAGTTACTTTAATCCAATCTCTGTGAATATCCATAATTAAAAAAACAGTGATTATTCTCCTTAGCACTAAATTCAAATGCTTTATACGAAGACCATGAATGTTCTTAAATTATGCAAAGTGATAATTTTCTGATGGCTTTCTGTCTGATTTATGCAACTGCTAGAGTCTATAAGCATAAGAAACAAAGTTATTTTCTTTCTTTTTATTAAACTGTGCAACAGTCTACTTAGTCTACTTAATTTTACAATTTACACCTACTATTAATGAAGTGTGAAGTCTGTTCACACTTTGTTTTGCCTTTTCTATAGAAATGAATGCATACTGCCTGCTGTAAAAACATAAGAATCAAGAGGTTACCCTCAATGGTTGCAAATCCCAAGTCTGACTTTCTCTGTAAAAAGTATACGGAGGTAGTTTTCCTACATTCTGATGAAGCCATGAGAAATATTTGGACCTAGCTATAATTTCTTCTATCAGGAGTGCTCGGGAAGGAAAGCATATGGCAACTATAAAGGCAAATCCTTCAGCCAATTTTTCTGAAACTTGACTGTAGTGAATCACAAGCTAGTTCATTTTTTCCCCTCTTTTTTGAAATATTCCCGTTCAACCTGCAATCACTTGGTATGACCAGCTACCAGGCTTCTTACAGATACAATCTGGGATGTAAACATCACAGCTCTAAAATGTACCATTTGCTGAACTGCTCACTGACCAAATTTCCTGTCAAAGCTTCAGCTAGCTTCCAAATACACAATAAAGTTCTCAACAGGACACTTCACGAAGCAGAAAAAAAACCCTTTCAGATTACACTGATCCTATAACTTCCATTGCAATGCACAAAAGGCGAGCTTTCACTTACCCACAACTCTAAGAAGCAAAAATATCACTGCAGAGGCATCTTAAAAGAACATGCACATGAGGTAACTGTTACTAACTTTACAGCTTTCTTCCCGAAGTTAAACTTTTCTAGAGATGTTACGTAATATGAATAATTCAATAATTGAGCTTATTTTAAACTACATTTACTTTTAATTGTACTACTGAAGTATTGAACTTTAGGCTGTCACTTTTAAATGACTTATTACATTAATAGAAAAAAGTCTTCCACAAACTTTCCCATAATTAGAGGTGCTTTACAACCTGTTTCTTATAGATTAGCATAGCACAGTGAAATAAATATGCCAGGCTGACAGCTTCAGCTACTCCTAATTGCAGCCAAACTGGCTTGCTTTCCACAAACTGGAGACTAGTGAAATACAGATGAACAGTGAAAGACAGAGACACAAAGCCTGCAGGAAAGCCCATGGCTGAAACCCGCTGTCTCCTCCAGACACCCAAGAGTTCAAGGCAACTTCTAATCACACCTTTGGGAAGTTCAGGCAGCCCAGACTGTGATTACACTCAGAGGCACCACTAACAAGAAACTATGGAAGAAGAAAAGGAAACCTGTCTACTGACCTGCCCTTCTGCTATTTACACTCAGTGCAAGAACATTCTCCCATACTCAGACACTCTTTGAATCATCATATTTGCATTAAGCAGAGCAGATTGGATTTTTTTTTTTCAGAACTTTTTTCCATGGTGTGTTTGCAATTTGATGAGAACTGGCTGTCTTCTGCTAGTCCATCAGCCTCCTTGCAACCATCTGAAGTCTTCAATGAAAGCAAAGCTCCCCGTCTTTAAGCTTCTTTTCACAGAATAAGAGGCTGCACACACTTGGACATTGCAAGCTGCATATTGCAGAGCTATTTATTTCGATAATGATGATGATTTCATAATGAAACACTCAAGTTCCCATTGCAGGGAAAATGTCAGGATTTATTGTGATGCACAATATCTTCACTGTAGAATTTCCAGTGGAAAAGAAAGAAATTGCATTTTCCTTGGATATGGACATACAGATAAGAGGATATTAAGCAATTCAGTTGAGGACTAAGAAAAATCAGAGGAACACAGAGACAAGTACTAAAGTCACATTTCTCTGAACTGCAACATGTGAAGGATTTTTTTTTCTTTGGTAAACAAGGGACTGGTTCTTTTACTCTTGTTATCCCACCTCTCATTCTTTTTTTTCCGATTAAAAAATGAAAACAAGAAATTAAATCCTGTCATGATTTTGGAAATGCATGAAAAAGCAGCCCCAGACTAGGAAATAGAAAAAAATATATATTGTAAGTATACTGCCATATAGTTAACTATAAATTCACCCAGATGATGTCTAGGGATATCTTATCACCAAGTATTACCACCAGGCTCTATCTATCTAGTCCTCCAAGTCTATTTTAAGCAAACATTATGATGTGATTAGTTAGCATGCAGCATCTTTAAAAAATGACATCAGGATAATATAACTTTTTCCTTTCTGCGTATAAAGTCTCTTTTCTGATTCTTGCAAAATCTTAAATTCTCTGGAAACATTTTTAGATGCTGCAAAAACTCACCTTTCTCTTAGAGAGGAGTGCTTCTCAAAGGCAACTTTCTATGTTTGGAAATTCACTGTAGAGGTTGCTATGGTGATTAATTTTAAAAGTGAAATTCTTCCATTTTAAAGTTTTTTCTTTAAAGAAGAAATGCTCCATACTAGGGCCCAGTCCTCAGCAAGGCAAATATAAATGAAAATTTGTCTCTGTTGAAGGATTGAGGACATATAGCTTCAGTACAACTGAATCTTCAGCATCTGAGACATTTTGGGAAAAAAAAAGGAAATAGCTGCTTTTGCCTAAAAGTGAAGGTAAAAAAATTATTGACGAATTATGGGACATAATCAGCATCATAAGGAGTGAAATTGTAGGCAACAGGCCAAGTGATACCAATGAAAGCAGGGAAAAAGGTCAGGAAGAAATGGTGGTGATGGTACTTGGAGCACAGCAAAAGCAAAGCAAAGCAGAACCACCTTGATATTAGCTGAGATACTGTTATCAAGTGGCAAGATAGAGAAGAGCATTGTATCCCCAAAGAAAGAATCTTGAAGCCAAAGACCTTTCATGAATGGACCTTTACCTAAAGTGCCTTCAGTTTTCTTTTCATGCCTCAAGATGCAATTTCAGATGGACATCTCTTGTAATGGCTTCTACCCTACACATCGCTCTTCAGGGCTACATTAAACCTTGGGTTTTGGCAAAACAGGATAATCCACAGAGAGCAGACAAATGCATCTCTGTTCTTGCAGTAGGAGACCAGAAAGTGCAATTTCTCCTCTAAAAAACATATAGTGTTCCACATTACATCATGCAACTTCTCACTGCATTAACTGTCACTGTAAAAATAATAGCAAGTATTTTGCCAGTTCAATACACGGGCAATTCATGGCTTCCCTATTCACGTAAAGATCACAGTATTGTGAGACAGATGCATTATTCATTATGTGTTTAATATTTTATCTCTGCAGAGAGAAGTATCTGTAGAAGCACAATTAAAATGTCTGACATAGACAGAGTTGATTTTAACATGATCAATCAAATTTATTTCGGAAACTTGCTTGACCTTAAAGCTTCAAAGAGGAAATGCTCTGTGGTTTAAATGGAGAGAAGATTCTGAGATTCATGCTGAGATTATTGTCGCGCAGTGTCTGAATATCATTCTTTTTGCCTTGAATGACTACCCGGGAAAGACTTTTCATTTGACCTCCCTACCATATCTGTCATGGTAATGGTAAAATAGAGTAAGTTATATCAAAATATTTTGAAGGTTACCAGAAAAGGTCATGAGGACAATGAAAGAAATCAGAACTTTTAAAATGACAGAGCACACAAACAGTAGTGCTGCTCTATCTTTGTCAAAATTTAATGAATCCTCATGCTTTGCATTTACCTATAGGATTTCTGGAACTGTTTTCTCTGTGACACCAGAATCACAAGTATGCATAAGAGGAAAGTTGGATAGCAAATAGTCCTCATTTATGCTCACAAGTATGCTCAAAGTAACAATACTTCTCCTAAATTACAGGTCTAAGAATCCAATGCACATCCAAAGAGTCCCAATGCTGCTTGGCTCAGCAAAGTCACCATTTGCTGAGCATGGAGGTAAGTGGGATCCAGTGCACAAACATCTAAGCTGCCGCAAATATGATTCTGAAGTGAGTTTTACCTCCAGTGTTTCAATGGGTAACTTTGTTCTTTTACACAGTAATTTTTGTAGGAGAAATTAATAGATCAAATAGTTAACTATTCTCCATATTCAGTCTTGAGTGGGGTCTTTTTAAGAGCTGTACACAAATTACACTCCAGAATACCCAGCCTAGGACTTCCCAAATTTCCTTAGAGATTGATAGGTTCCAATGTGACAGTTTTCTGTGTTTGAGGAAATAAGCCAAAAAGTGTTCAAGGTTGCTTAAGACAGGTAAGAAAACCAATATTTGCCATCTTCAGTCCTTGGTTAAACAGAAAAAAGAGAAAGAGAAAAAAATATACTGGAAATAAAAAGATAAAATTTATCCCCAGTGCTATATTCCCACTTGGATATTAACCACAGAAGTTCAATCCCTGGAGCTAAAATAATATCCAAGCTTTCAGATTAGTGGAAAAAAAAAACACATGAGCACGTTGTCAAAAGGCTACTTCAGGAATTCACACGCATGCAACAGAAGTGAAACTGCAGATTTTTTAGGAGGTTAGAGGATAAGATATTTAAATTCAGCAGAGCTCCAGGCACAAAGAGGTTAAGGTTTATGAAAGCAGGGACTTGAAAGATCAGATCCTTCACGTGGCAAGAGGCAGCTGATTCTCGGAAGCTATTGCATGTGTGAGAAAGCACACCGCTAGGTTGGATCTGCCTTGGTGACAATTATATTTGTCCCAGGAAGCCCCAGAAGAGTCTCCTAAAGAGTTCATCAGCCACTTACAGCTCTACCACCATGCGACACTCACTGCAGCATTATGTCATGTGCTTTTAAACTCTAGACCCATCCTTTACCTTTACTGCACACAGAGCTTACGGAAAGAGGGAAGAAACACCAAAAGACAGATAAAGGACCACTCTTTTTCACTCAGCTTTACTACTCAGAACCATCCCAGATTAGCTTTTATGTTCTTGATTCAATTTCACCTTACAGTTGGGAAGATTAATACTAAACTTGAAAAGCATCACATGTCACTGGAAGAGAATGATGCCACAGGCACTGCCTATAACCATTTTCAGTGGTCTATAAACCCACTCAGCCCTTGCCTCCCACCTGCAGAAATAGGGACAAGGCTGTTACACACCAGAAAGAAGACCACTTCCTGTGAAAAGCAACATCACCTCTGCAACAGGCATCAGATGACAGGAACTGAACATCATGACTCGTAAACAAATCCCTCTGAAGGCAGAAAATCAAGGCAGGACGGGTGGTCCAGCAGGGAAGCAGAAAAAAATGCCAGCACTGCAGGAGAGTGAAGGAAAAACAAATCAAGCCTGTTTGTTAGACTTAGAAGCACCAAAAACAGTCAGGAGGAGAAGTGGGAGGTTTGTCACCATTCCTCACATACTGCTCTGAACCTGTTGTACTCTGGAAGGGTAAAACCAGTACCGACCTGTCTGCACCTTGGCATGCAATGGAGTCAGTATGTTAAAAAATATAAAATAATTTTACAGAATGTCTTAATTCGTTTTTGATGAATGAACAGGGGAACCAAGAGATCACAGCACTTAAGGGAAGAGGGAATGGCCCCCAGGGGCAGGTGGCAGGGGAGCCAGGCAGAGGGAGCCTTGGGACAGACCTATATGCCAGTTCACAATTGTGTTATGATCTCCTTTCTCTCCTTAAAACACACATGGAGTTCCTTCCAGGGGATGACATACTCAGAAATGAAGGAAAGAAGCAAATAAAAGCACACAACTCAGTGTGGTATACAAAATATCTGAACATCTGATAAAGGTTCTGGACGATTTTTGGCCTTGCGCAGAATGAGAATAAAAAGACATAATAAGATATTTTACCCCTCAGAAAGAAAAAAAAAGAGAGAAATATTCACCATAAGGGATAGACATTTTCATTATTAACTTGGAAATTCCACACTACATTTTACCTTAGAAATATAAGGAATAATTTAATTAGAGACAAGAGCTTTTATGGATAGCAAGTTTCTAGCTTACAAGACAGCACAGAGAAACACAGATCTAAACTTAAATAAGCAGATTTAAAGAAAAACACAGATCTACTTAAATAAATAATTTGCCTTCCAAGTAGTAAGGCTAGCTGAATTATCCTGAGACTGAATCAAAATGGTGAGTGCTAGTAGCACAGCACAAGGAGATCAGACATAAACTAATGCAGTCCAGAAATGAGAAAGGAGGAACAGATTCACTTGGAAAGAGATGGGAAAAATCTAGTTTTGTCCCTTTCTCCAAGTGCCTTTCCAGTTAGCACTGGCCAGTCGCTCACAGTTACAGCAACACCATCATTTTCAAATGAGAGAGATGTGCTGTGTAAATGGAGCAATCCAATGACTCAGTATCCTGCATTACAGAGCAAGCTGCCAGCAATTCAACTGCTAAATTTGAAACTTTGATATTAGATCAATGACCAATTCAGTTCCAGTTGGATGAAATCTCCTGCAACACTGCTAAATGGCACCATTATCCTGAAGAAGTATGGCCAAGTGCCATTAATATGCCATAAAAGCAATCTGTGGCTGCTGTGCAAATGTATGGCCCCTAAGATATCCACGAATGGTGTTCAGAGGCGATAGAGATGGACACAAAAGGCATCTATTCTTCTCATTGCTGGGCAGAAATGCAGAGTAAGCCAAGAGTCTCACAACAGTATCAGGGAGGATGGTAAAACGGTGCTGGATTCTGAGAGCTCAAGCAAGAAATCCTCTTGTTTCCCATTCTGCTACCCTGATATTCTTGAAACACCTGCACTATGTTACCCATAGAGGAATCATTGACAAAGACACTGGCTGACTGCAAGGATGACACGACAGCTGAAACAGCCAGCAGCCTCGTGGTAGGAAGGAAACCCTCTGGCAAACAGAGGGCCTCTGCAAGTCTAAAACCATTGCTCAGACCATTAACTATAAATCTGTATTTAGTACCACCAGTTAAGTGTGTATGAGCCCATTTACCCAAGGGCAAAATGATCCACTTGCTGTGGCACGGAGAAGCCCTCATATAATGGAGAAGGCTATCGGTTGCCTCAGCATACTTGACGGACAGGTCAAGGGCACGGTTGACTCTGCTCAGCTGCAAACATCAGCTGGGGGGTAGGTGGGGTGAAGCATAACCTGAACCAGGCAACACCGCCTCGAGCAAAGGACACTTTTGTTTTAAGAGAAAGAGAGGTGAGATAGAAGAAATCCAGGAACATGATATTAAGTAACATCTAATTCTTAACGTGTATTTGAAACAGAATACCAAAGGCTCTCTATCCATCACACATCAAATAACCATAGACATCTGAGAAACTCCAGCTGAGTCAGCCTGGAAATGCTCAGACCCAGGAGGCCAAAGGATTCAGCCAATGATCACATATCCCTCCAGATCCTTCAGACATCTCACCGAATCCTCAGGGTGCATGAGGCAGCTAGCACACAACACTGCACAGTGGGAAAGGTCAAAGTGGGGGGGGGTCAAACATCTAGGAACAGGCATTTTACTGGAAAAATGGAGAAATGAGAAAAGCAGTAATCCTAACATATTTCTCCAGGATTATTAGTGAAGAACTTGCCCGTGAACTAGGCAGAGCTGCACTGCTGTGCCTGCAAGGTCATCTCAGCAGGCTTGGGGCAGTGCCAGTGGCGCAGATCATTTGACAGCAGTCCTGACAATATAGGAGAAGTTATATACAGGCTGAAAACAAGTTGGCCGCTACTGTCAGCAGAAATACCAGACAGCATGTACTTACAAGAGCACCACAGAGATACTTTGGCACAGAAAATAAACATTTTAGCTCCCAACAGTAACTTAACATGCCTATGCCTGACTGAAAACTTACAAAATCCTGAAAAAAATAGTGAACAGTGTGACTTACTGCAGGCAGTCAGGAATTATTCACATTCAAGGACTAGACAAAGTGCAAAGGGCAAAATACATCTCCTGCACGTCCTGTGTTATATGAGTGATGAGCTGCCCATTCAAGAATGGATTTTGTCTCAGGGGACTTATGTATTATTCCAGCAGAGCTAAGAATTAATATTCTTCACGAGATAAATAGCACTTCATATGAAAGACACAGAAAAGCAAAGCAGTATATCTGGTTACCAGTCGTGGGGCATGAACACACGCCTGTCTCACACAGTGCAAGTCGTGGAACAGAGCAGAAGAGGGGAGGCATCGGCCAGGGTGAAAATGGAATAGGTCTATTCACTTTCAGTGAGGGGAAGAATATGATCTCAGCTGATGACTCCTCCAAATTCTGAGACATGGTCTAAGTAAAGGGTTTGTGATACATAGGCTGATGTTATCAGTTATGAAATGAAGGTAGGTGTTGTAATGACATGAAGAAGTGGGAGATTAGCTTGAGCTTACCCAAAGGAGCTTGAAGCTTAGCGGACAGAAGGTGCAGACAAAGAAAAAGAAACCCCACAATGTCAAAAACAAAAACAGAAAGCTGTAGCAACCTGCACAGCTCTTGGAGGGAGGAAGAGGGCTTGGGGAGAAAGTAGCTTGGAGACTCCTTAGCCTACATGTATCTCCGTGGCTAATATTGCAGCTAAACTTACAGGACCTCTGCAAATTGCAAGTTCAGACCCATGCTGTTACATGCTTTGTGAGATGCAGCAGTTTGCCTCTTCTTGCTGAAAAAGATTAAAACATTCTTTTTCTACACACTTAATACAAGGAATATTGAACTTATTAAAGAAACCAGCAAGTTCAACTTTCCCAAAATTTTCCCTTCATTTTTACTTGTTTAATTATTTTTCTTTTGCATAGGTTTATTTTTTTCTCACAAGTTTATTAATAAAATGCTTCCTTTCTTTTATGCGTACTGATTCATTATAAAAGACAATAGAAACGCGTAATCTGCCTTCAACTTTAGTTACATGTCTAGCAGCTCTAGACTTTGGTTATGATACACTAAATACAACTACATACAATGTGTAATGTTGCAGAGAATAAGAATAGATTATTCTTATATTAAATATTCATTTTGTGATACTACACAAAAACTGAAGAAAGTTTAGAACAGACATAAATGGAAGTTACAACATATTCTCTTAACGTACTCACCTGGAACCACAAGAAACTGAAAACTTACTGCAAAACTCTCAGAAAACAACAGCAGCAGCAGCAGCAAGAGCTGAATGCCTGATAATGTGTTTCACTTGCACATTTTCTGCAGAAGTCTCCCACCTTCTTCAGCTGAGAGGATGGGATCCCCTCCCCACAAATAGGGAGATGCCTCAAAAAGAAGCAAGATCCCATGTAATTAACTTGTATTTTGTGAAGAAAATTCGCTGCCAAGCTGGGAGCTCGTTAGTCACGTTTCTTTCCTGAAGAGTCATTACTCCTCGGCAGAGTTGCGGCATAAGCAATGTCACATTGCAATAAATCACGGAGCACCGCTGACACATTGTAATTTGCTCTAAATGCACATGTTTAAGGTTTCGCGCTGACCTAGTTCATGTTAATGGCATAATAATGTCCAACTGCGGTTTTGCGAAGAGGAAAAAAAAAGAAAAGACTCAACCCATGGGCAAATGGTCTCGCTGGCAAGTAGCCAGACTGCCCCAAGCAGGGCTGGGTCCTGCTGTAAGTGGTGCCACTCTCAAGGAACCCTGCCCAAAGAGTGAAGATGACAGCATCATCTGGGGGCAAATTATCCAGTGGCACCAAAAAACAGCAAGCTGTCACTTACAGCAAAGCCTTCTTGATGCCCTGGCCTGGAGTAACACCATCCCGGCTGTGCAATGGGCTCGGCTCAGCCAGACCCAAAGCATTCCCAAAACTGGGAGCGCTGGGGCTTGCAGTTCGGCAGGTGCCGCAGGGATGGTGGCATGGACCAGGACAACCCATCAGGTACATGTTTGCTTTGCTAAACTTTACCCATGGTGTGTCACCTCTGGGACTCCCTAGTTTTTTTTCAGTAGTCCCTCTCTTTGGAGTCTATCCCCCTCCACTCTAGACTCACCAACAGTCCCCGTTTTACTTATTATCCATCTCTTTTTCATTCTCTTAATGCACGTTTGCTTCCATTGCCTCTATCTTCCATCTTTTAATTAATCTGTTTTCATTTGTACAACTACAGCGCAATGCCTTCGCAGCTCTATTTTCTGTGTCGCACATTGCCTTACTTATCTTATTTAATTCTCTAAGGCCTTCTAGAGATGGCTTATTTACAAGTCATCACATAATTATAGGAAGACTTTAGATTACACTGAAAATGGAGTTGTCATTGTGCAAGTAGCGGTGAAATATGTTGTGGATTTAATCCTGTTTAAGTTTTGTGCCCATGTACAAAAAGAATTCCCAAATGCCAAAACCATGAATGTAGGTTCCACGGCAAAATCAATATACTTCAAAACAAAACAAAAACATCCTCATGTAATTGCACCATTAAAATTATCTATTAATTACATTTTAAAAACAGTATTCAGAAAAAAATATTGGTCCATCAGATGGTGCTGGAACCATCTGTATGCCATTCACAAATACTACAATATGCCAAGTGATAGTTAGGTGTAATATTTAATGAAATAAAACGCCTGTTTCTTCTCTAACAGCTGGAAAACAGCACTTCTGGGATTAGTATAACCAGGGCAAAAGTCTGTTCTCCAATTTGTATGG
Source organism: Crypturellus soui (assembly GCA_032275445.1). NCBI lineage: Eukaryota > Metazoa > Chordata > Aves > Tinamiformes > Tinamidae > Crypturellus > Crypturellus soui. Next base: position 231,615 of record JAUBNY010000228.1, on the reverse strand, counting down.
CACACACTGACAGCACTGTGCCTACTCTCCTGGCATGGGAGGAAATCCCAAGGTAGTGAATCTGTGTAGAACATATTTCTGTCTCACACTGCAGTAGAAAGCCAAGAAAATTATTTGCTTGCCAGTGTGCTGCTCTATTGATTATAGTAAAATAGATTATTTCCTAGCACCACAGTGCCTTCTCCAAATTTACAGACAAAAGATATAGGATACAGGGATAACTATAATATACAGTTAGGGATTCCAGCTTCAGGGTTCCAGGACTCCTGTACCAGCTCTGTCAATCTGGCTGCTGTTGTTTCATGTTGCTTGAAAGCTATAAATAAGAACTTGAGATTTTATTTTATTTTAGTTTAGTTTTAACTGTAGGATTCTACATTAGCTTACTGCTGTAGGCCTGCAAGTTTCTGAATATTGTGTGCTACCTTACATTTAGCATTACCTTGTACCTCAATTATTGTAGTAGGCCACATTCCTGGAATTCACTGAATTCTGCATCAGAGGCAGGCTCCTCATTGAAACATCCGCTTCCACTCGGGATTTTAAGGCCAAGGTTCCTCTGGGATCCACACCATAAAGTTTAGATTCTTATTTGAAAAGCAAGGGAATTAATGCCCAGGAAAAATAAATGTGCTTTAAAGTACTTTTAAAACAGTAATTATAAGTCACTTACTTAACATGCAGCTGTTAGTGAATAATTCAAGTTGTTTCAAAATACAATTAATTTGGTGTTTATCAACTTCGCATTTCATCTGCTGTCATGCTGTCCATTAACTTAGCTTTCCTGGGTCCCATTATAGATTTGCAGAACCTTTCCTGGTTTGCCCTGCCTAAATAATCCTTTTTAGTCTGTAAATATTGCTGCATCAGTGTTTACCTTAA
>JAUBNY010000228.1:186925-207845 GCA_032275445.1 Crypturellus soui | reverse complement strand
TCAGGGCAAATTACTTAGAGAAGGTCTAAAGAAATATTGAAGAGAATTCATGTGAACATATATCTAAAGCCTGTAATGCAGGCAACCAAAATCCGGGCATCTATTAATTCCTGAATGTTTGAGGCTGCACCCCCACCAATGCTTTTTTAGTATAACAAAGCCTATCTGTCTAGATTGTGCAGTGCTAGAAATGTCCAAGAATTCAATGCAGTACTTAAAACCATATCAGATGGATAAAATCTATTCACAGGCTCACAGATGTTTCTAAAAATGTATGTTCAAAAGAAGCAAGTGCTAACAGTGTGGCCCCAGAACATGATTTTCCTCTGGTGCCTATAAAGCAGAGAGGACATATGTTTAACAACAGCAAAGCAGAGGCACCACTTCAATTGCAAGTCAGGCAGCCCAGAGCGCTCTGCAACTGAATACAAGTGAGAGTTTCAGAGCAAATAAAAATCTAATCAGACATCATGATCCGCACTGGAAGTAAACAACTGGGAATTTTCAGACAGACAGTGAAAAGCAGCAATGATAGCAAGTTTATAGAGCAACCATGACAAATACTACTCCACATTTTGCAGCAGTATGATGTTAAAAATGGTTGTTAAAAATCTCTCTGAGAACTTCTGTCTGTTTTAGAAACTAGAAGTTTTCTTCTATTTATTTACCTTGTCTATTAGAATGTACTCTATCTATTCTGATTTTTTCCCTTTTCCCTGTACAATTCCTAAGGAAAAAGAGGCTAGCCTGGGGTGAGCAGAATACTGGCATAGGATTTGAGAGTCCTGGGTTCAACTAAGACACAAACTTCCTAATGATCTTCAGCAAGTCACTTAAATCTTAGAAAATGAGGAAGATCCATTGCAGTAATTGGGATGCGATAGCTGCAAGTGCAGAGCAAATCCCGGATGTGCAAGTGTTCTTTCATAGCAAACTGACCTTTAAGCAAAATGTCAACAAGCGGTGAATTTGTGTCACTCTCATCTTCCCTTTCAGTCAATGAAGCTCACGTCCCCAGACGTATTTCCCCTTCTTCTCCATTTCCTTTCTCAACATAATCAGTGAGCTGAGGTGGCTGGATTCAGCAAACAATGTCACACAGGAGACACCAGGACAAACAAAGATCTATCGTTCATCCCCACTGTAATATATATTAAACCCTGATATCTTACCTCAAGTTCAGAAAAGGGGATTATCATAGGAAGTTTTAGTAAAAAACTTCTGCTCTGTTATGTCTCTGTGTAGCAATCTGACCTTTAATGCTGCCATCGCATCCTATTTCACAAACAATGGACAATCATGATTTCCTCTTGCTCCTGCAATGAATATTAATCTGCTCAACAGCACTGCTGGAGTATCGTAATTCAGACTTCTGACTTCTCAGCACCATGCAGAATGAGAAATAATTGCATAAATGGAAACTTGACTATCCTTGATTTAATTAAATGTGATCAGGAATTTCTCCCCTGCCTATTTCTAGAAGATGTGTCACCTAAAAGACATAGGTGAGAAAATTAAAACTGCAAGAGATTCTACATGCAAACAGGAATAGCATAATAGAATTTAGAAAAGGTCTTTTCCTCCTCTTGAAGGCAGTTCAGCCTTCAGCCTCTTCCTTTTTCTCCCTTCTCATTCAAAATAATGTTTTTTCTTTTATAGCAATAACTCAAAAGCATCAAGCATAAATCAATGCAATTGTTGTCCGCATGAATCTGCAAAGAGTTTGAAACAACAACACTGAACAGTCTCATCTGCCTAATTCTTTTCCATCATGGTACTCTGACCTCAGATTCCACAGTTATGGGATACTCTGTTTTCCTAGGGCATTCAGGAGATGAATATTACTGCTAGCAAGGTCGCCAATTTAGCTGGCTCTTAGGTTCCAGCCATTTTGTCCTGCTAGGACCTCCCATAACTGCCTTCTGTTCTCCGGTTTTCTTCCCAAGCTTCATAAAGTTTTGGGACAGCAGCACAAGGCCATCATCTAGAAGTCATGACGTCTGCTACCAAATCACAGTATAGTCTGCCTAGATGAAACACAGTGTAATGGGCCGCTAGAATGGAAAAAAAGTCTGTAATAGGAAAACCAATCTAAAAGAAAGGCTGACTCACACAGGTTTGATCGTTAGAAAGAACAGGAAACACCCAACACGAGAGAGCTGGATGGAAGAAAAATGGTAAGGCAGATCAATATGTGGAAAAACAAATAAGTATAAGTTAAGGAAAATCAATGATGGGGAGTAAAACAAGGAAAGATTTGAAATTATCCTGAGGGGTGTACAAGCAATACATACTGAGTTTGTGGGTTGGCCAGGATACATAGAGACATATCGAGGAACTTCACAAAGCCCTGGGATTCTGGGTCAGGTGACTCCCCAAGAAGTTCCCAGGTTCATTTAGAAAAAAAGTCTGCAGGATTTTAATATGTCATGTGCAACATTCCTAGCTTTCATGAAAAGCAGTTTTGTCAAAAGAGATGATCTGAAAGAGGAGCGTATCTCCTGGGGTTTCAAAACAGATAATCACCAATCTAGTCCTTCCCTACAGCAAACTGGCTTGGCAGAGAGGAGAGGCAGTCTTGCTCACCTCAAATTATTTGGTTAATTAACTCCTCCCCCTCAAAAAGAAAAAAAAAGGCGGGATGATGATCATTTCTCTGTAGTTAAAGGCTGTAAGCACCATATAAAACATTGAAATAACGCTAAAACTGTAGGGAACTACAAAGAGGAGCAAATGGATGAAGTTAAAAAAAATGTCCTGAGAGAGGTGTCTATTTTAATAATCTCCCAGCAATGGTGTTATAAACTCCACAGATGGCTTAGATAACACAGCATGAATATATCTAATGCAGAGCCTGGTCTTACTAACTTTCCTGCATAATGAACGGCAATAGGCACCTGTAGGAGATCTGGACAGCTGAATAAATTCATTTTAAACTGCCCTCTGGAAGTACAAACTTCTGCTCTATCTCCGTAGAGAACAAGGGCCCAATCTCATGGGCTGGACCCTTGCACCTTCATATTCCCGGCATTTTTGTGCATGCTTGGAGCCAGTGTGACATTAGTCTAATAATAACTGTTCCAAAATGGTTATATATATGTATAGCACAGTTCAGATATGCTAGTGGTCCTAGTCTCATCTGGATCATCTACTAGTTTGGGTCCAGATATGTAATGAGCAGCACAAACATCTCACATCAACACTGAAGTGACTTCCTAAGAGGAATAATTCAGAGCATTTATCTATAACAATATTTATCTATGGATGGGGTTGGCTTCAGAAAAACAGATCTTAAATGCATAGCCTGAAAATCCCACAAGTCTTCTCTCAGGGCTTGGAAAAAGCTTAAAAGATGAAAGGGGCACTTATGAAGAATTATGCACTAATGATGTGCATGGTTTGTAGCTTCTCCTGAAGTAGTAAAAGGAAAAGAAGACATTTTGAAGGATTAATCTTGGACTATTTAAGTGGTCTGCATATAGCTCTTGGAAGATAACTACATTCTCTCCCCTGCTTAGAAGCAGGAGGTTCTCATGGACTTAATTCCTCAGACTCACGCTCTGCTAGGCGGAAAGCCATCCGTGTGCAGAAAGCTGTGTACCATTAGATTCCTCATTTGGGGATCTAACTGCAGCTTCAGTGATACCAATCCTGTTCAAAACTATTATTCTAAGAGACTGAACATTTGCATTATTCGCTCTGATGCTAAGATCCCTTCCACTGGGATGCTGAGGAACTTTCCTTGAACTTTAAACCAGCTTGACCAACTTGAAATATAAAATGCAATGAAGATGTAAAGTTCTTGATCCTGCTAATCTCAGAGTACCAAAATGGTAACATGTAGAGTTGACTTGACTCAGCTATATAGAGTTCTGCCTTCTCCATACCTTCCACCCCCAAAAAAGTAATGTTTCTGCAATCATTAGAAAGTGACCATTTTACCTAAAATTTCCCCATGGAATTTTATATATCCATGCCAAAAAAAACCCTGTAAACTAGAGTGGTCCCTCAGGAATGCTTCAGTACTCTGATTTGCCCCAAAGCAAGCAGGCCTAGTGCTGCTCCATTATTACCACTCTGAATCGGAATGACATACTTGCAAATGAAGTATGGAAGTTTGTGCTGTACAGGAAAATATTCTCTAACACACAGAAGACCTGTCACCTTACTGTCCAACATTTCCTATGCATGAATTGTATTTCTGTAATTCCGCAGATCATTAACTGAAAGACAAGAGTTTCCAGGAAGAATCCCACAGACCTACACAAATGCTCTACAGTTACTTACAGAAAGACATAAAGGGCAACTGACTAGCAGGGCAACACATGCACTGAAGACATATTAGACAGAGGCCAAAAGCCAAACCTTGCTCACACTTACAGCAGGAACATGCAGACACCCTGCCCAAAGCTTCCCGAAAGCTTTACGGTTCTTCCCATGTGATATGCAGCACAGTACACGTGCGCGTGAATACTGGACGCCTATAAACTGCAAACATGTGGCAGCTAGGCCGAGGACAGCAGGCCTGTCACTCTCACCCTCTCCAGATTTACAGAACCAGCTCTGTAATATTTGCAACATCAGATTTGTAAAGTCCTTGAGATCAACTTGGAAAAAATCTGCAGACTTAGATAGTTGGATGGATGGAAGGATGGAAGGATGGATGGATGGAGAACGTGTCCAGGAAAACAGCTAACAGTTAGCTCCTTGAATAACAGAGAAAGGTTAGAAGCTGTAGCCAACTTCAGATAATCCATGCGTGCTCATGTTTGTGCCAGCATACTTGAGAAAGAAGCCAGGTAAAACCACAATTAATATAACCTAGTTTACATGTGCTTTATAAAAATCTATTTGAAGATTTCAGGAGCAGCTTTGAAAACCACTGGCCAGAGCACCTCGAGGTACTGACAGTGTGAATTCTGCATCATGTGTATCTGATCTGATCTGGGGCACTAAAGGAGGAGGGGACATGGTTCATCCATCACCTGCATGCTTCACCCAGTGACAGTCAACAAATGCCCACACATGTCATGCCAGTACGGATATGAGTTGATAGAATAAAGCTACTAAAGTAGAACGAATAAGGAGTGTGCCTTCTGCAAGAAAAAGAATATACTCCCTTTTATTTGTGGCATAAATATATAATTTTGTGCATTTATGCACTCCAAACCAGATATAGATGTTTAAAGAATGAGTTTTTATGAAAAAATTGCATGAAGAATGTCTGCTGAACATACACAGGAAAAAAAATAATGCAGTGACTTCATCAGGCCATTGGGTGATTTTGGCTTGCTAAGGAACAGAGCTTTTTTATTTTTTTCCCTCCCTGCAGTTGTTTTCTATGCAGTCTTCAGGCACCCTGCAAAGGAATTAACATGACACCACGCTGCGAAGCAGGGAAGTGCCGTGCGTGCATCCCCCTCCCAGGGCACCACGGCATCCCTGCACACCAACAACCTGCCCCCCTGGTGCTTAGGGGACTGCACTCCTCCGTCTTCCTCTTAAGGCTTCCATGAGAGATTATATCTTTATGGTTTAGGCCCTGGGTCTGCAGCAGGATGTGCTGACACAGATTTTATGTGCACAGTTTTCTCAGTTGTAACACATAGGTAGCAGTTTCCAAATCCAAACATCCCCTTGCAAGCTTGCACATATCAAACTGCTGAAAAACACTTCAGGTTCATTTCAGGTTTTGTTTTGTTTTGTTTTGTTTTCCTCTCCTTTTCTTTTTCCTCGACACTATTTAGAAAACACACAGTTTTACAGTATTATGCACCTTAGGGTCTAAGGTGCATGACAGATGTGATTACGCACCTGGATTAAAAGATAACTTTAACAGGATAGTACTTAGACACAAGTCATTTTTGTGAGGGAAAAGATGCTTTTGATCAAAGGCTAAGTAAGGTAGCTTGTTTTGAGGCCCTGAAAAACCTTATTTATGTAATCCTCACCATTTTAAAAATTAATATGCTGTTCCATATTTAACCGTGATCTTCAGAATCACTTTAGTTGTGCAAGTACTCTGCGAATTCTCATTTTTAAAGCAATCTTGCGTGTGACTGAGCAGCCCTGCAAGCAGATCCACGCCGATGCGCGCTACAGTTAATCAGCAGAAGCCCAAAACCGCTCTCCCAAAAAGCAGCATCACAAGGCGCAGGCACCTCGCACAATTTCTGTACATGTGGTAACAAGACCCCTGCTGGTTTCCTTGCACAACAAAAAAGTTTCTTTGCTGCTGTAATTGTGGCAGCAACTCCTGAAGCAGGGAGAAAGAAATCCCAATCGTCTTTATTGAGAAAATTTAAAAAGTAATGCACAGGCCCTGTGCAGCATCAAAGCAAGCAGAGGGGCAGACAGACTGCTCTAGTAATAAGTATTTTTTAACAATTCATTGCGCTGCGCTAGTGCCAAGAGCAGAGGCAGGTTTGCAGCAAGCCGGAGGCACCAGGGACCTCGCTGCAGCACCGAGCGCCGAGCTGTGGTCTGACCTACAGCCCGAGTGCCCCAACCCTCTCGTGCCTGCAGCACTGGGCCAGTCCTGGGCTCCCCCCTCAGCGCAGACGTCATCGGTACAGCAGGGCGCTACAGCCAGGTACCGCAACGGCATGAGGCAGTTGAGGGAGCTGCACGGTTTGAAAGTTTATAACCCTTTGGCAGAGAGGAGAAGGCCCCCAAACACCGCAGCTGTTGAACTCTATGGCTTGCGTGAAGCTCACCCCTAAATTACAGGCTGGGTTGACAAGCAAAGTGATTTTATTTACTCATGATGTAAGATACATTAAGCGATGGAAACAATTGCCAGACGTTAGAATATCATGTGCTTAAACCCCCAGGAAAGTAAATCAGAGATGCAACCAGAGGTTTATTCTCATCCTGCCGTGGTAAGACGGAGGTACCAGGACACATCTGCTCACCTCTGCCTTGGGGGCAGATCTGCCTGTGATGAGTTGGAGCCACAGCATTGTATCTGTGCCGTCAGTGGCGCTCTGAAGATTTAGCAAAGTCTTTACTATTCCTGCAGTATGCAATGGCTATGCATAGTGAATCCACATAATGGATTCGCCAAATGAAACATTTCAGTGAAAATAAATGTTTTTGCATTACAGCTCCCTCATACCTAATGTGCATATATATTTTTCCGTAGGCATATGTTTGCATTTACTTTAAATCTCATGCTACCAACAGGAAAAAAGGAAAAGCATGCCCATAGGATGCAGTCTGTTATGAACTAAGTAATGATCTTCCTTATTTAACCAAATCATACCAGTTAAAACAGCTTAGAGCACAGAGGAAGCAAGCACAGATTTTTTTTTCAAGCATTTAACTTCAAGGCCTCTCCTTTCTGCTGCAGAGTTGTGAAAGCACTTAAAAGACAAGGAATTTGCAACTGTGTAGACCAGAAAGGGATTGGAGCTATCAGGTGCCTCTTCCTTAACTTCTCCCCCCAGCCACGTAAGATGTGAGGGTGCCAAAGGTGCAGACACCGGGCTTGCACTGCAAACACTGCACAACCCTGAGCCCTTCTTCCCTACGCCAGTGTCACCAGAGAGACACTCGCCACATGAGTGCCCCACACCGAGCTCCGTGGGGGCACTCGGAGTTGTCTCGGAGGCCGGTGTGCCCTTCCGCACAGCGGCGCGGAGCTGGCAAGCGAGTCACCTTTACCCAAACCGGTGCCGCTGCGTGACCGGCGGCTCCGCGTCGCGCCGCCGCGCGCGATCGCGAGCGCTGTCCGAGCATCCCCCCTCTCAAGGACAAAGAGGCAGTTTCCCGGCTGCATCTGCTGCTTCGGAGCGCGGAGTCGGTGGGGGGCAAAGCAAAAACTTGTATTTTAGTTAGCTGACGTCCAACAGGAAGCAGAGGAAAATGACATTTCATGTTGGATATTGAGGGAAGGTCACTAGGCTTAACTAAGAATAGAGGGAGAGAAAAACAGGGAACATGGGAAGGAGGGGAGAGCACTGCAGCAATAAAGCTCTGCTCAGCCGATACATGCCAGCACTTACCATAAAAACAGAAGGATCCAAAGAGAACCAGATTAAGGATCCTTGTCTCTTCAATAGAAAGATTCCCACACGAAGCTCTGAACGCAGCTGCCCAGGGAGAAGCAAGGCAACGAGACGGCGTGCCGAAAACCCTGTCGCGCCGGCGGTAAATCCTCTCCCCAGCCTCGCAGGACCCGTGAGCAGTTTGTGCCGCAACCCCGCGCGGTGACAGGTCTGAGCGCGGCGCCGAGAGCGGGTCTGAGTGCGGCGCCGAGAGCGCCGCAGCGAGGAGGCTGCTGAGTCTCTGCCGTCACCCTGCCGCTGCTCTCGCCCTCATCTCCTGCAGCCGGGAGGTGGGGAAAGGACCCTGCTCCTGCGGCGGGCAGAGCGCCCGAGCGCGCGGCATCCGCGTCTTTGATCACCCCCAGGAGCACCCAATGGGAGGGGGCGCGCAGCGGCGGTGGCGGCAGCGTGACCCTTGTCCCGGCACCGCGGCCAGCGCCGCGGTCGCCTTGTAGCCCCGCGACCGCGTCTGTCCTCCCACGCAGCAGCGTCTCCTCCGGGGAGCACAGCTGGACGAGCTGCCCCAAACCAGGGCTTTTCCTGCACTGCTGTGCCCAAATGCTGCTTTTGGTGGCTGTGCAATGGTCCAAGGGCAAGAAAAGTTTGGAGGTCTAAATACCGGAATTCGGAATCACTGAACTTGCAATTCATTAGCCTTTCCTATAGCTTTCCTGTAGAAAACATACACTAAATACTGTTTCCTCTGCAAAAGTTCTCTTGTTTTTTTGAGAATAAAGAGTCTCAGTGATTTTAGGATATAGATTCATTGCTGGGAACTCACCTTGTCAAAAAACAGCAGTTTGACATGTCCTCGTAGAACCAGGACAGCGCTAGAGCTATAGAAAATACACAGCCAAGGCGTCCCTTCCTCAAAATGACAACTGGATGAAGTGTTTGTGGTGTAATCTATAACATACCATGGGTCATTAAAAAAGAAGAAAAAAAAAGGCTCAAGCACATTTGCAGTAAAGATATTTTGGAAATAAATATTTCTACAGCTTGCAACCCATCACACCAATCTGCATAGGAAAGTGATGCAGGCAACATCAAAGCTGCCCATCACTGCTGCTTTTGTAGAACAACAACCTACTCAAGCACTTGAGGTACTTGGCTGTGGGGGAAGATGCTCTTGGTCCTGCAGTACCACATAGGCCATAGCAGGGGAGACATAAATATCGCTAGCAGATTTGCACTCCTGGTAGACACACAATATTAGATACTCATCTTTTTAAATTAAGTTGTAAAAGCAGCCAGGCCTGGACTTCTGCCCTATTACAAAATAAACCTGAATATCGTCATTTGATAGTTACATTTCAGAAGATGAAAAGGGTGTGTAATAGTAAGCGGGAAGTGGTGGAGAAGAAGGGGGAAAACACCTCAGAGTAATCCCAGCATTATTACCCATAGGATTAGCATTAAGTATTTGTGGAAGATACTAGACAGCCATGGACAAGATGGGGGTTGAGGGGAAGGGGACAGGAAAAATAAAAGGATAAAGCAGAGCTTAAACTGCAAGCTAACAATCTAAAATGTAATGTAATTCAACTAAATCAGTTCTGAAATGTTTGAAATATGAATTTAAATGCAGGAACATAGAAATTTCTACTAGCAGGCAGCAGTGATTTTCATAGTGTACCAGGTTAGCAGTTCTTACAACCACTTTTTTTTCTTCTTCTTCTGTAAGATGATGGGACATGAAAAGTTACGGTGCTTTTGTGCAGCTTTTTTTTTTTTTGCAGCTTTTTTTTTTTTGTGCGAGCTTTTTAGGCTTGTTTCATGCCATGAACAGAATACCTAAGATATTTTTTCTCCCTTTTCATAAACACCATTAGTTCAAAAAAGGCCCAAGTTTTCACACATAGCCTAGAAGTAGCTGAAGGGCTGTTGTCTTGACTGATGTTGATTGAACACAGAGAGGCTGCACCCGAAAGCAGTGTTCTCTGCTGCCAGGGATGCATTTTTCAGAGGCAATAACAAGGCACCAGTCAAAGGCAAGAAAAAGATGCAGCGTTAACAAAATTTAGGAAATAATTCCTGCTATAGTAAAAAAACCTGCATGTGTTCCCATATTATGAGGGGACAAGGAAGTCTGTTATGGATGAGAGAAAGAGAAAGAGGCAAGTTAGAGAAAGTTGAAAGGATTGATGGGGACAGAAAACTGGAAGTAATGAAAAACACTGGTAAGGGCAGCTCAGATAAAAAAAAAAAGAAAAAAGTAGGAGGACAAATGACTATATTCAAAGGGAATATGGGAATACACAGAAAACAGCAAAATCCAATGTGGCAAGGAGTGCCCAAAAATACATTAATATAAATAAATTTAAACTCTGCAGTAAACTTTCAAAATATATTGCAGTGCTAGCAGAAAGATTTTTACTGGACCTGCTGCGTGCTTGGAAAGGTAGGTAAGTTTCTGTACCAGAAAACGTAGTGTGGGAGACCTCCAAAAACTGCCTCAAGATGCACATTAAGAAAGGTTGGCTTTCCATGCCCATCTCTAAGTGTTCTCTTTTATATTCCTTCCACAAAGACAAAAATCAGTTTGCTTTCCCATTATATAGTCCAAGTCCTGAGCTAGGCAATAAAGAGAGGAGAAATCAGAGACAAAGATGCATTTTTTTTTCTATAAATATGCATGCAAAAAGAACCACTGAAGGAATGGTTTTCAGCAGAGTTGAAATTAGCATCATGGGCAGACTGAACTAGGCATGACTATGAACACTTTGCTGTGGTTTTCACAGCAAACAAATCTAGAACTAAACCTAGTAAAAGGAAGGGACTGCCAGGCCTGTCCCCAGTTTTCCTACATGAACGTCGGAGGTGTGAGGAGACATCAACTTCACACTAGTGGTAGAGCTGCAGTGGTGCCAGGGGTGCTTTCTGGTGACAGCTATAGTGAACCAAAGATGTGCAGGAAGGTTGATAGAGCAATTAATTCAAGATTTCAGCTCAGAGCAGAGGTTTGAACCCCGGAGTAATTTAGGCTTGCTATCCACTGAGGGTAAATTTCTGAGAATTTGGAAGTCCCTGACCAGTTCAGGGTGATTGTAGTGCAGGGTTGATAAGACCCCAGTTTTTGTAGTGCCTTGATCCCAGGTGTCCTAACCTTGTGTTAACCAGAAGTAAATCAAGTCCTGTGGCTTCTCCTCTTGGTAAAGAACTACAGGTGGCTGCAAGTGCACAGCTCTGAAGCCAGACTGGCTGTTGGAATGGTGCTAAATTCCCCTGGAAACCTTGATTTCCACCACCAGCACCATCACCGACTTCGTTTGCAGATGTCCCCTCCACAAGCCTGGAGAACTGCGGTCTGTGAGGCCACAGCCACACGCCAGGGGTGCTGGCAGCTTGCCTCAGTGCTCTCTTGCAAGTGATTTGAGGGATTAGGAGTAATGGTGAGGGGAAAATCACACTAACACACATATGTCCACAGAAAGAAGGTGATTAATTCTCCCTTCCATGTCAGAAAGACAACTGCTCTCTGGAAAAAAAAAATGTTGGAACCAGCTGTTCATCTACATCTAGATAAAAAGAGGAAGAACTCACGTGCTGCTTTCTGGATTTTTTTTTCTTTTTTCTTTTTTTGGTGGTGGTGGCAGGTTTTTTTGTTTATTTGTTTTGTTTTTTTTCCCTCCTCCTCTGCCAGCTGAGGTTTGTTTTATCCTACCTGTCTCTGTTTTTCCAAAATAATACCCTCCTCCCCCCCACAAAAAAAAGAACCTAAGGCCTGGGCAGTTCACAGCTGTTCTCTCTATTCCTCCCCAACAGCTTATATCAGCGCTGCTAAGCTGCAGCCCACTTCTGGATACTCAGAATTTAATAAGGCTCTGCTCTACCTACTGAGGTCTCACATGAGCTTACCACTGCTCGAGAAATTAAAGATTTAGAAAACTAGAAATGTGATGGATTCTGCCAGTATGCACGTCCCAGCATAGTGAAACTGCACAAATCCACAGGCAAACATGTGAGCAGAGCTTGGGAAAGATACAGAAAAAGTAAAATAAGTGAATGAAAATAAAATAGAAATTCCAAGGAGAGATGCTCACATTTTAAAAGGGTAGTTTAGGTTTAAGAGCTTTTTTGTTTGTTTTATTTTTTGTTTGTTTGTTTTCTCAAAGCTCTCGATATCACTGCTGCATGCAGAAGAAAATTTCCATCCTCTGAACTAAGTGAAGTTGACAAAAATGAAATAGTAAAACCAAGATGATAATAAATGCATAATAGTTTTTTTGGCATGTGGTAAGTGCAGTTGTGAGGCTCTGCAAGGTTCTGCAAGGGAGAGCTCTGGTGCCCTCTCTTGAGCTACCGAGGAGAGTAAAATAAAAAAAAAGGAAAGTTCCTGCTAATTTTGTCTGGAGTGAAGGTGACTAAGGAATGCTTACCACTTGGTACTGCTCTTTGCACATCCTTCAATTTCCTGATGTTGCATTTTGTTATTTTTGTTATCTATAAGGTTGAAGTGCATTGTTATGGATTTTTTAACCTCTATATTGCTGTTTTGAGCAGTGAGACACAATCTCCTTAGTAAGGTTAGATCTTATTTTCCCCTCTCTCAGTCTGTCACATAATTCTCTGTGACTTTTTCTTTCTTTTCAGGGCCTTCATCTTGGCTGCTTTCTACTGCATTAACTACACTTTTAATTTCATGGCTCTAAGTTTGGCAAATAGCTTTTTTTCTATTTTATCACTATTGTGATATCTTGTAAAATGAATTTCTTTTCTTAATAAGACTTCACTCTTCATAATATTATTTCTTTGGACAAAGTAAAATATTCTCAAATCATTTTCAGTTAAGTCTTTCAAATCTGATAACAATGATAAAGGAAGTGCCAATACCAATTCAAGGAGAAAGCTTATGCATTTTTGTTTTCTGAAAAAGTGAAGCCTGGCATTTCAAAATCTTCTGTACATGCTGCTGATGCATCATTTGAAAATGGGTGAAGAGGGTTCTGTATCTCATGTAGACAGAAAGCAAGGAAAATTGAAAGTCATATTAGATTTCAAGAGAAAGGTGTTGGCCAGGCAAACTACCTCATACTTTCCAATATGGATTTATTTTCTGAAGCTATCCTTGCAATCATTCCTGACATGATAAAAATATTCACATGGAAGAGTAATATCTTCATGTATTTAAGTGAAATGCAGGTGAAAGCAGACACAAACAATTGCTTTCAATTGTTCCCAACTGTGGTCTTTCTATTTTCAAGAATTAGAGTCTATAAGACTTACTTCTATGAGTAAAAAGGTCTAAGTTCTCCATTGATCAAGCCAAGGTATACTAAAAAAAAAAAATCAAAAAAAAAAAAAGCTTAAAAATCTATATTTCTTGGGCATTATTTGACAGAATAATTGTCTGTAATGACAATAGATGCATTCTAGAGATATAATCTTAAAGGAAATGATACAGGAAATAGTAGCAACCCTCCTACATGATTTTTTTTTCCACTTTTATAGACTTTTCCTCCTTGTTTCATATAAAAAAATAAACTTATAGAAAGCTCCACTGTGAGAAGTTCCATTATTTACAGTATCACATTTGGTCTTCACCTCAGCATCTCAGAAAAAGGCTGTCTATTTAAAAAAGTTATATATACTATATTTAGTACAGTATAAAGTATACGTTTTACCAGTGCATCTTCAAGAATGCTAACAAAAAAAAAAGAGCTGAAGCTTAGAACATAAAGAGACATGAAAAATCAGTGCAAATCTGTAAGAGAAATGAACCCACCTTCTATAGTCATAAACATTATTAGTACATGCTTCACCTCATCTTTCTCAGGAAACCAAAGTGCCCAGAGATTTTTCCAAAAATTGAGACAGAAGTCTTAAAATGTGTAAGAGTTTTCTACTAGAGATGATCCAAAGTAATATGCATATTTCTGGTGTTCAAAAATACAGCTTCATCCTAACTTCAGATTTTATTATCAAAAACCAACTGACATCTTTTATTTAAAAGTTGCTGTTTTTAAATTGGGAATCCATACTAAATGTTTAATCATCAGCTATGTTTAAACCTTTCTAACTCTACTAGAGTGTATTACTGCATTAATGATGACATTTTTAAACAATAGACGTTAATATGAATCATATAGGAAATATCACAGCACAATCAAGCGGGTATAACACTCTTAAAAGATCATTCTTTAATAGTACAGAACATTTGATTTATTTCCCTAGTAAAATTAAGCTTCTGTCAATAAAATAGGTTTTATGAGAGGCTCTAAAATTACACTTTCCTTCTAAACAAAACATTTATCCTCCTATCTGTATTAAACCTAAACAGATGGTCAGGAGATAATTTGATTGACAACAGGAAATTATTAAAGCCTTTTCTTTAAAATACAGTAAACTGTACTTTTACTGTAAATGCAAGCAGAAAATGTTGCTGAAAATTTGAGTCAAAGACAAAAGGACAAACTTTCCCAGCATGATTCATTGGAGAGTGATGATTTAGAATATCCAAAGGACATAATCCCATAATCCAAGCCAAATGCATTAGGTTAGTTGCTAGTCCAGATAACTACAGTGCCGAGACATATTCCATCTGATAAGAGATAAACTGAGGTCCACCTATCATTTACTACCAGAAGTTGGGACATCTGCTTTTTCTCCTCCACAGCACAGAAAAATAAGAGATTGTTTTAGAGCCTATGTCGATACTGGAAATCTAGGGTTGACATGGGTATGGAGAAAACACCACCTAAAAACCAAAGGTCCAGATGCCATAACTGTCTGAGCCCCAGATACTTCTGAGGGCTTTCAGTCCATTGCTGAAGCAGGTGGCTTAGAGCAGAGCCAGGTCATTAGTTCAGAGCTTGAATCATCAGACACTGATTCTGCATCATCATGAAACCCATTGAGCTAGAGTTGATGTTGGAGAAGATGGGTTATTCAGTCCATGTGTATAATCACCTGCTCTGTAAGTGCACACATACATTATATATATACATGTATATATATACATAAAAAGACTTCAGAGAGAATGAAGAAAATTTTAATCCTGGTTCCACAACCCAGCAAAACTCACATAAAAAACCCTGCAAGAAATTTCAAGAACTTGATCAATCAGACTCTCAAAATTCACTTTTAATGATTACCTTTTAAGCACTGACCACATTTGCTGAGATTGGGATGAGTTCCCAAGGTCCTTGTATTTTGTTGAATTTTTAAGGGTTTTCTCTTTTACAGAGCTTTTTAAGTGCGTCCTAGCAACAGTAACAAGACATTAATACGTGTTCTTCAAGAAAGAGAGTCAATTTCTTTAAATTCACTTAATTCATCCATTATTTCAACTCATTCAGAAGCACAGGCCATTTAAACACTTTAATGCACTCCATTTTTTGAACACTTAACCTTTGAAATGTTAGGAATGCAACACACCTATTAACTAGAGAGACATGCGATTTATGCAAGTTTTCATGTTTTAAATGTAAGAAAAAAGATATATTCTAGAAAAGTGATCACCAACACTACTATTGGATCTATGTGATACCAAAAGCAAGAGGAAATCCCAAGCGAAGTCCTAAAGTACTTGCTGTGGCTGAAAGTGGGTTTATGATGCCCCGCATGGCCAAGGCCATAAATATTGCCAACCACCTACCAAAACATTTCAACAAAATTCTTTTAATATCACCTTGTTTCCCCTCATAAAAGATCTTTTCAAAAGAGCTCAAAAGAACTGGCTCGCCACCAAGAAACAAATGATTTAACATGTTACTTAATACCTAATACAAATGATAAATTATAATAAAATGAATAGTTGTTTATAATAAATTCTATTTTGTATTTACAGTTGTCTACCCCTGCCTACCTAAAATGATAAAAATGTCTGAACTGAAACAGTTTAATGGGTTTTAATGGGTTTTATATCTATAGTGTCAAAAAGGTAAGAGGCTAAAGATGCCAACAAAACTGTTTTTCATCTTGGCAGATGGACTGTAGGGACAAGAGACAGATTTGGTTCAAAGCAGAGTCAGCAGTACTTCTAAAGGTTCTTTGGGCTTAAGAAGAAATTCTTTATGAGGCAATGCAAACTACTTTGTCTCAACTAAAATAAAGAGTTTTATTTAGCTCTAGGTTTATTAAGCTCATATATTGCTTTTTTTCATTCCTTTTTGTCTTTCAAGCTGTTTTTTAAATGTAGAAAAAAAGTCATTTTTGACAATGATGTTTGACAAATGATTTCCACAGTTTCAAAATATGCTTTTGGAGAAGGCTGTGAAAGACAAGCACTCATGTGAACTGCAGCACCTATCCTGGGAGCTTGGTGGAAAAAGAATAATCTCAGGGCATTACGCAGCCAAGTACATAGCGCAACAGGTCTTGCGCATAATCACAGAGCTACTGCTTAGATGTGTGGTGAAAGTCAAGAAAGTTTGGGAGATCTACTATACCTCTAAAGTTTTAATCTAGAAAAAAAAAATGTCCCAGGTATAAACAATTTGGGAAACAACAATACACTCCAAAACAAAACATGTCAGTATTAAAACATCAAAATTAGAAAGGCATTAACCTTTAAACTGTTTTGTTTGACCAAGGTTATTCACTAAATCTCACCTCACTTCACAGCTTTAGCCCCTGATCCATTCCTCCCCACTTTCTTCTGCATACATGGGTTCCCACTGTTGTCGAATCTATGGTTTATATATATATTTTTTGCTGTAACTGCTGTTTCATTTTTGTTTTATTTAAGACACGCTCAGTTGCTTCTCCCTTGTATTGAGAAGGAAGCAATTCAGTCCTAGATACTTGCTGGCAACAGGGAAGACAAGGACACACTGATGCGCCACAGGCCAGCAGACAGTGAAAGTATCAAGTCCTACAGAAATCGAGCAAGGTCAGGAGGAAGAAAGAAAGAAGCATCCTAACGACCCCACTACTGTCACTGACTACAAAGAAATGATACTGATACCTAGAGGTCCTGCTGCTTTCAATCCTCAGCAAATTTTCTGGTAGACAAATCAATCATATGCAAGGAAAGATAACTCTAGAGGCATGAATATTCCTGGTGAGAAAAAAGAAATGTGTTATTTCCAGATTTAATAACTGCTGCTAAGTGAAACCAAGACTGGGCTGAAAGCCTGCTGATATGTGTGCCGATTACTTTGCAAGGACAAAGATAAAGCAACATCCAAGTAGCCGTGTCCAGCTGGCAATGGCCGTGACCTGCCGCAATGTTCCTTCCGCGCATCCCTGTGCTCACACTGGAGGGGACGTCTTGTACAAAGTACCTCTGCTACCTGGACAAGAGAGACTAGCAATACAAATCAGATTTTAATGCTTGATGCTTATCTTGATCCACCTGCAGCTTGTCTGATGCCATCTACTTGCTACTGACCACTGTGGACTTGAATTTATTAAACAACATTTGTACTTACATTTTTTCCAACTTAACTGCTATTACTGTCTGATGCAAAACACCACTTAAAAAAAACAGATAGCTCTGAAAGCAGAAAGACATTTTCTGTTCAGATGTCTTCTCTTGTCATAGCCTAAGAAAGGCTCCTTAAAGCCAAAAAATTCCACAAATTGATGCTTTGATGCCCTGTGCACTTCCCAAGCCACAGATTCTGATCAAAAATTTTCTGCCATTCCTATTTGTCTCATTTTTTATATTTAGTAATAGTGTATCTGAAATGCTAATGTGGCACTGGAGGAAGTAATTGTCCTGTTATTCAAATTAAATAGCCATTTTCATACTAAACCAAGACCCTCATCAAGTCTATGACTTAGGAAGAAAATGAAAGAGCAAGGAACATAAATAGCTGTAAAAATAAAATAATGGCAAACAACAGGGGAAAAATGTAATTGTTCATCCACAAATTCAGTAAACATAGTGCAAGTTTGAATTATAGTCTAAAATAATCTAAGACATACAGAAAATATATTGAACTGCTATAAAAATATTTTCCCTTTAAATTTCCTCCCTCACATTGTTTTTCTTTTAGTGCCCAAGGCCAGAGAGGAATGTTAGATTTCTATAAAGCAATAGAGCAGTTAGTCTCATACCCTTAAACTCAGGAAAATATGATGCTAAATTTAAAGATAGGCAGATTCACTGTATAATTACAGTCAGAAAAGCAACTTGCATTGATAACTGCACAGACAGTTGTTCAAGATGATGTGAGGTTATGTATACCTTTTTGATTACTACTTCTGCAAAGCAAACTGTAGGAAAAGTGATGAGCTTTGTTCCCTCAGCATCATTAAGAGACTTAACTCGGAACTGGAAAGTGGTGATTCTAATTCACGTGCTGAACTTCTCACTGGGGGAAAAATAAAATTGCTATTTGCATGTCCCAGGATGATTTTTGACCACCACCAGATGAATAAATACACTGTTCACTGGATTGTGTCTTGAGTTAGTTCACTGAGGAAAAGTGATGGGAAGGCCTCTGCCGTGAATCTTACAGTTCCACCACACGGACACTGAATAGCCAGCATGGGGCAAGATTCTCTATTTCCTTCCTTGTTCACTTCCTCTGGCACCTCATGCTCAGCTCTCTGGAGGAATTACAAAAATCATCTCAAGAATCTAGAAAACAGTGGTGTTAGGTGGGATATTTCCTATACTCATATGTGCTACACGAGTAACACATATAGCAGTTGGTAAATTGAAATGTTTCTGAATCCAAGTTCCATTTTAATCAACTTGCATAATAGGCAAGCTTGTTCCCATAGTGGGAAAGAATTAGTTTTCTTTCCCCTCACACAGCTTCCTTATTTCCTTATTCCAAACAGATACCTACCTGGGGGTCCATCATTTGCCACAGGCATTATAGCTAGACTCTCCTGAGGCACACACAATTTTCTGTGTATAATGTGATAGATATTTGTCACCAGAGCTATAATAGATCTACCATATCATAAATCATCAGATAGCTATGATGCAGTATAGGACATAATTCCTCCACAAATCCTTCAAATTTAGTCTTAAGGCATAAAAAGCGTTCTGTGAATAGCAAAAATATTTAAGGATTTCATAAGGTTACCAGCTAGTGAGAATGAGTCAAACAAAAAGAGTATTGGAGAGCTTAGCTGTGAGAGCTAAACTCCCTTCCCTCATGGCAACCTGTTGAGAGGAGTCTTTACAGAGAATAATCTGCATGTTCAGTTTTCACTGTTTGAATGTATGTGATTGAATTCCTTCCTTACTTGACAGCACAAATATTACACAGGGATTTTGTTTGTTTGTTTGCTTTTTTTTTTTTTTTTTTGACGCTGTCAGGCACTGGAATTCATCCAAGATTTTATTTCAGAGGTTTAGATTTCAACTCAGTGTGCAACATACACATATGTATTTATTAGCAGCATGATAGTTTCCAGCTCCACTCCTCCCTTCAGAAAAAAAGTTTAAGTGTCCTATAAATGTCTGACGTTACATTTTTTTGGCTCTGTTTATTTGTTGTACAATGCTAGTAGATGTAATGGCAGGATACCATTAAAAAAAGGAGGGCTAAAGCAGGCCAGGAGAGCATAAATGTCTCAGAGCAAAACCCACAACTTCGCAACAGGCCTGTACAGAAATGATACTCTCAGCTTCTACAACACCTTTTCTCCAGCAAGAAGTGAGGTGGCCCGGGAAGGATCAAAATGTTTCTTTGGCCCTTATGCTTATGAAAACACAGAAACCTGTGCCAGGTTAGATTTCTCCCTATAATTTGGCCTCTCCTGATAGCAGTCCTTAAACTGCCCTTGCAACTTGGCAGAAGGCTTCCGTCCTCTCCTCTTACACTCCCTAATGACTGGATGTTCATATTCTTTGTAAATGTAGAAGCAGTGTAGATTAAGTTTGCCAGCTTCATTGGGATTCCTTTTAATAACAAGATTGAAAAGCTGAAAGCCATACAAATTTATTGTCAGAGCCAAAGGTCTGTTCTTGAAGACCAAGTTGCAGAAGAGAACAAAAGAACCAAAACACATGTTGCATGATCACAGATTCTTCCTGGAGAAGTCACTCAAAATCCCTGAAGCAGTTTCTTTTATGTAGGAGCAAAGGGAAGAGCATGGGAGCAGTTGCATCCCAGCCTGGGACACATAACATCCCATTAGCTCAAGCAAAGTGCTCTCACATCCATTTTTATTTCAAAATTCACTTAATTTCACTTGATGCTGTTTTTATTTGCTTTCTTAATAAGCAGGAAAGCTACTCTGGGATTTGGATTCCTCCTCAGCCACCAGGACTACAGATTCCAGGTCTTGTCCGCAAACTCTAGGATGTCAAAGTGCAGAAGTGAGGCCTCTCCTTTTCCTGCAGCCTATTTTATTACCACCCACCAGGAATATTTGTCATCTACTTCGCTTATAAAGCTTGCCACTTAAAGTTTGCTTTCTCCTCCATGGTAATCACGATATATCATGACAAAACTTTAGAGGACTGGCCAAGCATCAATGAAAGATTATGTATTTCAAAGCAACGGTAACCCATTTAACTGAGATCAGGTTTAATGCAGGTCAAGAACATGGAAACAGTGTCTCTACTTAAGATGCTAAAGCCATGGTTGAAGCATCCCAAAAGTCTGATAGTGAAGACTCGTCCTGCAGATGGCAAAGGTGCCATCAGAGGTCACATGCACAAGCAACAAGTTCCCTCACCAGAGATGCATGAATCAAGAAACGATCTGAATATTAATCAAGAAAAACACTGCAGTGTTTAACCCTAAAACACAGAAAAGGGCGTCTAAATTCCAAAGAGTACTTACCTGCTAAATTGGTCTTCTGACAATTAAATTGAGTAATATGTTAGTAATTATCATAGGAAACCTGAAATTTATTAAGAAAATGCACTGTAGAAAGTAAGAGAATAGAAGCAGCAGGGAGGAATCCAACACAAAGTATCTATTTTATCACAGGCAATAAAACAAGTACTATTATAA